>JBBMOC010000051.1:2331466-2602527 GCA_037975185.1 Centropyge bicolor | reverse complement strand
CACTGGTCAGTGCGAGGTAGAGGTCAGAGGTCTGCTTTTGCACCAGCTGAACGAAACTCAGTGATCAGATGAAACTTAATCCTCTTCTTTGACACAGTGCACAGCTGGAGGGAAGTTCAAGAAGCTTCAGTCAAACTGCTCCAGTGGATTATATAATAAATAATCTGGTTTTCCTGTTGATGCAGCACTTTTCATTATAACAAGAAACTTTTGTCATTATAACGACACGCAAACTTACATTGAGGAACTTTTCTTATTGTAAAAAGATGAGTCCGTACGTCGTGATAACAAGGATCTTTTCTTTTGTTCTTTAGCAGGCACAAGATCAGTCGAAGCCTAATGAAAGCTCATTGTAGCCTAGGAACATCAGAGAAGCTCACAATGAGTGATTTAAAAAATTTAGATAAGTTAGTTGGTATGAAGCTCAGCAAGATTCTTTGGAGCTGTATGAATGGGTGAGGAACGTTTAAAAATCTGATTTGACTGAGAATACATTTGTCAATAGTTACAGTGATGTCAGTAGATACATTGATGTAGAAAAGTGAGCATTTTTTTGTTAATGTACAAAGCCTTTAAATTATGGCATTTTCTTCATATTAGAATGGACTTTGAATGTTTATGTTGGTATGTAATTTTAATGAGAGAAGCTTGTCTATAATTAAATTAATTTGTCAGTTTATATAATAAAACA
Organism: Centropyge bicolor; assembly: GCA_037975185.1. NCBI lineage: Eukaryota > Metazoa > Chordata > Actinopteri > Pomacanthidae > Centropyge > Centropyge bicolor. Next base: position 2,601,836 of record JBBMOC010000051.1, on the reverse strand, counting down.
TAAAATGCAAGTATCTTGTTATAACAACAAAAAATCTCTTTATTACCAGAAATAAAGAAGGTTAATGTCTCATTATAAAAAAAAGAAGGAGCAGATCATCTCGTCACAGTGTTGAAACTCGGTTTTCCGGGTTCACATCCAAAAGAAAGCAATCGCCTATGTGACATTTATCTTTTTCCTCTTAGCATTTTACACATATTTTTAAAGTAAAATTGACTCCTCATCTTCCGTTTAAAACATGACTTTTGGATGAAGATTTTGACAAGTGAAAGACTGTTTGAGAATCCCTTGCTGTGAGCACATTTAGCAAGTAGGTATTTGCATCTCCATTAAATCCATGAGCTACACAGTGCAGCATGTGAATAAATACATATCCAAATCAAATGCAGCTACAAAGACTCACTGAGCCACAAGAATGTTTTTTCATCCGGTTTTCGAAATGTATGCATGCACCGTGTATGTAAGCGCATAAGCAGATCTATAGCACTCTTACACTAAAACTGACACTAATCTGCTGTCTGTGCTTGACTGGCAGTATTTAAAGAGAAGGCCAAGTATAACACAACACAATTCATGCGTATTTATTAGCTCTGAGGGGTCCATTCATTAACTGATTCAGTCCTGATACAAAACACTCATAACACTGTTATCAGGCACATGCTGCACCCCTGGCAGTAATATAAGGAGCATCGTGCTGTAATCTAACTGCCCTCCTGCTGAATCACTGCAATGTTAGTCTTGCTGATGTCTCTGACCACACACCAACGCCTCATCAGGCCGGATGAATGGCAGTGTAAAGAAAGCAGTACACGTCGGTTGAGACGGGCAGGAATGGAGGTGTCAGCTCATTTACCTTGATTTACATTTCATCTGTGTACTATCTGCATCGGTCACACACTGCGCTCCAGTTATATGTGGGCTGTTAGCTATTTATTAAGGTGCCATGTTTGATCTGTGCTGTGGCGTTAATGATCCAAGGCAGGGTTTTATAAATACATAATGATGTTTACCATGAGATTGGTCAGATTTTCTCATTTAAATTTCATTAAAAAAAAAAGTTGTTGGCTCTTGAGGTTTAGATATTTAATCATGATGTTAAAATGGAACAATGTCTGTTTATGGAAACTGCTAGAGAATTATGGACACACCGAAGATGGGAGCATGTCGTTGCCCCGCCATGAGGAGCTCCATGTGAATGGATGGAGGTTTGGCTCATCTGCAGTGCGTCGGAGTCTCACGGGCTGGCAGGGCTCCAGTCCACTGCTCGCTTATTCATCTCTTTCTGCACAGCAAACATAGTCTGCATAGTCTGACACACACACACACACATACATTTGGCACCCTCTCAGCCAACAGAACAATACCACTTGATTCGCACAATGTCATTAATCTAAAACAAACCAAAATTCAGAAGCACCACATGATGGGCGCAAAACAAATTATGCTAATTGACATTTCAAAAATCAATCTCTTCATGAAGATAAGCGCAGTGCACTGTACAATCAAAGTCCATTAGAATTACAGTGCTGCACAATTCAAAGTCCACCAGACTGATTCCCAAAGGTTTACAGAGAGAAGACCAAACTCGACATCCTAAAGAAAATATTCATCCATGAGAGTAAATTATGCATACAAATGTGCCACAGGTTTGAAAAAATGCGATGTAGATTTGCCAGTTAGGTGGTTCAGGGTGCGGAGGAAGTAAATAAATAATCCTGTTTAATAATTCATTGAAATTCATGTTGCTTTGCCTCCAGCCTTGAGAGTATTTAGAATGCAGCCTGCAAGGGCCCTGCTTCTGACTTGTGGTGGTGTGTGGTAAGATTGTTGAAAATGGGGGTTTGTGCGCACACACACATATCCACACACATGCACACACAGAAGCACGTATATGTGTATCATATGTTCTATAAAATAGTGAAAAAGGACATACGCTGTCAACATCTTATCCCCTGTTTGCTCCATTTCTCTCTGGAACGTCAGATACAATCTCCAGAGTGTGAAGAGAAGTTCACACAGAGCTTCAGGCTGGTGAATACACTGAAGCTGAGAAAGATGGCAAGGCAGGCACAGAGAGGACTGCAAATTGGATCTAAAAGTCTTCCAAGGGGAAGCAAGAGAGAAAATAAAAACATTAAAAAAATTGAGGAGAGGAGAGATGAAGAGTGGAGAGGAGAGGAGAGGAGAGGAGAGGAGAGGAGAGGAGAGGGAGGAGAGGAGAGGAGGAGGAGAGATGAAGAGTGCAGAGGAGCTGCTCAAGGCTAGTGATCCATGTGTGACCTATTCCTGATGATGTCTTTGCTTCATAGAATTACACCAGCAAATAAAATGATCTTGTCTCCCTCTCTGTCAGTGTGTGTGTGTGTGTGTGTGTGTGTGTGCAGATCAAGGGTTAATGGTTACTCTGTCTGATTCACCAACAACCTTTGCAGTCTCTAATGTAAGAATTTGTCTGCATATCTGAAGGGACCCTGATTCTTTGCGGATGCTGCTCCTACAGTTAAAATGCTGTGACAAGTGAACGTGGCTTCTGAATATTAAATATGCAAATGGACTGAGGGGGGGTGATGATTAAGAAAATATTGTGAAAATGGCATCTTCGAGTAGTTGCAGGGTGTAGCTTATATTTTGGCACTGTTACCAGTTTCTGTTAATGCCAATTAGAAGAAAGTTGGTGATTCTTTTGCACTCTCCCCTCTGTTGTGAAAGCTGAGCTTTGATTAAATAAGAAAGAAAAAACATGCTGTGAACTAGGATTGATGTGCAAATATTTGCTGGGATTTCACAGAATAAAATAACACCTGTGTGGCTGGGTGTGTTTACATGAGCTAAATTGTACCATATTTAAGGAAACCAAACTGCGTTTTCTGTGATTCCACAACAAATGTAAAGCAGTACCTTAAAATGCAGTTATTACAATAATAAAATTGACTAAACCTTTCAGCTGCGAGCTATAAAAATGTTGTCAGACGGCGCACGCAACCTGTTCGCGTGTGCTGGCGCTTCAACAAGTAGCTTCATCAGACATGCAAAATTCAACACTTAACAGCACAAGACAGTTTCCTGTAGCAGTGTTCACCCTGCTTGGGGTTGGCGGGGGTGGAGGGTTTGGACCACATGACCTCGGACTGAGCAGCTCTAACTTCAGTGAACCTATAACAAATATCTGATTACAGCCTCATGCTCATTTTGTCCAAAATGACAGGTGTTACACCTGCACCACCCTTCAGTAACAGACTTTATGGCCTTGTACACATTCTCATTCACGAATCCCAGTCATTGCTATTCCCATTCTCTTCTGTATTTCTGTCATCTCTTCTTGTTTCTCAGCTGCGGACTGCATAGGCTGCATTGCCACTTTTAAATCTTGCAGCAACAGAGGTTACCCTCTAATGCCAAGATCATTTCAAAATTGAAAGGTAGCAAATCTAATATGCTGTGGGTAAGCACAGAGAGAACAATAATGTGCACTACGGGAAGCAACCAAGAGAAAGCGTTCGATACAAGCGTGGATGTTCAAGCAGGGGACAAGCAAGCAGTGATTCGTCCATTGAGTCACACTGTGGACAATACACAGATATTGTACTAACCACCGAGATCAAGGCTCAAGACATTCAGCATTCCAGCTCATTAATCCAATAAGTGTTCAATAACACTCTCTCTTTCCACACAGACCTAATGATACAAAGGGAGATTTGATGTGTAGAAATGTATTATATGCGGTGATTGCGACAACACAACAACAATTTGCAATGACTCAACATCACAGATAGTACTAAACTGCCATGGAAATGAACTCTTTAACAGCAAACACCCCAATGTCAAGTACATTTTTAATGCATTTGTAACTGCACAACTGTTCAAGCCAGTTCTTTACTCTCAGTTCTTTATCCTTTAGTATAAATTGTTATACAACTCGCTATGTTGATCACACATATGACTGCACTGATGTTCAGGCCTTCCAACTCCTCCTCGCATTTCATCTAATATGCTGCAGGGCCTGAAGGTGGAAGAGGGTCTTGTATTGTTGCCAACATCCACCCTAGCTCTACAATAATGAGCTCTGCAGGCCCTGAACCTGACCCAAGCATGCCAAGCTATCAGTTAAAAATAACAGGCAGGACCAACGCTGTGGTCGAAGCATCGCGTGGTGTTTCAATGGTTTAATATAATCTTGGAAAAGCATAACAAAAATGCAAATCAAGCTGTGAATCACCACATGAAATCAGGAAATCCACCAGATATCTACAGACAGCGGATGTTTATTCATGACAGGTGAGTTATGTGCAATGGGCCTATATCCCTGCAGCGGAGCTTACACAACCAGGACGTTTAACTCTCGGCTTCATAATGATACTTTCAGAGAGCCGTTCAAAGCTTTCCATGTCCTCTGGTTAGAATACAGACGGCTAAATTAGAAATGACTACTGCATGTTCAGTGAGCTGCAAATCAAAAGCCTACATGCTTAAGCACAGGCATGAGCTATTGTATGCAAATTCCATCAGCATAACAACAATGTCTCCGCTTTTAACAAACATAGCCACTGCAACAAACGATCGGCAAACTGCAGAACTGGTTGTGAACATCTTTCATCCATCTGTGGCATCTCTGACGAGTCATCATTTGGATTAGCCTTGATGTTAAATTGGTTTACACAGCTATAAATTTGACGCTGAATTTAAATAGGTGCCTGGCTGTTACAGCCATCATTCACTTTGCCACAGCCCTGTGGTGGCTGTAATCATGATGACACAGTAATAGGGCTGCATCCCTTTTTCTTTTACCCAGGCTAAATTGCTGTTTATGGCAATAAGAAGGCTTCTATTCCCAGAGGCCACAGTTAGTCAGACTGCCTCTTATTGTCTTACTGCTGGGTTGTGGTGCAGAGCACAAACACTGTCACCAACACCACCACCCCCCTCCACACACCCCCCATGCCTCTCTTCTCTGTTGGTTCTCAGAGCTATTATTTTTATCTGAAAACCTATACAAGGCTACAGAGAGAAAAGAGACAAGAGAAAGAGATCGAGAGGGGAAGAGAGGCACACAGAGAGACAGAGTGGAGCGGCAGAGGAAAACTGTGATTCTTCTGAAGCTGTGATCGATGCTACCAGCGTGTGTCTGCATTGCACGTTGCCAGCAAAAAGGAGGGCTCTATTGATTTGCTCCTATATTTCAATCAAAAAAGTGGGTTCTCAACCCCAGATTTTCCCCTGTACTTCTATGAATTACCAGCCTCTCACTAAATAAAGACTAGAATGCCAAACGTCAAGCTTAAGCATATTTGAAAAAACTCCATCTTGTTATGCAGAGACAACAAAAGACACGTTTGTGTGTGCAACTGGGACATCTTTGGCATGGTAATGATGTTTCATGTGGATTTCTGACTGTTGCTAGCCGATGGCTATAATCTTCTCATGGGTATTTGCAGTGCGCCTCTATCCACATCGTGCACAAATATGTCAAGAAGCGAGCAAGCAGTACAATAGGCACAACCAGATTTAGAAATTAATCGTTTTTTGGTAGTAGTTGTTTTTTTTTTTGTTCCCCTGGCAGTTTAACTGTGTGCACGTTCTCTGGGCAGAGATCAGAAATACACAAGTGTGCAGGTGCACTATTAGAATGTAGAAGAAACCCATCTGGAGGTCAAAGCTAATAGTATAATGGCACATTTAACATTTGAGCACATACCTACAGGGGCCTCTGCTACAATGAATTAACCTCTACAGTAAGTGTTAAAGTGTGTGGCAGCGTGCGCGTGTGTGTGTGTGTGTGTGTGTGTGTGTGTGTGTGTGTGTGTGTGTGTGAGCGCACATGTGCGTGGGATACAAGTTGTGTATGTGACCTGCTCTTGTATGAGTGCAGCTCTAAATATAAATCAGACAAGTAAGTCGTGCTTTGTTTGGTGTCTTAGTTTTTCAGGAAATGGATTCATGAGAGAGTCAGGGAGAGTATGATGAGCTCCCTCGGGTTTTGAGAGAGAGAAACAGACAGACAGACAGGCAGGCAGACAGACAGCTGAGATAATGTGTTCATGGAAAGAAGTAATAAAGTAAGCAAGGAAGCAAATAAAGTAAGCAATAAAACAAAAACTCAATTCTATATTGACATGAGAGGGAACAGGATACAGATTAAATTGTGTTCTACTGCAGAATATTCTCCTGTTTATTCTGGTCAGCAAAGCATATTTGCAGATTTTTCGGCCTCCCACAGACAAATCTGCATCACAACAGGATGAAGCATGGCTTCGTATTGTGATTTCCAAATCAGCCATCTGAATCCTAGCCAGAATGAGCTCTTTCAAACAGACAGCCTATAGAAAGCGTGGCTGATGTAGCAACAATAGTATTTTTCTTTTTTTCAACAAAGCAAGCCAGTCATTTCTCAGAGGTAACAGGTACCACAAATGTAGCAGAAATACACCAGGAAGCCTCGTCTATAACATGACAACGAGATTAAAAGCAATGGCTCCCTCTAAATCCTAATTGGAAAGTTTCATGGGAGAAAATGGATTCCTGCTCAAACAGAGACGCCCAAATGGGCAAAGTACAATTTATGAAAAATGTAAAAACAATACAAAAAAAAAACATAGAAGGGTGAGTTTCAAATTAAATGAGACAAGATGAGCTGAATAAGAAACAGGTCCCAGCAGTGGGCATTCACAAGTCACCGTGCATGAGCAAATAAGGCTGCACATGGCCCGCTTTTTAGATCAAAATAGACAGCAAATTGATACAATCAAATCCAAAAAGCGTCACCACCATAGGAGATGCAATTTTCAGCCTTTTTTCCATGATGGAGTCAGGATTTGTGTTTCCATTTTCTTTTATGGTGCCATCGTTTCCCAAACTGTTTCTTTTATGTGCCTCAGAGCCTGGTGAAAAATGGCACAGTCGCTGTATATCTTTCCACACCAAGGCTAATCTGCAGCACACACACACACTTTATATGTTGTTGTACTGTATGTGTCACTGTAGCTGCACTCCTTCATTTGTTATTTAAAATGGGGAATAGCAGCAACAGTGAAACAAGCCCGAAATGAACTCAGGTAGCATGCGGCATATACAGTTAGGGTTACAATAACAGTGCGAATCCAGATGGATTCATACCTTAACTCAGTTTAATGTGCTCAACCAAGGTAGCTGAACAGCGTGACAACGTTTCTTTTTCTAACAGCCAGTTTATGAGCATGGAGCCGAGGTGCAATTAAGAGTGCAAATAATCTCATTTTAAAAAAATGTCAAAGCGCTCCTTTGCTATCATTCGCTACATTAATAGTAAAACGTGCAATTTAATAAACGGCATATATTTCATATTTGTCTGTGGAAAATTTAATTTTGCAGTTAAATACAGTTCGTATTTGTTTAACTGCAACGCAGTCATCTCAGGTGTTCAGATGAAGTCAATGTCTCTATTTTTAGCAATTAAAAGTTGGTAATTAATATGGGGATACAGAAAAACATTCCTTTCTGTTTGACTGACAAGTTTGCATCCTTACTGCTATAAACAGGTATGCCTCGCTTACTCTCTCGCTCTCACTCTCTCAACATAGTGTCTCTCTCTCTCTCTCTCTCTCTCTCGCCCTCATCCCTCTCCTTTGCTTACTAATGAGCTGTGAGATTGACAGCTGGATTACTTGGCTGGTTTGTAATCCTTTAATTTCTCCATTTAAGATATTCGCCCTCTGGATGGAGCGCTGTCTACAAACACATGCACATACAAACACCCACAATGCACAAAATATACTTTGTTTATACAGACACAAATATTTGTGTGTTTATGCATGTAGAAAAATGAACAAGAGAAGAGGGTGAAAACAAGAGCACACAGGCACCCTGATCAAATATAGATTCCAGGCTGAGTAAATACAAAGGACAAAGTACAGCACAAGCCGTTCTCTGGCGAGGGACCTCACTGATATTAGAGTTTGTAGAACAAAGGCATCTTGACAGTGTAGTCTTTTAATTAAAGCGATAGAATAGCAAAAGCCCCGTGGCTTCAGAAATGGCTGTATAGTACAATACACAGTAGCCCTCTGGAGATGCATTTAGCAGCAGCTTAGAAGGATCTATGTGTTGAGTCAAGACCAACGTAAATCATTTTGAGTGGGCCGTGTTTTTCATCTGCTCCAGTGCTGCAGGCTGAGGATATGAGTGTTGGAGAACATGTGAGGTCAAGTGGCAACACAAGGTCAAACTCCTTGGCCGTAATTCATCGATAAAGTGAGGAGCTATGTGTCACTTTGGGACCCCTGAGCCAGGACTGAGGAGCAGGTGGGGGAGAAAAACATGGAGGCACAGCAGATCAAAAGAGGAGGTTGTCATAGATCATCACTCAATAATTGCATATCATAAAATATGTACACGGTAGACGCAAAAACTGTGCTGAACACCATTTGATTTCAATTTCGGTTCAAACACACAATTATCCTTTATTTCTGTGTGACATGCTGGAGTGGAAATGTCATGGTGAACTAGTAATCCATTACTTAGTAATGTGATTACCTTGAGTAAGAAGTAAGAAGTAGAAATGCTGTGATTACATCTGATATCAACCCTCCATCCCACTCCTGTTGAGTGGGATGGAGGGTTGATATCAGTTTGGCCTCTGTCTGTTCAGTGGACAGACTGGTTTGCTATGTGTTAGTATGGCAAAAGGGATGGAAGCCTGGGGAGGCAGTTAGTCTCCAACAAAAGGGGAAGAAGAAATGTGGCTCCTACTAACAAGAAATGCATTTTCAGATCATCCCAAAGTTGTCTTATTCCCCTGTTGTCTTCTGAAACGGCTTGCCAACATCAGTCACGAGTAAACACACATGGTGTATAAGCCCAGCCGCTTCACTGTGAGGGCGGGATTTCGGGAGAGCTGGGTACCATTTCCCAGGCTAAACTATCTGGTGGATGGTCAGTAAATCCCTCCAAACTGTAGGCTGCCTGCTTGTTAAAACCACAATGTCTCCGGTTCTATTTTCACTCAAGTTAAATACAAAAGATGAGATTCGAGGGTGTGGAGGACTCAGAGTGGTTTAAAGGAACCTTAGACAGAGCTGAGGAACAAAAGTCATGTGTCACATCACTACTACTGCTAAGTAATTAGTAATGTAATTACTTTTGCAATGAGCAAATATGTAATGACTGATTCAAGTAACTTGCCCAACCCTGGTGATCCTGTTGCTCTACTTCCATCTCCTCCTGTCCTCGGTCTGACCTCTTCTACCTGCCATCTTGGTGTCTTGATGTCCAGAAGTGGCACATAAGACTAGAGATTCAGACTAGACAAAACTAGCTGGTGAAAAAAAAAAATCACACAGGTAGATAGACGGCAAAAGAAGTGTGTCATATGTGAATTCTTGCTTTTTATTTCCCAGAGCATTTTATTTCTTGGAAGAAGAAAGCTTGGTATGACGCAAAGCCAATCACAGCTTTGAAAAGCCACAACTTCAGACTGATGATAACGGAATGGAAAATTGGTTCAAACTGAGCTTTTCCACATTATTTTCGGACAGGCGAGGTTTGCTGTGAGCTCTTACTCACCTCTTTTAAGTTTCTTTTGCAGGGTTACTGTAGTTAGTAGTCAGTCTTTTTTTCTATTAATTATAATAATAATAATCTATCGTATAATCCACCTAAATGATACTGTAGTGTGCATTGTCATGACAATTCAAACAAGCAGGATAACATGCAAATGAATAATTTGAGCTGTGGAAACACTACTTCAATAGCGTAGACATGATTTGTATTCAGATGAATGTAAATCCTGAAAGCCTAGAGGAGGCGGGAAAAAACCTTTGTAATGAACTGGTAGATTCTGGGTTACACATACAGCTAAAAGGTGAAACAGAGGTCTCCTAGTGGGAAAATTGTTCATTTCTGCACTGCAACAAAAAAGCCAATACGGTCTTAATCAAGGCCACCGATCGTTAAAGTGCACTGGGATGCAAAGTGCTAATACACATTGATCATGAGGGAGGGTGGTCGATTAAAAAAAGGTTTTCGATAACAAATGCAAATAGTATTCACAGAATACAAGGTCGTCAATGCTCGACGTGGTGTTTGCTTCTTCAAACGAATGCTTTTTGCTGCTTTCTCTGACAGTCTATGAAAGGAGATGCATCCATCAGGAGGGTTAAACTGTAATTTGGAGACATGTTTTAAGAAATGGGAACGAAACGCCGCTTTAAACTTTGTCCATGAATATTTTTTTTCTAAATGTGCCCTTGTCTAAACTCCAGCATTACAGTAGTAAGTCTCTAGTTCCTCGTCCAACGCTGTCTCTTCCTTATCCGTTAATCCCTTGCCAAGGACTCTCTTTTTTGGCTAACACCATCAAAAGTGCCCAGTTCCTTCTTTCTCCCTTATAATCACTCCATGATTTAACCCACAGCCGTCAGCTCTCGCAGATGCAATCTGCGCTCTGATAGTATCGCCGTTGGCTCCATTTGAAGGTCAGAATCCAGGGCACAATTAGCTCACCTCTATTTTGTCGGCAAATGTGGATATACTGCATAATCTCGCCCAGCAGAGTGCAAACACGGACCTACGCACGGCGCTTTTAAAAATGCAGCAGAGAATATCTGCGCGTTCTCGGACAGCTTCTCATCTTCTAAATGCAAGAAGGTCGAGATGAATCATGCCTGTCTCTCAGTGGGCACCAGATGCGTAAGCAATGAAACTACCGGTGTTGTAATGAAACACCATGAGCGCACATGCCATGACCTAAAGACCAAGTATCAGACTAAAGCTAATACCAGTGCACAGTTAGAGGAGCTCAGTGGAGATCAGTGCACTAGAACTAATAAAATTCACACAGAAGCCCTGACCAGAGGCAATAATATTTCTGCTGACAGCCAGTTTCCCATCTATCAAAACCCCCTTTTTTACTTACTACCTCCACTGAGGAAATGACTACAAAACAGGATGAAAAGCATTGTGCTGTGGCATGTACTATATCTTGGGTGGCCTGCTTGATGGAATTGGCTCAGCATGTATGTCATGTTGTAGGGAGTTTGAGGGATATAGGAGCGTAGCTTGGTTTGGTAAGAAGGCGGGCGAGATAAAGAGAAATGATGTGGCTCATCTTCTGCACCTGTATTCTATCAGCTCGCCACAGACTGCAGGTCCTGGCTGCAGAGATGAAAGACTCTCTGGAGGACAAGAGAGACGTTCGTGAGTCAGAAGGAAAATGGCATCCCGCTTATCAAATGCCTGGAAACGTAATCCCCCCTCCCTCAGTTCTTGGGTCTGGACGTACTTATGAAAGCCCTGTCACTTTGGATAGGAGGTTAGGAGTCAGAAGTTCTCCACAGCGCAGCGAACGCCGAGCTGGCTGTTTCAAAGCAGATATGGCTCCTTGCCAGATTTCCCTGCTGTAGTCTAATTGGGGTCATGTTACAAGTCATTTTGGATGTGTAACTTTTAGAGATGGAATTAAACAATAGGAAATCCATGCCGAAAGCGTATAGCTGATGGAGGCGTGATCCTCCCTAAATTAATCTTTTAGATTAAAGTACAGTGTGTGCATTTTTTTCCCTGCATGGACTGCAGCGGTTATAAAATAACCACAATAGAAAGACCCCATGTTAAATTAAAAGCCCTGGGATGAAAGAAGCGAGGTGGGAAAAAACCCAATTGTAAATTATTTTTTCATAGAGCGAGTTCATCTCCTGTGATTCAAGAGACAATGCAGGGACTGAAAAGGAAACCAAGTCCATTCTCTTTGAAAGGGCGGCATGGAGTCAAGGTGGCAAAGCACAGCCTTTATGAAAAGATATTGTGTGCTTGGGTTAAGGAAGACACACATCTCCGGTGATGCTCTCTGCCGGGAAAAAACATTGGGTTATCATCGTCATTTTTTATCTCATTTGCCTACAACAAAGTGGCCCCCGACTGCATTTTCAACACCCGCCACTGAAAAGCTAATATTGATTTTCCACAAAAACAAGGATTTTGCCATCCAGTAGATCCATCACTCATTTTCTTTGTCACAAAGTCTGGGCGACGTATAGCAACACACTGAGCAGTGTTGTTCACAGTCTCTCCAGACTGGCAAGGGGCAAAAGGTGAAACTCATCACTACTGCCTTTTCAAATATGCGTTGACAGTGACTTAAAGAGACACTATCCTGAGTGAACTTTATTTCAAATCAATTTCTTTTGTGCTGAGGCCACATCCCCTTGTCCGTGTTCCTAGGTGTCTGTTCCGGCTCTCGGAGCGAGGTGATGGTTTACACAGCGATGTGCAATCACTGGAATATTTCTTTTCATGGCTTATCTGCCCGCAGCTGGAATCTGCACGGACCGCGACTCAAGGCCCCGGCTGTCTGCCTGCCTGTGTGCCATAGCCTCCCTCCTCCAATCCCGACCCAGCTCTCAGACAAACATCTCCATGGGAGCAAGGGATGATTTATTCAGCACAACTTAGCGGCAGCGCGGAGATTTGTGAGTTAGTTAAACAAAGGTCCTTTATGGTCAACCACAAAGCCATAACAGCCTTTTTAACCTATAAAGCCAGCGAAGAATGACCAAAGGGGGCACTGAATGATGCATTACAAATCAAATATGACCTTTCAAGTCTTGACCATCGACACTTTACCGCTTTACCTACAGGAGATAACAAAGAAAGGAAGCAAGATTGAGGGACCATGCCAATGTGTGATTATTACCTATTTACTGTCACTGAACATTTTCTGTGACTTGCTGTCTTTTTTGAAAGGCACTGGTTTCCTTTCATTTTCATTTGATCACTATCCACATAAAAACACTTATGTCCAAGCTTATGCTTTCAGATAACTTAGTGCACTGGTTCCCAACATAGGGGTTGGGACCACTAATGGGTCATGATATAAGTCTGCGAATGATTAAAAGATTTAAAAGACGGAGGAAAAACATTACAGTTACACAAAATGTTTTTTTTTGTTTTTCATCTTCAGGACTCTAAAATAAAACACACTGCAGACCATCACTCTGCTTGAACTGCTGAGTGGGCATTTTTTGACAATAATGGGTCACATTTAAAAAAGGTGTGGAACCAGTAAAGAAAGTATTTCATGATCCTTTGTGGGCTGAGTAAATTTCCCCTCCTTCATGGGCTCTACAACCATGTAAAAATGTTTAAAGCCTCTACAATTTTCAGTCCATATTGAAATGGACACAGATCAATGGCCTCCTTGAAGCTAAACAATGGAGAGAAATGGTTTTCCAGTTTCGATCGGCTGCTGTAGATTGCCATCATGTCGGGACATGTATAAATACATATATATATGTATGTATGTATATATATATATATATATATATATATATATATACATATATAATGTGCTGTTTGTTAATGCCATTTGTGTCTGAGAAAAGCCTGATATTGACTGAAACGCTGCACAGGAACAGTACACAAAGAAACATCATGGGAGCAGAGATCAGGACGCAGATTCCACAGTTTACCATGATTCGTCAGTGAAGGTAACACGTTGAAACATATAAAAAACACTACTGTGTGCCTCGGAATGTGGCACACACATAAGGTGGCAAGCAGGTGTTTACAGCTATGGCGCCAAAGAAAACATTTCTAACGCATCCAAGTTATTCAGATTGATGTTAATGAACCTGACATCAGAAACATCATGTAGTCACCTTAACTATTCAAACTCCTTCGAAACAATAAAAGAGCAGAAAAACAACTCCCCCTTCTAACCTCAGCATGAAAAGAGCTGCGGTTCACACATTGTTCAGCGACTGGAAACAGAGGTCTGGTTCGCGCTGCACCTGCTGAGCCACAGCTCTTTAGTCCTACCCCCATCGCTCACTGTCCATCTCTCTGGGGAGACAACAGCCATGGCCCACAGCGGTCCAGCAGCCCCCTAGCCCGCTCGGGAGCATCCCAGTTCCTCCCTCGTCTCATCCCCGGCACATTCATTTTCTTGGAAAGTGACAGTTTCAGGTTATACATATTGTGGCGTTAGTATTAAAAGCTTCCTCCCTCTTTGCAGCCCACTGTATAGAAAACAGCCAGGGCTCGCCGCTGCACATTCATCATTGCGTGAGGACGTAAGCTGCTGCAGTCCATATCCCTTTGAGTGGCCAGTTGGGAGGACAGCACGGCTCACGGATTGATTTTCACAAAGAACAAACAGAGACAGACAAAATGAAAGCGAGAGACTGGAAGCAAAGGTAATATGGGATCAAAGCTGGAGCTGATGTAGCACATAAGCTATATCAAATTGATGCAGTTGAGCTTTGCTGTAACCTCTTTTGGAATTGAAGTGTTGGCAGATAACATGTACACCGCGACCCCGACCCCCCCCCTCCTCTCCCCCTGGGGACAAATGCACGCATAACACACGCAAAACACAGATAAGGAACCAACACACGGTATCTGTCACACATCACATCACCCTCTGCTAACATTGTTTGGGTCAGCGAGGACGCCCCAGTCCATTCCAAACAGGCAGAAACCTTGAGGCCCTTCAGGCAAACTCGCTCCCCACTGACCGGCTGCACTGTCCTTGTCAGCCTCCTAAATAACAAAATAACCTCCAGAATAATTCAATTGTTTTGCTCGCAGGCAGAAAATGCTCAAACAGCTGTTACAATGAGAGTGCCATTTCCTCCTGGCAAATAGCATTTCATGTTACAATAGACAAATATTTGGCTATAAAAGCAATAATATTAGAGCGTCAGGGGAGAGCTAAGCTTATTGTGGACTGTTGTGGACTGAAATAAGAGGAAGTGAGCAACAACCTCAGTATTGGACCTATATTGCAAAGTCCCTCGCTTTTTATAGTAGGCCACAGAGCAGATATGAAAATCTGCAAAAAATGCTGAAGCACTCCTCGTGTCTTGGGGCAAATTTTTTCTTAATGTTGCAGTTGCAGTTTAGAGGTTTACATATAATGTGCTCTATGTTATAGAAGTATTTGGAGACCCTAGGGTGCAAATGAGAGGGATTTTTTTTTCTATTATGGCAAAGATTTGCCGGCAAATAGAGGAGACATGCCGAAGAAACTACAGCATAATTTCAAATGGCATGAGATGAACCTCGCAGTAGATTCAGTACACTGCCTGCTCCGAAAAGAAATGGAGCGAATGAAAACAGAATTGAATTCCTCTAAAAAACAGATAGAATAAAAGGGCTGGAAAATGTATTACAATGAACGCTGGGAATAAAATAAAAGTTTGAGGCTTCCAGCTGTAAACATGCAGAGTACGCAACAGGCCATTTAAATGAGTCTGCCTGCTGCTTATTCAATCAAAAAGAAAGAAATGTATTGTGTTGTGTTTTTTTTTACTGCAATCAGGGAAATTTTGATGTTCATTCATCAATGAAACTCCATATCAAATGACAACTCTTGAACAGAATGCATTACACACCTGACGTCACATCACGTCTAATCACATCGCAAGACTTTTTTCAATCCCAAGCTGCTTGGAATATATGCATGTCTGTGCTTATGCTGCAAAGCCACAACCACAAGGGTCTTCTGACCTTAGGAGGGATAGGGAGCCACGCACAGTAATATATGTATGTCCCCTCACACACACACTTGCTCACTCAATCATGCTGTGAGTCTGGGGACAAATCTGGGCAGGGGAGAGAAAATATCATCAGTCAATAAATGAGAGGCAGCAGCGGCAGGCTTACCTTTGAGAATGCTCTGGCCGTGCAGGACGTCTCTCGAGACAATCACCGTGTAGAAGTTCTGGGAGAAGCCTGGTCTGCATGGGGGTTTGAGGGGCTGGCTCGCCTTACTCCCCTGAGGAATAAAAACAAGACGGCCTGTTAAGCATTGGCAAATTGACTCACGGCCACGGGGTCACAAGCTGATCTCACAGCCTTTTCACACTGATATTGAGTCTCTCTGGCTACAGTGAGCGGCTCGCTTCAGACTACAGCGTGCCTGCACTTGGAACGGTCACAGTGTGGAAATCCACATCTGGGGCTCAAGACACCTGCCTACACTCACTGTGGCTGAAGCATCAAATCTCGTGAGAGACGGTGCAACCCTGAACAAAGAGTGAATAAATTCTCTTAATGGCGGCAATCATCATCATGCCCCTATTACAGGTTATCATCATAATCATCATGTAAAATTAAATAAGGTAAAAATGATGTCAGTCATGATATTAACACGGCCATTATAAAGACTAGCAGAGAATGAGTATCATACATATTGCCTGCAGACTGGAGTGTGAGTGCATGTGTAAAGAGACAGAAAAAGAAGCCAAAAACATTCAGTTCTAATGTTGTATATGAGCAGGGCTGCAGCCCAGCAGGCATCTCATCCTCCACAGAATGCACTTGCAGCCACACACCTCATTCACCACACCAATTTATGATTGTATAAAGTGAATATAAAGCACTTTGTTGCATAACATCATGCAACGTTTGCAAACTACTACAGCATGTATTTTTGAATAAAGCTGGTTTTAAGAAGATCATTCGCCTAAGTTTGAAAATAAAGTAAGGCAAGCTAAACACAATTTGGATTCATCTTCAATGAGCACTAAGGCAAAAAAAAAATCCCCCAAACACCATCTGAGCCATGAATCCCAAAAACGTGGAAAAGCAGAAAAACCAGTGCGTAAAGGAAGTTTATGTCAGGCAGCAGCCCCTCCACAAACCACTGTCCTCTGCCTCAGCACTGCAGCTGATCGAGGGGAGAGGGTGGAGAAGGCTGGGGGAACAGAGTTGCCACTGACTTTTTGCACACAGCGAAAAATGTTCCTGACCTTAAATGTCGCCGTATTAAGCTCGATTACACGCATGGCGTTGCCTGTAGCGCGCCGCTGCGGGGGGAGCGCGAGCCTCTCTCGGCCACTTTGCGGGGCTGGCTGCGGAGCTCTACAGCAGTGCAGCACTTCAGCACAACGATCCCCCCCTCAACCCCTCCTCTCAAAAAAAAGACACATGCACAAATGAACTCATCTTACCGAGGATGCGGCCACAAGTAAGGTGCACGCCAGGATGACGCAGCCGACGCTCATCTTTGCAAAGGAGGAAAAATAAATGAAGGTGGAGGAAGGAAAGAGATTCGCCTCCAAAAAAAATGCACCTCAGTAATTCCCTTCTTCTTCTTCCTCTTGGCTGCTGAGTGAGAGACCGTCCCTACTTGTCTGGCGCAAAAGTGCCGCTGAGACTGAGATGCTGCGCTCCGTCCAGAGGAAGCCGGAGCCCATTGGACGAGAGCGTCACTCCAACCCCTCCTACCGCAGGGCGCACCGGGCGCGGCGGAGCGCACCGGATGAGTCCCTCGCGAGGTGGCACCTCCGGACACCTCTGTGGGTAGAAGAAGGGGGAAAAAAGAAAGAAACGCATTTTCCACTCTATTTAGATTCATATTTTAACTTCAGATGCAGAAAAAAGGCGGGTCTTGGCGCCGTGAGTGACAAGCAACCATCCGAGTCTCTTCATGTGTCCATCAGCTGACTGGAGTCTATTTCACACCCCAGTTCCCCCCTCTCTGCCCCTGATCCACGCTTTAAGTGTACCGCAAGAGCTGCGGGGTTATTAGGCTTTTATGAGAGCTGCTGTGATAGACCGCTGTGGGATAAGACCGATGGTGAGTGTGAGGATCAAATGAAATAAAGTCCAGTGAATGAGAAGTCAATGTGATCACCTGCAGGAGATATGTCCATTTTTATTCAGTCTTCATATCTTTTTTTTGTATAATGAAACTGGTCAGAATTCTTTTACTGGTGTGGGATTATTCCATCTATTATTATATGTGAGGAATTTGTCTGCCCCTCTTTTTATCACTCTGCTGGAGACAATAATGTATAACCAGGATCAAATATGGAATTCAGGATTAAAAGTCTCATTTTGATGAAGTTATTTTCTACAATTTGAGACACAGAGGGTTCACAAATTGGCAGGGTTTTTTTGTAAGAGTAGAGATATAAAGTCAGGCAAAAAAAACTGTGAACTGTGCCTTTAACCGCTCTCACAATTTAATAATGTTGACATTTCGGAAGCCTCAGATCAGTGCCTCAATTTCCATATCTGAGAGGTCATGACAATTTAATCCCATCAAAAGGAATAGGACAGCATTGCAGTGTCAATCAACACAGCCAAGAGTGTGCTCCGTGCCATTCACTCGGCTGCTTTTATTTTCACCACTAACTCCTTTAATATTAAAAAAAAGGTCTCTGAACAGCCCTCTTCTCTCACAGTTTCTTGCCTTTAAACTGCATCTTCAAAATAAACTGCTCCAGGCTGATAATTAAGAAGTACTCCTGGTCTCGCTGACTGCAGCTCAGTGGGTGTTTCTGTCCAGAGGGCAGGATTTTGTAAGGTCAGAGATATCAGAAATACACTCCACTCATCTCTCTTCAGGGCATTGTGCTGCTGCTTTTATTACACCCTGGAAAACTTGGCGGAGGAAGCGTGTGACAAGGATTTAAAACCCGTGCCTTTTACAATAAACAATGACTTTAATAACCAGCTCATCCCTGTATCAGTCACTGTCACTTCCTCCAGCTGTTGACAGGAAGGAAGGCCGAGAAGGGGGAAAGAGCTCCTGCGAGAAAAAGTGTCCACAAGTGAAAAACACTAACGGCAGCAGTGCCATTCCCCCAGCATTCAGAAGTGAGAGCAGGCCATGCATATGCTGTTTTAACTTTAAACCTAATTAGCGACAACAGAGCACAGTGCATAAAGTGACCACAGCCTGACGTCCCCTCCACCGCCACTGTCTGCCTCTGCGGCACAAACGCTACGATATTCATGAAATTATTGTTTTGCTGAATTAGTACCCTGAAGAACGGCCCGGCTGATTCTCTGCTCAGTAAATTCCACGTGGCTCCAAGGTACGCTGCCAGTTTCAGAACGCAAGTAAATTATTCCTCTCAAGTATCGAGCATTTGCCTAATAAAAATACCATCTGGGCACTTGAAGTGAATTGGTTTAAGGCTGTGCTGAATTATTAAACAAATCTCACAAAATGGGTCCCAGTTCTCTTTTTATGGGGGGGGGGGGGAGACGTTACTGTAGGAACACCTCGCCATACAATATACAGGCTGACACATTCCACTTTCCATTTGTTATTTCATGAATTGCTGTTTCTCCTCTAGTGCAGTAATTTGTGAAGAGGCTATATGTTTCTCTCAAGCATCTCCTAGCTTCTCTCTCTCTCTCTGCCTCTCTCATTTTGTGGCTTGGTTGGACACAATAAGCCAAGTATATTACCGCGACAATACGGTCATACATTTTGCTTTGAGAACTGCATATTTACAGCAGCACCATTTTTTTTATTGCATTTATCAGCAAGACACAAAATTTGTTCAGGGCTCATTGGGAACTTAATGATCCTGCTGAAATAAATTAGGGCCAACCACTACATGATCGTGTAGGTCTGATATCAGTGTCATAGTTAAGGAAGGAATGTAACTTACTAAACATTTATTCTCACAATACACTTGTTGCTCGGCTTTAACCCTTTCAGTCCCGACACACACCCAGTGCTCATCTCACTATCAGTCAACATCTGACATGACCAGAGTTATCACACTTGGTTCCAATTAACATGTGCTTCAGTCATCGCTGTGACTCATTCTACTTCATGAGGGAAGAGGCAAATGTGAGTGACTGGCTCTGATGCTTTGTGAACTATTCACTTCGTAGGTGAAAAAAAAATCTTGTTTCATGACTTGACAACACTATAATTAGGGTTTAGGGAAAGATCATGTAATGGGTTAAAATGAGTAGTAGGTTGGGGAAACACTGTGGTTTGGTCAACATGGTGCCACGAGGTTAACAGTGGAAGTTCAGTTAGATTTATGCCACAAAACTACTCGGTTAAGTTTTGGAAAAGATCATGATTTGAGTTGAAAGAAGTACATTAGTGACATACATTAGTGACATACATTAAGTACATGATCTCAGTTGCGTACAGAAGTTAAAAAGTTCAACATTCACTTTTGGTTTCACACAGGACATGAAACCCGGTCTCCTGGTCTGGACCACACCTGTGTTTGACCCAACCAAAACATCCCTCTACCTACACAGATTTCTCTTGCTGCTTATGCTATGTCACCAGGCTTTGAGGCATCTCCAGAAATGAAGCTACAGTGTTATAGTTTGAAGCACTGGGCAACTGACCAAGCTCCTGTGTTTGACGCATTGAGAGTGAGAACAGGCTGGTTAAAGTTACTACTTCATTAAGACTAAGAGACATTTGTAGTTATGGTTACAATAGTAGCACATGGTCATGGTTTGGGACAGACTGTGATTACGGCTAATGAAAACAAAGTTGACTGTTGGTAGGAAACTGGTAGGGAACAAACAACTTTCCCCCATGTTAAAGTCTGATCTTATGTTTTTTCATTCATCTACACCAATCTCCGTCCTCTGCTGACTTTTTCACTCTGTAATAACTCAACTTCCTCCTTTGTTCCCATCATAATTCTCTGGGCTCTGTCACTTGAGCATTTACATATCTCAGTTCAAGACTTTTCTTGGGAGGTTAAATTCACCTTTATGATTTATTGGTTCTGAGCCCATAGTTTCTGTCTGTTTCACGAACAACCACCCAGACTTCTCTGGTGGCTTCAGTTACTGTTTGAGTTTTTACAGCTTAGACATTGTGGATTCTAAAGAAATGTATTTTATGATGGAATTATTCTTGGTCAACCTAAATTCTACAAGTACATAATCCATCATACTTCTTGAAGACAGTTATCCACATCAGATGTTTAATCACTTTCAAACACGGCTGAAAAGAAAATGTGCAGTACATCCATTATGTCAAACTGTGGGAGATTTAGAGAGGCAGATAAATGGAAGTCATAAAACAGTTTTCGGGTGATGGCTGACATTTTTAAATTCTTTTTTTATTCATTTTAATTAATATTTCTGATTCCTCACTGGACCAAAGTCATACAGCAGATCTGAGTTTTGTGAGCTTGTGGATGTTGAACACTTGGCGTTGATGCATTTCACTGCTCTGTGCCTTTGTGTTATCAAACCGTTTCACATTCACTGAGGAGTATCTAATTAGCAAAGAGGAAGTAAGAATGTGTTGTTGTCTTTTGCGTCTTTTTGTGAATCTTTACACCTTTCACACAGGAAAAGTTACTTCCTCAGTCGTTTGTCAGTTAACATGGAGAGCTGCCAAACAGCCATGTATGTATGATACAGTGTCAATCCGGAAACCCAAGACTAATTATAATCATGGCATTTTTAAAGCTCAGTGTATATTTGCTGTGTATATAGATAATGTGTCATAAGCCTGGCAGCTCATTACTCATTACTATTATCAAGCCTGACGTGCAAATGAATGCAGCTGTTTAAATGAGAACCTAAAGAATATATTTCACATTTGAACAGATAATTATTAGGTCTAGCGTACGCATCGTGTCATCTCCATGACTGCACAGAGGGACTGAATCCGTACAAGAGAATTTTACTTTGAACAGACGTATTCACAAGGTGTAAAATCCACACAGGGTTCATCACCGTGGCGTTTCACAGCGCTGCCGCTGGTGATGCAACTGTTGCAACGCTGTCAACCGTGCAGGGGGAGAAAGGCTTGTCGCCGTCGTGAAACTTTCCTCGCTGCTGACCGAGAAGAAAAATTCACAGACATTTCCAAAGTTCTGTGACAGCGCAGTGACATCAACAAAACTCTCCGGATTCATTTACTCTGTCAGAAAGAGATGAGAATAGCTCACAACTGTGTTAACTTACAAAACATTTCTGAGATATTTGGGGACTCTTCAGGTTTTTCACACAGGAAAACAATATCGTATCCGCTGGCCATTTATCTCTTAAATGATTTTAGTGACCATGTATGAAGTAGAATTTTATTGAGTCTTTTTTCTACACTCTAAGTAACTGAGCTAGTATCATGTTTTTCTGCAAGCAATCTTCACATTGTCAGTGGAATGTACTATATTATAGCAGGTAGCAACTCATCAGTCATCAACACGCATTTCTTGTCTACAGGTGAAGGAAAATGCTGCAATAGAAATAGAACAGACAAGCTCATCAAGCTGGCGAATGGCAAAATGAATTGAATGAATGATGAATGACGTTTTTCTCAAGCATTTCATCAGATGATTTTGCTATATTCAAGCACTGGGGATGAAAGGTGCAAAGGTGCAAATCGTTCACTGACCACAGAGACATTTGACCTAAAGCCAGCTGTTGACCTGCAAATGGAGACAGCTAATTGGAGGCTCAGTTATCTCGTGCACTAGAGGAAGCTGAAGTAGAGGAGAGTGATGAAGACACAGAAGAGGACAGTGAGGAACACTGTGCTTATTAAAGCTATGTTATATATGGCAGGAGTCCCAAACACTGTCTCCTGGTACCAGACTAAAAAGTTATGTGCACCCCTAATTATGGCAACACCCACTGTGCATTCAGTATTGCAAGGCCAACTTCGGTACTATTTACTACATATTTCCTGGTCTTTTGCAAAAAACATATAGTGAGTAGCATGCTGTAACAATAATTTATGAGTGTTTTTTTCCCTGAGGATTCAGGTTGAGGTAGTTTTCAGTGTATGAATATCAAACTGATGCACACCGAGAAACTGCAAAGAGGCAAAGGAAAGCAAGCTCCATTAAACAGTAACACAAATTCTGCACAAACTCCACAACACTGAAACCTCTCAGACTTTCAGGAACTGCTGTTTTGTTTTTACTTGCTTCTCCTGAATGAATGAAAAATTGATACAGGCACAACAGAAATGCCCGAAGACCACAGGAAGCAAACGATCCATCAGCGAAAGACCAAAGTAAACATTTGTTCAACACCTTGAGAGGAGTGACGGATGTAAAATGAATATAAAGCAATTTCACCCATGATCTGATTTTTTAATTTAGCTAAGATTGGGTAACATTTTTCTGCGTTCCAGCGAGCTTCACACTTGTTTCAGCAGTACAGTGCAGCAGATCCTTCTGTCTCCACAGGGACCAGACTTTAGAAACAGGAAGAAATCAATAGGCAATGGGTCCGTTTTTATTGGAGACTATAAGACTGGGGTCCAGAAGTAATGACACAAGGCTACAGGCTGCTTTCCATATTTAACACAGAGGGATGAGCCCCTGCAGATGCCTGTATCCCTAACCTTTTGGCTGCCATTTCAATATACCATGATTGCCTGATAGGAGCACAGAGAGTGGCCCGACGATGATGGATGACGCTGGATGTCATTTGATTTTCATTTGAACCGTAACATCAGAATCTACTCCGCCTAATTAACCTCTCTGTCTGTTTCCACTTGGCAGACTTCCACAGCCCATGTGGTGAAGAAAAAAAAAAGAAAAGCTTTTACCCACAAGATATTTCACACGCAATTTATATTCCACCTAGGCATTTGTCACATTAATAGATTTGTTAAGAATTTTTTTCAAGCATAAAACATACTGCATGGTACCAACTCTGCCTCCTAGAAATAGTCATATTGTAGTAAAAAAAATTTTCAATTACAGTTTTGTGGAAAAACACAATTGCTACCTATATAGCGTTCCCTGTGTTTTTTTTCTAGTGTATGAAACACATCATTGAAGCACCACAGACATATCACGGGGAGGTGGTCAGGGTGCTTGTTGGGCATACAAAGTAGGACTACAAAAAATATGGTTTTAATAAAGTAAATATGTCATGACTTTTACGATTTAACCAAGACCATAAAGTTTTCCAAATAATAATCAAGTGCAGTAAATATAACCATGAAAAAGCTGAATCATGGTTTGGCAAGCAGATCGTATCGCAGGACTTGATATAGCTGGGAATGCAAATGAAATATGTTGTGAACATATTACTCATACATTCACTCTCAACGTTAGAGCAAATTGGCAACATTAAAGCCTATTTCCTCACTCAGCTTCTTCCTCTGAGCGATGTGGTTCTACGTAAACATACTTTTTTCTGAACAATTTTGCTTATTGAAAGATTTGTGTTTGTGTTATTCTCTGGGTTCTTGTCAGTGGTTTGAAGTTTGCGGGGTCTCAGTTGCAAAAAAAGATGATGCCACATCCTTCCAGACACCAATCAGAATCTGCAGCATTTGAATCAAGATGCAATGAGAGATGGTGGATTGTTTAGTTGGCGATCAAACCACATCCAAAGAGTCCTGATGAGGCAGATGAGCTGAGCTTGCTGAACTCTTACCTCTTCTCCAAACTTAAAATTTAATTGGTGCTTATTTAGTCATGAATATTTAATGTTTACAAGCTTGGAAACCAAGTTTTCAGGGTTTTTTAATTAACACTGATGATGTTACTTAACAATGTGTCCTCATTATATTGACAGAAAAAGTAAAGGCATCATTACCTTTCTTTCAAAACAATTGCTGTGGCAAATTAGTACTACATCGTAATTTCTAGAAGACAGCATTGATGGTACAATGTTGAAACAGCCTGGGATTTTGAGGCATATTTTAAAAACTGGTGTGTACTCCGACTCAGCTTTGCTTTCCTATAACATTGTTTGACTCATGCCGGCGCACCCACAATACATCTCGACCGCTGACACTTTGGCTGGAGACTCTGGTGCGTTATGCAAGCATTGGCATAATGTAGCCTTGAGTCCATAGCCTCAAGCAGAAATGAGGAGCCGGCTATAGAGGTCTGGTAAACTCACCTCTATCTGACTACACATTTTTTTCAACTTTTAGTACTCGTCCCCACTTGATGCCAATTCAAGTGTCATCGCAACACAGACTTACAACACATACTTCCCTAGATCTGGAATTAGGCTTTGATTAGTAAAATCAGTATTGTTCCTTTTTAAGTGAGAAGCCATATATGAGACTATGTCTTTGGATGCAAGGTGTGTGTTTCTGCTGTTTTGTGTGTGTGTGCACTGATTTTTCAAAGTATACAATAACATTCTTGGAAAGCTGATGTACTCTCTAGAGGCACTATAATTACTCTTATTACACACTGTGTAGTTGCATTAGGCAAAGTCATACTTGCTTAAGCAAAGAAATGCAAGCGCAGCTCTTACATGACTGCATTGTGTAGTATTGCATGGGGGGGGGACTTAATTAATAAAAGACGCAATCTTGAGGGAACTTCTATTCAATAACGGCAGCCCCACAACTTCTAAATGTCTCTGAAAAAAATGCAATAACACATAAAACTGTTGTGTGAATAATTTAGAAGCAGAATGCATAAATAGTGGATTAGGCTTGATTTAATTATGTCTGTGTGAAAGCAGAGCCTGGCGTTAAACAAACAAACACAGGCAACTGGAATGAAGCAGTTCAGCACCCAAGTGGCAAGGCCTTGCAAAGGAGCCAAAAGCAGGCTTCTGTAGAGATCAAACGCAACTAGCAGCATTTAACTGGGGCCAGACAGAAAGACAGGTACAATAGACTCAGCTCCTCTTTTCACTGTTGCGTAGAGAATTGGATGTGATTCTCTCACAGGAGTGCATCCAACATCATTTTCATGGGAAGATCATTGCATTGTTTACTTCATAACACTATCCTCTGTATTCTCATTTGCACGCATCAGGTGATATTTATTTCACTTTGATAGAAAACCAGTTTACTGTGCAATGGCAGTCTCACGACGGAGCACTGCTTCCCTGAAAACTTCCATAATGTCAAATCCATTCCGAGAATGGATTTGGATGTATGGCGAGCTCCCTGCATACATTTCCAACGTTCTTTATCTGGCGCACAACGGAGTCAGCACATTAGCTTTTTCTTGATTTTCTGTAAGCAAATATTAGAAATGACACATGAATAGTCGAATTAGCATAGAAATAAGTCTGCAAGCGGGAATACGGTCACAACATGAACGTCTTCATGGGCACTCGTGATTCTCAAGCTAAAAAATTGATCACATCACATCATTCAGAGCTGCTATTTCGGCCCTGATAAGACTGCAGTTCATTTGCGAGTGGCAGGGGCCTGAATGAGAGCAGATGTAGCCAACCTGAGAGGGATATGGCGAGAAGTGTGAACTGATTGCAGAGTTATTCTCTGGGCAATGGAAACCAATATGAGGAGCCAACAGTAAGCTCCGTCTACATGGGCTGAATGGCTGATTGAGTTCAGGCAGAAGAATGGGACTTGGCAGCGAGGAAGGGAACACCCCTTTCATCCACAGCCATCCACTTTCATTACAACACACCTTTGAAACCAGCAGCACATAATCACACCCGAAACCTGATCAGAGGGGGAAAAATTGCTACTATTCACGAGCGGCATTATTCAAAACTTCCAGCCATGTCCGCATTATGTGCACAATGCATTCAAAGGTGTAGAAGTTTGACAATTTGATTTATGCTAATGTAATTGCATTCAATTTTACAGTTTCCATAGTGCAGGTGTTGCCATCTTTTTAGAAACCATGTTCTATTTGCAAATGTTAAAATTAATGGATTCCTTCTGTCAGGAGCCGTCAGCCACGTAGCCTCCTGCAGCATCTCCCATTGGCAAGGCGGTTAAAGCTGTGTAGGGGTGTCATACATCTTACCCTATTTGAATTTTGTCCTGCCCTCTGTGTCTCCTTCCAGGTAGCGATATGAAATATTGACTGTTCTCATCTGGGTTTGCAGCCCCCGCCCCCACCCCCATTAAACCACCACCCCCAGCTACTCCGCTATCAAAGTGCTGGCGCAGCAAAGTAGAGAGAGGAAAGAGTGAAGGAGCAAGAGGCAGATATATGGGGGTTGAGGGTTAGCAGAAAGGGAGCCACGCATGAGAAAAAAAAAGTAAATCAGCAAGCAGTTGCAAATTATGCATAAACAAAAAAAATCGTGGGGTGCTACTAAATCAATAAGGCCTATAATAAGTGAGAGAAAAGGAAAATGTGGGAAGCCAAAAAAGCAAGAAAAGTTAGAAATCTGTGAAAGAGGGGAAAAAAACTCTCCTCAGCAAATTAAATGTGAATCTGAGGAGTGTTGGCACTGAGGGTGTGACAAGACAGCTGATTGTGCAGTAAGTGGTAATTATACACCCCAGTCTGCGGTCTACTGCTGAGTGACAAATAGTCTTCTTGCTGTACACTTGCCTATCTTACCATGTCTAAAGCACAGGAGGGAAGCAACAGTGGTGGGGCTGCGGCTGTCCGACCAATCTGGAAGTGAAAAAAAAACCCAAAACACACCCTGGGTCTGTCATTAAGATGTTCTGAGTACAGTAAATTCAGCAGTAGGCACAAAGGCAGTTGTTAGCTGCGGAACCAATTATCTGTGCCCGGGCTTTGTTTCCCATTGAAAATTAAAGGGGACAAAGGTAGCGCTCCTGTGGCATGCCCAATGATGATGACAGGATATTACGCATAAAAGCAGCTTGGTGCACAAGTAGATGAACTTGAAAAGAGTGGAAAGAAAAGTTGGTGTAGATCAGACACTTCTTTCTGGGAAAAAAAGGCATAAGACGTGAGAAAAGCACAGAGTTTGCAAGACCTCCCTGAATGGTGGCTTCAATTCTGTGTCACACTTTTTTTGTGTTAAACGCAGCCTTCACTTATTTTCCCATCACGATGAAATCACGGAGCAGTGAAACTATGAATTAAGACTGTCTATCAAATATACCATATCTCAGATTAAACATCACCAGTCTCATCTGGGCTGAAACTTTCCAGCATTTATAAAATTACTGACTGGCTGCTGTAATTGGGTGGCTATTGAATTAAATGTCAAAACTTGATTTCTCCGCAGACTACCAGTCCGATAATGGAGAAATTCAGAGGCAGTAACATGCAGAGGACTATGTCTTGTTACTGATCAACCAAAAGGGCTTTTTCTGCTTTACGGCTTTAAGACGTGGGCAGGATGAGCCTGTAGATTAGTGTCATGGAACATTACTCACAGAACATGTCATCATGAAATACAATTATTTACATGGCCGCAAAGTTTGAAAATCTGCACCAGCCTGTTCGCCTCTGTAAATGTGTTTATTATTAATGCAGCACATGAGCAGTTCATCACTGGAGGATTCTGAATTGCATTAATTCAACTTTTGCTGTCATATGACTTCAAGCCGTGGTATATTTTAGACTGATGAAGAAATTGATTTATTTCATTTAAAAATATATTTTGGCGGACCAATAACCTGTCAGAAGTTCATCTTTTAAGATTAAAAAAAAAAAGAAATACTAGGGGAGAGAGTAGGATAGTTTCAAGTAAACACATTTGTATAATGTATGTATGTATGATGGGAGTGATGAAAAATGGTCAGTATACTCAATGTACTTATAATGATAAAGTAAATTCAAACCCCACCCATGTTAATCCTAAATGGAGAACTGTAGACCTGCCCAGATTCTGTTCTTTTGAGTGGCTCGCTATGTTTCTTACTATACATATGACAATAAAACTTTGAGTGGGATTGTAAATGTGAGACTGAGTATTTCACAAGATTCATGAGATCAAGTGCATTTAAGCCACAGCTCCAGTCTGTAGATGCCAACAGGGTAATGAGATGAAGTCTAGTCAAGCAGATTTGGTAAAGTGAAATGGGCTCACCAGTAGTGTGGAGGGTCTTTTCCATCTAAATTAAAACATAGGAAATCAATAAAAACCACCAACAATAACAACATTTATCTATCTCAAAAAGATGAGGACAAAAAGCTGTTTTGCAAAACTCTCACCTGAGAAATGCAACCCTCACCATGGCAGTGTGCGGGTTATTGGCCTTGTCCTGTTCTTTCTTCAAGTTGAGAGAGTTTATCAGATACATATTTGGCAAACATACAGTAGTGATCCTTAAGGTACTTTCTTTTTGAAGTTAAATAAAACACTTGAAATAATGAAAGCATCAATCTCACCTGTGTAGGTTGTTCAAGTATGTCTTTGAGTGCTGCAGCATCATTCCGGGCTTCAGTCTGTCTCTGCAGTCACAAACTCTCACGCTCGCCTGTCAGATCCTTGGAAGCAGTCAGTCTGAACAGCCCCAGAATGTCTTTTTCAGACTGTCTTTTGGGGCTTAGCATCTTTGAACTTGACATCCTGTGACACTGTATGTCATCTTGGCCTCTTCACAGATGACTCTGTCCCGTCCAGAGTGGCAGTAAAGATGTCAGGAGAGTCTTTCCACTTGCTTCCCTTTGTTTGGAATTTATTTCCTCCTCTGCACAAAAACATCTGAGATGAGATAACAGAAAACCTCTGGAGATGAAACTGGTCTTACACTGTTTAGACGGCCAGGTTGAAACTACCTAGTCTTGCAACATTAAAGCTACAAGTAAGGAAACAGTGTCCAAAATCACCACTGTGTCCACATTTTGTATATGAAAATTTTTGTCTCCAACAAAAAGAGTCAATGACGTGTATATTACTTTTCTAACCATGCCAAATTATCAGTGATGTCAGCAGTGACATAATCTGAGGATTCATGTTATGCCCCTGAAAAAGGGGAGAAATGATAACAAAGAAGATGTTGCAGCGACAGCCGGAGAGTAATTTAATCAGTCAAAAAAATTACAATTAACAAATACATACAAAGCAAATTAATATCATATACACAATCTATCGCGTGATCCGCCAGGTATGAGGGAGGACCAATCGATCACAGATTGCTAGATCAGGTCTAGGCTACTGCGCAGATTACTGAATAATAGATCTTAACCTTAGTTTTCTGTTTTTTTGTTTTTTGTTTTGTTTTTTTGTAAAACAACAACAACGTATACATTACAAAATGAATACTCTTGAAACAATTTGAATAATTTAAATCATGTAATTCATTTGAACTATTTTTAAATCATGGAATACATTTTAACTATTTTTAATCCTTTTATATGTAATAATAATTACATCTGTGACTTTCATGCTACATGTCTGCCAATTGTTAATATGTCGGTTTCTAGTCTTATTATATGAGAACAACACTTTTTCAAACATGATTTTAAAGACCAAAATTAAATCATTGTTGTATGTCGTGGCCAATATGATGTTTTGTTTTCTACTATATGTGATGTATATTCATGCAGCACTTAATCATATCTTCGCTCATTTGTTGAACGTGTCTGCTCGTTAGTGTGAGGTTGCAGGTGCGGAACAGACAGGGCTGTCCTGATTTGGGAGGATTACTTCATGTGCTGGCACAACAGTGTGGATCCAATAAGGAACTGGGAGTGTTTCCCCGCTCTGTGCAGCCAGAACTGGCCATCCTCATATCCAGGCTGGTTTGACCCACTGTCAGGTGTTTATAGAGACATCACTTCATTAGCCGTGGATGATGCCGGACACACATAAGGGCCCACCATCTGCTCCCTGAGCCTGGCCAAGGTTAAATATTCTCTTGGCGAGATGGAGAGGAAGGCGGTGGTGAAATGTGTAAGCAACAATGGATGGAAAAGGTTGAGTTAGAGAGAAGTAACTGAGGGGGGGAAATGCAGGATTTCATATGCTCTTTAATGGACTGAGGGCTAGTGAATAATAAAGACTGCTCTGGTAAAGACTGAAAAGACTTTTCGAACCCTTCACTGAAAGAGAAGTTAGGAAACACTTCAGTAAAGAGTGATTTGTTTCTCACACACATGTGACACATACCGTACGTACAAATAAGAAGTCTTTGTGTGTTTTATACATGCATGAATGAGTATGTGTGCAGACCAGCTGCTGACAACTGTTACTGCTGTACTTTGTTTTATTTTTCATTATTTCTTTTAAAGGTTATTACTCAGCCAAGTAATTGGAATGCATTAAAGAATGCATTCGCATGATAAAAGGTGGCATTAATTTGTCTGTCAAAGCACTCATGTTGTTTAATGCATCAGGATGTCCTGACATGTACCCTGATCTAAAAAGCTGTTCGGCCTCATTTCACGGCGACATTATGGAATAAACAAAGCATTAGGGCCAACAGGTACGGCCCCGCTGGAAGTCGGCGATTGCAGCAGAGATTCTCTGCACGTCAAACTCTCACCCCGACACCGGGGTCACCTCACAGATGAGGGGATTGGCTAATGTGGCTAATTACCCTGGCAGATACTGATGAGTTCTTCCATTAGCAGGGTCACCCTCCCTTCCCTGGAGTGCCAATGTAAAAACGCAATTAGGAAGAGCCCTGAAATCAAATTCTGTATGTCTTCGCTTTGGCATTTTGGAGGATGCGCTGAAATAATGGCGTTGATAGTTGAAAAGGTCTGAGCTGTTTTTATATTTGTGAAATATGGACACCGTGTGAAAAGGTGCTTTCAAAACAGATATGTCTGAAAAGTGCTTTGGGGGAGAAAAAGACATCTCTCCTCCTCTGAGGAGCCAAGTGCAGCACCTCATCCATCTTATTCATTGCCACGTGAATGTTCCTGCTAACAGCACACCTTTGTGCAGACTGAGCCGTCAAGATACTTTCATCCTGCTCTGAATGGACAGGATCACATATTCAAGGCCATTACGCTTAAGGGGTGAGGAAGATCAAACATCAAATTACTGTAAGGCTGATTTAGAGCCATTTAACTGTCTCTCTCAGACACAAAGGAGCCAACCGGACTTTTCTCTCCTGAGACAGAACAATTTCCTGGGACCTCTACTGTGATGCATTATAACGTCTGAATTTCAACTGTCATCTCAGCCCTCATTAGGAGGACTTCCATGGCAATGGTCTAATCGTGCTCTGATAGTGTGTGTGTGTGTGTGTGTGTGTGTGTGTGTGTGTGTGTGTGTGTGTGTGTGTGTGTGTGTGTGTGTGTGTGTGAGGGACACAGACTGTCTCTCTTTTTGCATGCACGTGTATTTGTATGCATATGTACTTGTGTGTTTGCGAGTACGAGGTAAAGCATGCAGAGGTAATCTGCTAATCTCCTGACCCATCTCAAGTTACATGAAAACCAATTACAGCTGAAGCTGAGGGAAGTGTCTCGTTCCAGAGCAAAAAAATAAAAAACAAAAGAGATGCAGGGAAACGTATCACAATGAATTGAATGGATGAGTGCTGAGATGCAGCACAGCGGATCATCTGAGGGGCCTGCATGCTTTGATAAGACTAACACTTTCCTTTAAGACAAGCCACAGCGTCTGCATATGAAGACCGTCTCCTGCTGGGAGAGATCACGGGTTGAAAATGGAACTTGTGAACCCCAGTCTGTATCCTTATCTCATTCATAATAATACTGTTTATTACACAGTGGTTTCTTCTTCTTTTTTTTGGGCCCATTGCAACAAAGAATGAACAGATTTCCATTTTTAATGAGTGTGAAAATTTCAAAGCAGACAGTAAAGAAGTAAACAATGTTCTAAAATGAGCAACACCTTCTACCTCAGGATACAAGAAATGGCATTCAGTCTGGCTCAGTTCATAACAAATATATTTTTTATAAAAGCTTCTCAACAAGAGGCACTGGGGAGACATTTTTTACACAGCTCTTGAACATGTAAAAGCAACTTTTATCCTTACACCTTGAGAGATTTCCTTCCACAGTCTTATTCCATAATTCAATCTTAGCTTCAGCATAAACACATACATTACAAAGGAGACAGGCAGCAGGGAGAAAAGCCTTCATTTAAACAGCTTGTCTGTAAAAAAAATAAACCTTCCTGTTTGGCACGATGTTCCCCCAGCAGGAAGGTGGGTGGAGTGGGCTGAGGTTTGGAGCGGTGGGGTTCAGGTAAGGGGGCAGAGAGGAGGAAATGAGTGGAGACAGGCAGTGCTCTCTGCGGTGAGCCTGTGACACTGCCTGGCCGCCTGTCAGGCCCGGTTTGCCGCCTGTCAGGCAGCAGCCCAGGATGGGACAGGCAGGCGGTGGATCAAACATGGAGACGAGGGCCGGGGAGGGTGAGGAGGATGTAGGAGAGACAGATGAACTGGTGTATGCAGATCTATGTCAGGTCAGGAAGAAGCTATCACTGGGACTTCAAAGGACACATGATTTGCACACAAAACGTAGCAGCTGGTGTTGGGGACTGTCAGTGACAGGTGAGCGGAAGAATATTCATAATGAAGCTTACAATATTTGACGGGATTTATTACAGAGTGTTTTTGTTCTGAACAGCAAAGAAAAACATGCATCAGATATAACCTCCAGCCAGGGGATTATTACACAGCATCACAAGCAGCGATGAAATCAGTTATCTAATTTTTTCCTTGAAAAATGAGAAAAACTATTTTGTTATTAGGCTGTTGTCAAACTTGTTCCCTATACATTTTCTCTTAGTTATTTAATTCAATAATTTCAGCTAAGACAGGAACAATGATTCCATGTAGGCAGTACTTTACAGTCACAGAAGATTGCAGACAAAAGGTAGGTTTCCTTCCTGAAGATGGACCTTAGTTTACCCACCTGTTCCTCTAACTGCACTGCTCTTTAATCTGTGTCTTAAGGGTCAAACATGAGTTTAACAGCAGAGAAAATATCAACATTTTCAACATGAAATTTGATGACTTTTCCGGGGCTGACATTAGGAAAAGTGTATCACTGCTCTTTTGTAAAAATGTTTTTCTAAAAGCTGTAAACCCTCAGGGTAAAAAAAAGAAAAAAGAAAAAACATTGCTGAAAGTGCTATAATTTCTCTCCTGCCATATCATAGGTATTACATGCAGAAAGGGAAATATGTTTGGGTAGATTCAGAAAGCTATGTGTTTGAGTAAATTGCAGCGGTGTGATTCCAGTCCTCCTTTTGGTCCGGGGTCGATATATTCACTCGCCGGCATGAAAACCATCCCATGCGGTCACCAGGGGGAAGAGATGGTGTGAAAATCTGACATGTTGTATTCTGTTTGAGGATTGCATTAATCCTGAAGTCATTCTCGAGTCGGCCTTCTCCACATACAGAAGATAAATATTGAACGGTGGTGCGGTGTGGAGCAGGGAGGAGGGCACTGTACGCACACGTGCCGTACACACACACAAACACACACACACACAAAGAAATGCACGGAGAAAAGAACAAACTTGTTACACTTGAGTGGCCACGCGCACACGCTCCTCACACACTCGTACCATGGATGAAAGCTGATATCAGCCCCTGTTTGCAGCAAGGTGAGGTAGGGGACATACTGTCGGAGTTCTTTAACACCACAGACCTGACAACACCAAGGGCTGAGAAGGTAGACAGCTTCTCCCCATACACGCCTCAGCTCTTTTTCTCCCCTCCTTGCACACCACTCCACACACACACACACACACACACACAGACACGCACACACGAAGAGTCCCTGACCTCTGTGGTGTGAAATGGAGGGCTGGGGAGGGAGGTGGGGGTGCAAAGTAAAGCGAGAGAGCTGTCAGAAGAATGCATCCAACACACACTTGACAGGATGGAAGTTCAGATGCTCGCCCTCATCATGCAGGCAGAGCACAAGGGGTGTACGTCTCAATTGAAGCGATTCAGCAAGCAGAGCACAAATCCAGGAACATTCTCCATATGTCCGCTGTCTGAACTTGCACTTTGCTAAATCTGCGAACATGGCCATCTAGTTTGCTATAATCCCGTTTTCATACTTTGATTGTGGATGGGAAAAAAATACTGTTTTGAATGCATGCATGAAGTCAGCTCCTAAAAAAGTACTTGACTGTGGGGTTTGTTTGTGCAGAAATGTTGAAGACATGCTCACTGGAGCGATAGACTGTTGAGTCATGATTAATGGCATCCAATCAGGTTGTTGCGCAGAAGCATCTCACCACCCAGGGGTGTCTATGGAAATCATTTTCATATCCTGAAATTGATACCCACTCTCTTCTCCGACTGCCATTCTCTGTACATCTGACCTAATCAAGTATACAAGATGAATAAGGGCCGGTCATGTGATTAGGTCTTGATCGTGTTTACGCTGTCTCTTTCTGCATTGCAAAAGATTGCTAATCGGCAGTGAGTTATGGAAATAATAACCAAGCTTCCTTATAATAAGGTAATCAATTCAATCCACTGTCAATTGGCCCAGATTAATGCTCCATCTTTGTTCCCCACAGGGGGGCCATAATTGAAGGTTTCTGCGACTATTGACTTATGTTGAATAAACAACTGTTCTTTAATATTCTATGTTGAGTGCACCCATTAATTATAATTGTACCCAATTAACAAAGCACACATTTAGAGGAATATATCGGGATTCAGTTTGTTCTCTGATGAATGAGGTGCCAGCTTTCCCCTCAGCATCAATCGCAATTACTCTGCATTTCCGACTGCACTACTTCCCACCAGCACTTCTTAATATTCTCCTTTTTTTAAATCCAGCATAAACTCTCTGAAGTAAGTGAACTGTGATCCTCCAGCAAAGGATGAAAGTTTATTACCAAAACAATCACACAAGCCACCTTTGCTCAACTGGTGCCCTTTCTTAAACCCAGAGGAAGCTCAGCCTGTTGGATTTCCATTGAACACCCACACGCTTGGCCTTTTCTCTCCATGGAAATGCTGCAACACTGACCCTTCAGAGACCCTCTGTGGGTCTGTGGGTTAGGTTTGCGAAGAATGTGTAAAAGAGAGAGAAGGAAGCGAGATCAGAGCTTCTCTCTTTCCTTCAGCGTAATGCATCTCTTTCTGAGGGGAAGAAATCAGATGATGGGGTCAAGCAAGGATATTGAACTGGGCTTCAGACAAGTCTGAATTTCAGGATATCTATGCTGACATGAAACCACCAAATTAAATTCAGTTCAATTTAATCCCCCTTTCCTCTGCTCCAAAACTCTCTTTCAAAGCGGACAGAAAGGAAAAATCAATAGTGTATGTATTGATATTAATGTTCGGCATTATACGTCTAAATGAAATCATAACAGCAGAGAGGAGCACAGGGCCTTTATTAACAACATGTGCCGAAATCAAATTACCATCCAGCTCTTTCTCTCAGGTGACTTTCCTTTAGGTAAACCGAACTGCTGCTGCCTTGTATTGTTTACCTCCCTCACAACTGGAAAGAAGAGCCCGCTGCATCGAACTTGTCAAAGTGGGAGTTAGCAGATGGAAAAGCAAAATCCTACTCAGTGTTTTATTCTACCATGTTTAAATTAACAACCCACAATGCAATGCTATGGGCTGTGTGCATGAGGTCAGCTGAGCAGCCCAGTGTTCTGTGTTTTTGTGCTCTCTTCACATTCAACCCCCTCCTGTTGTACTTAGCTACATGCAAAGTGGCGCTGAAAGTGTGGACACAATAAAGAATCAATAGATTCATTCATACAATAAACACTGTGTCTCTATTTCACAATATCCTCAAGCATTGTCAAACACAACCTGTCAGTTGCTTATTGAATTAGCGCAGCCAGCAAGAAGCACATTCGGGTTTGTATAGTTTTGTTTAATAAATATCCCATAATGAATCTTTTTACAGCACTTAGACGACAAATGGCTTTTAGATTAGTGCTGCAGCTCTAAGGGAAACACCACCGGTGCACAAGCAGCCAGTTATGCAAAAAGCATGACGAAAGCTAAGATAGGTTATCTAGTTAAAAGTGAATGAAAGGGAAACTAGGAAGCATGAACATGTTGTCTAACATATACGGGAGCAGAGCAGCTCAGAGTCACACACGCATTGGCACAAATAAAATGTCACACCTTCTCTCCCTCCAACCTCCCTGTACACATTTAAAGTCAGTACATTTAGTGCAACAAAATTTCCCATCTGTGTACCTAATTTTGCTTCTTAGTGTTCTCAAAATGTTTTATCCATAAGGGTTTATTCAGCCTTGAAGAGAGAAGTATGTATAGCAACTCTCCTGCTCAGCTCCAGGAACTAAACCCAGGTCCAAGATTGGTAACTTTCCTTTGGAAGGTGTTGTGCCAGGTGTTTCTCCATGTAACAAGAGAGAGGCAACGAAGAGAAATCTTAACTGGACACTGAGAAGTGTTAATACAACAACATAAAAGCTCCTGTAAACCTGTAAAAAGTTTCAGCATTTAAAAAAGAAATAAAGTAGTAAATCTGTGTAGGACGTTAGTGTTCGTATGCCCACAGACCTTTATGCAACAATTTATAGACAATTCAGAACAACTAAATGAATCATAATTTATAATAATAGTGTAAATTATAATCATTTATAAATGAGTCAATTTAAATCTTATTAGTTCAAAGGATTATTCAGTTAATTCAATTCAATTGGTTAATCGATTCATAGAATACTGATTTACACCTATTTTCATAAGTAAAAAGTATTAGGTAGTTTAACAAGGAAAAATGCCAAGTAATATAAAGATTTTTTTAACTCGATGGTTTGGTGCTATTCTTTGTATATATAAAGTATCCTCATTGTAAATTAGGCATCTTCAGAGTTTGGACTATTGGTCAGACAAAACAGACATCTAAAGATGTGATTTCACTGTTTTCTGACATTTCATAGGCAAAATATATCAATCACTTAATATTGAAAAAATATAAGACTATTTCTATTAAATGGTTCTTTATTATAAATAAGAAGCTCTTCAAGGAGCACAAACTGGACCTTAATTAAAAATGTTAAGATGGATCCATGTGATTAATGTGGTGGTGGATGAAGAGGCCTCTTCATCCGCCCTCAGATGGCTCACAGATGACAATGCGAGCATGGCTGATCATCCATTAGGCCTTCTTCAGACCAGCATTTGGTGCTCATGAAGCAGGGTTTTCAATATTCATGTCAAATCTGAATTAAAGCATGAACGTATCAGGTCTGGATGCATTTAAATATTGAGTAGCCTTCCATCATTTCTTTCCTGTGGCCAGCTCTTGAGATGAAAGGTAAGGGAGTGGAAAGGCCAGGCCTGGTCAAGCGATGCAAAACTGCTGATATCTGCATCCCTTTGAAAATCAAATGCATTGCCTTTGTCATCGGAGGCTCCGTCTTTGATATTTCTTTCTTTTTGCCACCACAATGCTCACGATGCTCTGCTGTGTTATGGCTAAAACAGCTCAAGTATTAATGGTAACTGGCTATGTTTTAACATCCATTTGATCCTAAGAGACAAGACGGATACTGACAGCTGCTGTCCTTCTACAAGACATACTACAAAGAGGGAAGCAAAAGTGCTATTGTATATGATTTAAAAAAGAGAGAAGTGACAGTGACAGTCAATGTACCATCTGGTCATGGCCGCGTTTGTTTTTTGTTTTCTTTTTAGAGCAATCAAGTCAACAAAACAGCAATTTGTCCACAATATTTGTTTGAATAATGAGATAACATTTATAAACATCTTAACGTATCTTAATGTAAATAATGCTTCTATTGAAGAACCATTGCAACTGACAGCCAGAGACCAACCAGTTATACCAGTAATAACATCGACAAAATAAAGTTAATGCTTTTAATAATGTAAGCACTATAGACAAACCATTCAGTGGTTCAATTATTCCCTGTATGAAGCATCTGTATTCATTATGTTCATCTCATCTTCCTATCCATTTAGTGGTTACACACTTTGTAACAGAAGTCAATTCTGGCACTGGCCTTAACTTGACTACTGCTACTAAATCAGTCTTAGAGGGCCAGACCACTTTCTTGAACATTTAATGTATACCAATAATGTATACTTCACAAGCTGATTTTTTTCAAAGCACATTATAATATAGTGTTTTAGAGTTTAGGTTTATGTTTTTATTTACCATTACAGCGGCATCCATTCATTTCAGTTACAATGAAAATGAACTTACAACATGATGAAATATGCTTGAAAATCCATTGTCAGGTCTCAACCAAGTGTCTCTATGCAGCTTCTGTGTGTTTTTCTAAAGGGTCATTACAAACAACAAACTTGTTCAATTTGGATGACTTGTTGGTTTTACAGGTATTAAACCAAAGTATTGGTCAAATTAAACTTGTCAAGCTTTAATAGTTCTGCTAATGGCTGTAGATGGAAGTGATCACCAAAGATATTACAATCAGTCATAAAAGGGGAATGATTTTCATGATGATTCATTCGACAGCTGTACAAACATTCACCTCAAGGTGGGGCTAGACGACGTCAGTGGATCACCAAAGTCGTTACTTTAAATCATCTGGTAACCAGCCTACACAGTTTTGTTACTATTCATCTGGTAGATTGAGATATTTTGCTGGACAAGTTAAAAGTTGGACCTGCTGGTGATGCTATAGATCAATCAGGGCGCTCAGCAAAACCAGTAGGCTTCATCCTCTGGACACCATCTGACATCTGCACAAATATTGATTTTAATACAGGTTCTTTTTCAAAATATGTTCCATATGAGCCCAAAAATGATTCCTTTTATTCACAAGCCAAAGCAAATGTTTTGTGTTTTGTTAAGAAGCATCTTGACTTTAATGTTGAGTTTTGACACAAAATTGGTTCCTTTTCCCGAACAA
The DNA here is from genome assembly GCA_037975185.1 of Centropyge bicolor. Taxonomy (NCBI): domain Eukaryota; kingdom Metazoa; phylum Chordata; class Actinopteri; family Pomacanthidae; genus Centropyge; species Centropyge bicolor. The sequence continues at coordinate 2,562,711 of JBBMOC010000051.1, read as the reverse complement.
ATTCCTCTTCTGTTTATTCCAACCAGTTCTTGTGTACCTCCAGTACAACTGGGGATTACTAAACAGCAGCATTGCTGTGGGCTGTTGTCAAGATTCAAACAAGTGAGATTCCACTTGGGGAGGAGTATTTAAAAACACTCTTCTGTTTTCTGGCTGCTTTTACAAAATGAACAACAACCTGAATGACCACAAACACTGACAAGCCATCTCTGGTGTAAAAAAAATCTAACTTGAGAGAAGTTGATCTGGGATTTGAAATCTTTTAACTAAGCAAGGCGTCACACTGTCACTTTAGGACTACCTGGACTCCTGCTGCAGACAAGGATCCAGCTTGTCAGAGTGACTCAGGCCTTCCAGGGAGGCTGCTCTGTAATCAGAGGGCTTGCCAGCAATCCTAACACGCCATCTGGGATCTTGGTGCAATGATTTCCTTAATGATGACCTCAGCATGAGGATGAAGAGGCTAACAGGGACAAGAAGCGACGGGTTTCCCTGCCAGGACACTGGTCCAGATGAGGTCTCACCAAGCACCAGTCCAGACCCATCAACTCCCATGAATAATGCTGGAGAGCTGCCTGTGGCTATTCTCGTGGCAGGGGTGGGCAGTGAATTGTTTGTAGAATAGTGCCTTTATGTGTGTGTATGCATGTAAGTGCATGCACTGTAATAGCAGGTGTGCATAAATGTGGTCTGCTTATTTGGAGTGAGGAGCAGTTAATTGACGCCTGAGGTGACACTGGACACTGAGGCATATTGTCAAAGCTGTGAATCCTCACTGGAACTGACAAGACAGCAGTTGTTCTGAGCCATCAAAATGGACATGTCATGACTGACCATGCAACTGGGACTGCTCAGACACTGAGAAGACGCGCCTCTATGCATCTTGAGGTCCAGCATGGGCCAGCTCTCACCGGGCCTGCTTCCATCTCTGGTGGTATAGACCGATGCCCTCCATCAAAAAAACTATTCCTTCTGAGCTGAAGATTTGGCAGATCACTCCCCACGGCACTCCATGATATGCACAAGCTTTGTCAAACCTCCTGCACTTGAGACACACTGTCACAACTTAAGGGCTTTGCACCTGTCAGACGCTTTAGTGAAGTTAATAATCAGATTTAGAGTGAGTTCAAGTGAAGCGTGTTTGAATGTTGTTTTTCAAATCATTCATTAGCACTTAATAGGAAAAGACTGGCTGGATTTTTTTATTCGCTCGAAAAATGGATACATTTGCATTGGTGGGACCTTGAAATTGATAAGGCTTCTAAGAATCATTAAGCAAGTTTCAAGAGTTGTGAGCATGTGTGGGCAGTGAAATTCAGTGAAAAATCTCAAAGAAATGTTTTTTATTATGGCCAATATGTCTGAAGCTGAATATATGTCCTTAATATAACATGTTGTCATGCTGTAATCAGAAGTGCTACAACCTACTTTCTGAGGGGTACGCAGACACATTACAGGCATAATTATTCATGAGTGATGAATTGTGTAATTTGTTTTATATACTATACATTCTAACCATCATCATTTAGCATTTTATCCTGAAACGGAGGCACTTTGTAAAGATTCAATATTAGCATATGTTTCGCAATTAGCACTAATCATTGCTCTAATTGACAATTAGTAATTTCTGTATGAATGAGATGTGATGGCTGATGTTGGTCCAGAGGACATCAGGTACATGTGAATGTTAGTGATTAGTGGTACAGGTGCCATAAATAGCCACACGCCTCTGCAACACTCATGCAAAATGAAGCCTTTGTAGCCAGTTCTGACATATTTATGGAACAGAACCTGGCAAGCGTGTGGCATATTTCTGTCTTTCTGTCTTGTGCGTACATACAACTTTACTTGTGAGTCTACACAATTTTATGCATCTGGATCTTAGAATCTTCACACATTTTCACTCATTTTACAAATGTGGCCCCGTTGTTTGATTCTGTGCACCAGTCTGGCTCCCCCCCTTCCAAAAGTTTCCAAAACGTCTCTAAAAGTAGCTTGTCACATTATAACACTGTTTAATTCATCAAAATCCTCAAGTAAAGAGAACATAATAATCTGTATTCCTACCAGAAAAAAAATAAAAAGGTTTCCGGGGACCACTGTGTGTGCTGCTAACATAACCACAACTCTTTCTCCATTTTCTGAAGTAAGAAAGTAACTCTACATTCTCTCCCAACGGTATTGAAATCCTGCATAAAAATGCTCTGTTACAATGCTGGCTGCCAACAGTGATCTGAGCTTTCTCTCTCCCTGCTGCAGTGTGCAGTTGCCACAATAACTCTGACGTTAAAGCGAAAGCCGGGACAGCCCTGAGCCCTGGTGCACACCCTGCTAATTCACCACTTGTTTTTCCTGGCAGGGACACATTCAGCATGCACTGTACTCCGGCCCGAATGAGGAAGGAATCGATACGCCGTTGGCTCTACGAACAGGATTTAGCTCCAATTAGATTCAATTTACAGGTGTCATGCTTGAGATTAGTTTGTTTTGACAGGGTGGGGAAGGGAGAAGGTAATAAGCAGAAATGTTAGCTGGACAACACAGAGCACAGCCTCAGGATTATTACCCACAGTAACTGGGCTTGGGGGTTTAGTTTAAATTTGGGATTGATCTCCTTCTCTGGAGAAAAGTTCAAAGAGGGGACAAGTTTTCTTTTCTTTCAAGCTTAACCACAGTGTTTGAGGGAAATTGTGGTATCTGAGGGCCTCTCCTATAAAGCAAACTATTTGCGCTGACAGCTGATGATTTTATGTCTACTCCGTATCCACCTCTCACATCTCACTCACTCTCCTCCCATCGCAGCTCCGCACAGTTGCCTTTCCTCTCTCTGGGTACTTGGGCCTTCACTTGCTATCACCTGTGCAGAAACGGCAGAATACAATCATTCAATTTTTTTTTTTTTTGCCTTGGGTGAACACTCCAATTCCCTGTATGGATGGAGACCATTACAGATCAGACAGCGCACGGGGGAATGTGTCACGCCGGATCGTCAGCCCGGAGAGTCACAGGTGGACACGTGACAAGTCATTAAGTCTCAGCTCTTTCTCCCATGTAGACGGGAGCGCCTTGGGTCAAATGGAGACAGTGACTGTAGAAGTGTAGCGGAGACAGACAGCGATCATAACAGGCCTAATGGGCAGGACTAATGGTGCAATGGGCTCCAATTACAGGCCTTTCTGACAGCTGCTCACCACCACTCCGGCTTCACCTGCACCGGCAGCGCCAAGCAACCGATGGCCAGCCGGTTGAGGACATTGTTAGCTCGCACAGAGCTATCTCCCCGGACTCCCTGCAGGAAACAATGGTCCACTGCACACAATTTAAGGACCTCGCTGTGCATGGAGGAATTTTGCTTTATGGGTGAAGGGGAAGGATCTTTTATCTGCAGTTGACAATTTGGGAGAGAAGCCGTGGTAATATTGGATTGCAAGACTTTATTTTCTCCACCTGTTTGCGGCACGATTCCTGTCCTGTCTGATATTCTCATTGAGCAATTGAATTCAGAGGTCATCGTTTAGTTTATCACTGGTGTCAATATGTCTGGAGAAAGCTGCGTTTGGAGCCATCACTTGACAAAGGCGATACATCACTGGATATTAATCAAAATATTAATTGTGCCGCTGTGCCGGGCGTCGCAGTTTCAATCCATCTGTAGGGAGTACATTAAATAAAGAGTAGGTTCTTCCTCGGAAACTCCGCCCGCTAATGTTCCCCAGCATTATGAACACACATTTGTCTTTGAGGAGGGCAGCTTGTCCTGCTAGTGAATTACTCTCCAGCGCTTAAGGAATATTCATTCACTTACTGCCAGAGCAACCTGTCTGCTTCCTGCCCTTCTAAATGGCTGTGGATCATTATCAGTGATAGAGAGGTTTTTTTTGTTCCTTTGCTGCATGCTGGCAAGAGCTTTGTTTACAGTATGTGTTCAACTAAACACCCCAGCTCAGCAATCGTCTTGATGGATTAAAGCTTGTTACGACGGCAGAAGCATTTCAGGCCATAAGCGAGGAACGCCAGTCTCCAGCACATTAATCATTTATTTTGGTGAGAGGCAGAATTATTAAAAGGAAAATTCTGCTTTATCACAACTTGGGTGTTATTTTTATAGTATTGGCCAACATTTTGCATTGGATGTGATCATACTGTGCTCACCAAAATTAAAATCTGGGTACACATCGCCAAGTCAGATGAGGCAAAAACAGACTAAACAAGAGCATTTTTAAATCACTTCATATGGAGGAAAATCCAAAGTATTCGCACCCGCTGACTTCTTTTAGCAATGTCTCAGATCTGAGCAAATAACTTTGTCAACAGATTTGTTTTTAAAATGATACATATAAAATAAGTGTTTTAAAAAATAAATTTAATTTCCTTTAGAACTTTTGCTTCAGTTTGAACAAAATTCACAACCTGTCTTGTATGGAGAGTCTGCCTTGTATGTGAATTAAGAATTCTAATGCATGAATCGAAATAAAATGTGACTTTAAAATCAACTAAAATAACAATAAATAAAATTATATCCATCATATTAGTGATCATCGTGGCTTACAAAACTAAGCTTCTGTTTACATTCAGTCACAGTAATGTATTGTGTGTATCCTCGAGGCCACATGTTTTCCTTCCTCATAAAAAGCTTTTCTTACATTTTGAAACCCCCCATTGTTTACATCCATTTGTTAACTTCAGTTTTCTTCTTCCCTGCCTTCGCTGGCACACTGCTGCATTCCTTGGCTGTAGCCGCCACCTGTAGCTCAGTGGAATGGTGTGAAACAATTGGCAGGATCATGTATTGCGTCATTTGAGCGCACGTGTATGTCTGCGGGTGAGACCTGACAAAAGAGGGACCCACTCATAAAAACATCGCTCCATAACACTCCACAGGGAAACTTTTTGGCAACTTCATGTCAAGTCATTTCTTATTTATTTCAGTTCCACTTTGCGATGACACAGTGTTGACAGTTTTAATAGAACCACTGCTGACGCTACAAACGGCTTTATGTATTCATTTGGACTTCAAGGTCCAAAGTGAGAAATTCTTTTTACTCTTGGGTGTTTTTTGTGAGCGAAAGACAAATGGATCTTCCGTGAATATCTGTCCTTTATGCTAATGGTTAAATCTCATGAACACACTCCTACTCATGAACAGGTGGCATTCATCTGGTTGGAACAAGCAAGTTTGCGCAGTTAAGAGAGTTTGGCAAATGCAACAAGCCTGAGAATAAATAAAAGACATTTAGAAATACAGAAATGTTCTTGCAATGAAGCCCAGTGTAATTATTACTTATAAGAATAATAAGAAGGGAGTCAAAATGAAACTAGACCCAACTAGAAGTTGTAATAAAGCAGAATGATCCTTTACAGTGAAGACTCCCACATCCATAACACTTAGTGTATAACTTGTGGTTACTTGACATTGATATATCATGGCATATTTAACCCAAGGACCACAGTATATGACATATATAGCACTTTTTATATCCATCATTCTCAATGTTAAATCTGCGAGTGTTAACCTGACACCTCCAGCTCAGCATTCCTCACCACAAACTGGACCTCTGCATGCCAATTACTCAACAGATAATATCGGTGGTGACTGGAATGGTTCATTACCACACTGAACCTGAACCAGCATTAGCCTCTCCCAAGTAAGGTTATATACATACTCAATATTGCATTTCAATAGGCTGACCTCAGCAGTTGCGGTTTAACGTGCCAACTCTCACAGCTCCGCAGAAGACTTCACAGCTCTATTATAAAAGTCAGTGGGTCACTCTCTGAACAGACATTATTCTCATATTAAACAGTGATCCGCTCTCACATACCATCTTACTCACACCATTTGTTATTCTACAGGCAGCCGCGCACTCCACTCGGGGAGTCTGGAGAATCACGCCACACTTTCTTCATTCGTTTTTTTTTTTCCTCTTAAATTACATTCTTAATCCTGTGTGGCCTGGCCGGTGTGGAATTCAAGTGGAGAGGGCAACATGCAGCGCACAATTAAGTCCCCATTGTGCTGTAATAGCTCGGATGCTTATTTTTGTATATTGTAAGTGCCTGTATTACGGCATGGCTGATTGTGTTATATAAAAGCTCCGCTGTCCAGTCACTGAAAATGAACCCAAATCAACATGATAGCTCATAGTGGTATTTTTGCCTCTGCAAAAAAAATATTGTTTGAGCTGTGAGCCCGGTTTGCGGTGGATGTTTTTGTTTTGGCTCTTTTTCTGGCCACGGTGTCAGTCATCAGGTCCAAAACACCACTGGACTAATTCCCTGAAGGCGCCTTGGAAAAGAAGCTGAGAAAAAAACCCAGCTCAGTTTCTCGTTCCTCATTCCCTTTTAAAACTAGTGTTTGCTACATGAGGGACCTCTCCTCCCATGTTGCGTAGCTTTTGTGTGATAGAGAGGGAAATAGACTAGTAAGACTTCTTCTCTTCCTCCGAGCTGTATCTGTTTTATAGGGAGTCTCCAGAACTCAATTTCCATGTCATTTAAGGCCTGGCCCAGAGATGAGTGCTAGTCAGAGGTGTAAAATTTGCCCTTATCTACCTTCTACACACACACACACACACGCATGTATTATCCCCTTGTGTCTTTACAACACGCAGTGCTATCATTTACTGCCAAATCAGCTCATAATGTTGACACACTGTATTTCAAAAAACAGAGAGCAGAAAAAGATCTTTTAAGTTTGGTTGTCTAACCACAGAATTTGACTGGAGTGTGGATCTACAGAAACAAGGGTGAAAACTGTCAGACAGTAATAAAAATGTAATTTTAGGCCACAGTTTAAACAGCACACCTGGAGGTTCTGCTCGTCTATATACAGTCCAGCGTCCACGAGTAAGGGGAAAAGTACACCCACAATTTTCGTGCATTTATGTGTTGTTTCCTTCAATTTCCACAGACTGATACAAGTAGAGAAACACAGAGACACAAAGTATGCTTATCTTCTGCTCATGCATCCACACTGCTTTTCATGGATAGAATATCCACCATATTTGCTTTTCTGCATGTTATTCTTTGCTCTGTTTCCACTAAGTGTTTGAGAAGTACTTACTTATAAACACCAGAGCCAATCTTAAACAGCTTCTCACTGTACCTTATTGCTTTACTCACTGTGACAGCCACATGCAGAATGCTGTCTTGGACAAATCACTGACATTTTTTTTTTTTAAACCTTCCCTATTTAACATTTATGAGAAGCACATAAACCCTCACCCTGATAAATTGTTTATAGCACAATATAACACACTATATTTTAGTTGTGAGCAGATATAAGGAGATTTTAAAAGAAACCGTTTCGGGAAACTTTCTTAATGAGAGTTGGATTAGTTAGTTAGAAGATTGACACCACTCTCATATGTATGTAGAAATATGTATGTTGATGGTACCATTGCAAACATGGAAAGATAAGACAGATTAACATGTTCCAAGACAAATGTTTTTCCAAAATTCTCAAAAGTGTTTCTTAATGTATTTGTACTAATCACTAATTGACATATACACAGACAATGTAATTGTGTAATGTCACAACTGCAATGAAATATGAAGTATTAATTTGATATTCATTTATTACTTTTAGAGATGTATATTAATACTTCAAGTGAGTAACAACTAGGGATGAGCCGGATACTCGTTTCAGACGAATACGAGTATGATACGAGTAAAACCCGTCAACATCCGTGGTCGTGCTGAAGGAAAATCCTCATTGTGTAACCGACTGTCTTCGCGCTCTGTGATTGGCCAGTCACACACAGCGCCCGCCCCTCCCTACACAGACACGTCTCTCGTAACGTACGCGGTGCATTTGACAAGACAGAGCTGAAAACTGCTCGTGTCGCGTCGGTCACTGCCTCTAATCCGGTTGGGGTTTTTTTGTTTGTTTGTTTTTTACCGTCTGCTTGCTGTTAGTTTGACTGGTGATATAAATCAGTTGGAAAACTTTGCTCGTACTGAACGCAGTGCTTTTGAGAAGAATACAGTGAACAAAGCTGACATATTATTTCCCTGTTTGCCACACTGGATGTTTGCATAAATCACCAAGTTCACACAGATCATTAAAAAATAAACAGTCTTACAGACCACTTACACACATACACAAATATAGCTGAACCCACAAAGTAGCCTGTATTCATATTTTTATTGTATATGGCTGCATGCAGTATCTAACACTTTCTTACTCCAGTTCATAAAAATAAATGTAATATTATAAATATTACAAAATAAGCTTTATATACTGTATATAGGCTTTGAATACAGTAGATTAGCAACTGCTGATCAATCCATATCAATTTTCAGACTTAAAATAATGTACCATTTTTAAGCCCCACCCATTTCCGCTTCCTCTTCCGCTTCAGGCCCCGCCTGCTCCCAGTACAGATACAGATAATATAGATGGTTGAACAGATACAGATACAGATAGTGGTGTACTCGCTCATCCCTACTAACAACACTGAAGAAGATATATTTAATAAATATGTAGCCCTATATATATATATATATATATATATATATATACAGAGAGCAGAGAGCAGGCATCTGTAGGTGTAAAAGAATAATGAAGGCCAAATCTGCCTTTCAGTGCAAACAGCATGTTTCCACTTCTACATTCAACCACCTCTCTTATCTCGTGTCCACTTTCACTCAAGTCATCACTCAGTTCTTTACTTACTGTCATGCTACAGTTAAGGCGACTGTGAGAGGTGTGTAGTCTAATGGGTGTCATTTCTCTGCACACACTGCATGAATGTCCTGCAAGCTGGAGCCGCAGCAGTATGATGTAGAACGCACTGTTCTCATTATGATCACTGGAAATAATCTGAGCATCCATCCATCCATTTATCCAGTCATTTTCCAGCATCCCCTATTCTCACTCACAGTCACTGCGTGGCTTGTGCATGCATTGGGTGAAGGGCAAGAAAAAAGGAATAGCATCACTGGGTTGTGTTGATTTTGGCGTAGTTGCCCCAGTTGAACATTTTGCCATACGTGTTCATTACAAAGGACATGGCTGAAAAGAACATTTCCAAAACAGAACACACATTCAAAAATAAGTCTTTGAATCTTCAGTATGTACAAGCAACCAAGAGTCCAGATCATTTTTGCCATTCATGTGTGCGGATAGTCAGCCAGAGAAGAGACTAATAGGAAGTGGGAGAAACTTTTAAAGTGAGCAGCCTGAGCTGAAATAATGAGCCGCCATGTTTGAATAACTCTGAAAAACAGCCATGAGGGACACATTTCATGCCACATTCATGGCATATCAGAGTTATCGTAATTACCAGTTTCTGGCTTGCAAATAGTGTTTACATCAAGATCCAAGCTTTAATTACAACTGGAACTTTTCCAAAAGCTTTTCACACTTAAAGGGGCATTCCACAGATTTTGTGCACAACGGTCAGTTTACTTGTAATGAGGAGAAATAATCAGCCAGTGAGAACAGTTATATATTGTCTTCGGCGGCTGTGGCGAAGGGTTCCCAGATTTGAAAACAACTCTGATGAAGTCATCAGGGTCATCTCACCTCAGAAACTACAAATTTATAAGAGAAAAGCTGAGAAAAACTAGTGGTGTGGAGTTTCAAAAAGGTAAGCATTTACCAGATAAAGATGACCTAACAAAAACAGTTGTGTTGAGGGTGTAGGATGTGTGTCTTTTTGGAGCTTGACCCATTCTAGGGACTAAAAATCACAATTTGTCTCATGTAATGAATCCACAGATGATGAAGCTTCAGTCGCCTTTTAGTCCAGGTGAGAGGAGCGCTGACTGCTAGATGCAGGTTTACCTTTAAAAAAAAGGAAAAGAGATGCATGTTGCAGACGGGCTGGGGTGCAGTGATGGATACTGGTAATTACTTTTAGTGATCTCATTTAACCCTACACACGCACACACGTTTAATTGCCTGGAACAGAAAACCACAAATCGAGTTAATCTGGTGTAAGGGGGGCTCATGCAGAGAGAGTCCTGAAGAGTGATTGGAGCGGGGCGGCGCTTCATCTCTGCAGACAGGGCGTGGATGTGGACTCCTACAGATTCTCCATGGAGAGAAGATTAATACAACTCTGATCTTTATCCTACAGGGGCTATCCTCTCAGTTAGGGAGCCAGAGATTGTGCACTATGTGTTTGTCTGTGTGTGTGTGTGTGTGTGCGTGTGTGTGTGTGTGTGTGTGTGTGTTTGTGAGACAGAGACAGAAATTCGATCAATGTTGCGCTGAGTAAATAATAAAAAAAATATAAAAATACAAATACAAAAGTATCTACATATTTCCCTTCTGCCCCTTTTGCACTATGGTGGTGTCACGCAAAGTTACTAGTTGCCTACGCTCTATTAAAATCGGGGGGGGTTTAATGCATGCACCTACATTAAGTACACAATGAAACATGATTTGTATTTGAACACAACCTTAGAAAAAAAAAACAGAATTTCATTGGGAGACACTGTAGAATTTTCTTTAACAACTGGAGGTTGTGTAAATGACGGCCAGATGAAAACAAAGCTGTTCATAAGTGGCTGTGAAAAAAATTCACAAAAATCTGATATGCTCTCTCATCCATTTTGTATGCACTTGTGAGACAGTCCCTAACTTCATCTGGTCACTTCCTTGTCGACTGAGAATTGTGCAGGCTTCCATATTGTATTGTGGGGCAAAAATAACACCTATGGAACATCAGTCAAGCTTTATCCAGAACTTTCACACAAATCTGCTAAAAACTAATGAAAAAGTATTGAGGATGAACCTCACTGAATGTTTAAACATTGAACACTATTTAGACCTCTGTATTTTTAGCCTGGAGCCTGTGTGGAGTATGTTCAGTATTTTGTCAACAATTTTTGTGACAAATTAAAGCCACAACCCATCTGTGATCAGACAGGTAGGGATAAGAAAAGAGAATGCAGTCAGTTGCTAACATTCCTGAGCGAATGTAGTAATCTGCTTTATCCAATTGTGTGTTTGACAAAGTGTTGAACCTCTCTCTATCCTCACTTGTCAACGACTGAGTCTTTCCAGGATGAACCTTTCATACCCAATCATGATACTATCACCTGATACCAATGAACCTGTTTACCTGTGGAATGATCCAAACAGGTGTTTTTGGATCAGGCCACAACTTTCAGTCTTTTGTTGCTCCTGTCCCGACTTGTGTGAAAAATGTTGCTGCCATCGAATTCAGATTAAGCAGACTTACAAAAATCAATGAAGTTGATGATGTCATGACGGGCGGGTGCGGACTCAAGCACATCACACAGTCGCAGAATAATCAAAAGTCTTTAATGAAAATAATACNACCAAAGGCGAAATCAAGACCTGGGTGCAAAACTTGACAGATGAGGTCAAATATATATTGTCTTTGCACTTTGCTTTGTTTTCAATTGTTGTTGTTTTCAATCCTCTCAATCACAAATCATTATTTTCTGTTTTATTCATGTTTCACACAGCGTCCCACAATTTTTGTGTCTGATATGTTGCTCCATATTGTATCTCTCTAATGAATACATCATCTCTGTTATGTATAAACGTGTTATTGATGTTGTGGTCACATGTGTCTAACATCTAATCAATCATTAATCAATGAACATATGCAATCGCTTTTCAAATACACAGAGCGATTTGCACTCAACGCAGTATATCAATAGTCCATATGACAAACATGACACTGCCGACTGTGGATGGCTGAGACTCATCAATACTTCATGAACTGACAAACATTTGTGCCCAGTCTGATTGTATCTCTGCCATGAGTGATGGAATCTCCCGTTTTTTCATCAGCCAATCTAATAGCACAGGAAATTAAGAGAAACAAGAGCCAGATGGAGATTCCTATCACGTCCGCGTTTTATTTCCACTGTGCGAAGGTTAACAAGGACTCATCTGCTTTTCAGGTAGAAGTCTTGAAGCATGTTTGCCGAATAGCTTTGCCACATACCTCGTTAATAAAGGCGATGCAAAGGGGATGTTGACTTTTACTACTCTTTTGATAAACTCAAAAAGCTATGGAAGGGAAGTTACATCAGCAAGGCTTAGTCAGCAAAAGTGTTCCTGTGTTTTACAAAGATAGGGGCACACTGCAAGGTTTCTGACAGCCAATTTAGTGCCTTTTTTCAAAAACCCTACAACCCTGCCACATACTGGACGAGGACATTTCTGTTCTTTGATAAGCTTCATCCCTTTCCTCTGCAGTCACTTGTCTTATTTGTTTATTTCATCACACATCTTCTCTGGTGTTCTGTTTTTTTTTTCTCCTTTTCAGGCCTCCAGTAGCAGCCACAACTATTTCCTAGTGATGCTCTATAGAGGTAATATGATGATTAAAATATCTTCATGAATTCATATGAAGTGGATTATCTAATCCTTTAAGCTCACTGACATTATTTAATTGGGGATATTCTGCCATTATCAAATCTAACAGCCATCGCTGATCTGTCTGCGTTCGGATAAACAAACTTTCATCTCCTCAAAGAAATCATTTCAGGCGGATCAAATGTGCTTTTTGGACTGGGAAAATGTCATAACCTACACTCAACTGCCTTTGTTCCTTTAGGTCCGTTACAACTATGAAAAGCTTCATCAGCGTATAGAAATGAGAGAACCTGACATTTTCAAATCTTTCTGCATCCATAAGCATCGTTGGAAAGGTCTGCAATAATGCATATTTAATTATATTCTTCAAATCATGAAGGTCACTGCTGGTGAACTGTTCCCATAGATCAATATGTCTGCATGACCTGGCAAGTTAATACGATCGTCCTCCCACTGCTGAATTCCTCATTGACGGCTGATGATTCTCTTTCACCATCATCTCAAACGTCTAAGGCAAGACACCTTTTTCATCTCATCGTTATACACTGCTGATGAAAGTCAGGTGGAAGTTGTCAGATTAATGGGGGGGGTTTTCCCCCTGCATTTTCGAGATCTGTGCATTAGCTGAAGATTGTGCACTTGTGATGTGGACACTTCACTGGCACAGATCGACCTATTGCACTGCTTCCTGTAAACATCTCAGAAATAGATTTGCAAAGTTCTTCCTCTGCAGGCCTTACTTGCACAGTGCGACTGCCATCACTCACGGACCGGCTCATTTTCTTTACTGCAAGCTAAAAATGACCTGACTGCTCTGTTATGAGAGATGGTAGTTGTTCCTCCTTTCAATGCGATGATGTATGATTCCTGCGCAGTGGGCATGTGTAGAGTGCATAGGAGAGATCGATACTGCAGCTAGCAGAGCTTGCATCCAAAGTATAAATCTCCACCATATCTGAAGAATGGAGCAGCAGCACTCTCACGGAGCGCAGACTTTCTCCTCATCACCTGCCATGATCTAGCCTCCCTCTGCCTAAACCCCTTCTCTCAGTCGCGCACACCACCATGATCACTGCTCCCATCACGCCACACTACTTTGACATGTAGTGAGAAATAAGATCCAGTGCGCTCCCAAGGTCACAGTCACAGTCTCTTGGGCTCCTCCGACAATACGATACACCTCACACTGTCTGGCAGAGTTAAATGAATCTTCAAGTGCAGACGTACAAGGGAGAGATCCAGCGATGTTCCAGACTTGACAATAAACAACATATCAGATGGTGAAAGAAGTCGAAGATATTGATAGCTCTGTCTGCCGAGGCTCTGTGCTGGAGCTGCCGGTGGGGACTCGCCAGTTTTCAGATTCCCAACTGCACGGAGCGTGCTCTTAAACCCAGAGTAAACTTTGGGGTTTTTAATGTCAACAGTGTTCAGCGAGGCCTCGAGGATGAGCGTCACCCAACCTCAAACTAAATTATGAACCAGCAAAGAGGGGAAAGCATCTGCTCGAAGAAAGTGTTTAAAAGAACACCAGTGCTGACTGGTTTCCATGAATATTTGATGCCTCAGTCCTTGAGTGCAAAGTGCAGCACATTACTTAATGTCCCTAATGGGGTTAACCCCTCCTCTGCTGACGTGAATGTGAGACGTTTGTCTGGCTGAATATCACAAATCTCCCTCTCTTTCCCTGTACTGAATTGTACAGTCAAAGCACTGTCTCTCTGTTAGTTCTCTCCGAAAAATGATGGCTCTTTGAAAAAGCAGATTTCCCAACTTTAGCAGGAGATGTCTTATTACCTGAGCACACTTTTTCTTCTTTTAATTAAAACATTTGGCGCGGCAGCAGGTTGGAATGGCTCCTGAAAAGCAGAGGCATACGTCACAGGGAGGATTATGAGAATCTAACATGGGAGAGGAAAAGGTGCTTAACTGTGGAATTACAGCTGAAATGAGTTTTTAATCATGCAGTTAATGGTGGGGAAATGTGAAGCCCAGAGACAGTGCAAATTGCCTCCATGAGGGATAAGACACCATCAGGGGAGCCAAGTGGACAGATTACTTTATATCAGATTGCATCTCAGTAGAGACAATAGAATTAAGTACGTCTTTGTAGATACTCTCACCTCTGCTATTTAATCTAAACTCATATAATTGGTATTTGACATATTTAAGGTGCACAATAACTGTATTGGTAAAGTTTGCAAGTTGGCAGCCTCAAACTCAAGACCTGCTTAAGTTGCAACTTCCACCTTTTGTAGAATATGAAAGCCAAAGGTCACATGGACTCATTAGCCACAGCTAATCCTGTTTTAGTTTTTAAAGCTTGCATGGCATCATTGCAACAAAAAACGACTGCCCCTTTTTTTCAGTCCTCACTGGAAGAGCAGGAGAGCTGAATGTGCTCCTGTTAATGAGATACTGGTTATCTCTATAGCACACGGCCTCCCACCCTCTCCCAGCACTGCATTATTGTGCATCAGAGAGGAACTCTCAGTGTCATTAGTGTTGAAAGAGGGTAATGGTACAGAGCCTACCAAGTTTCATTAGGGGTTACCATGACCCAGCAGGAGTAATAGGCCTGGATGGAGAGGTCTGATTATGTGGGATCTAGTATGTAAAAAGTGTTGGCTGAAAATAAAATGGAGACATGTCGTGCCCACCACTTCCTCGCAGGTTGTTCTGGGGCTTCATGCCCTGTTTTATCCATCGACTAAATGAACAGATCACGCTGAGTGATTATTAAAATTACCCCCCTTGTCACCGGCTTTGGAAAAGTTCTCAACCTGAGAAATTTTAAGGCTCATTTGCAGCATAATGCGGGCAAAAGATTCAGAGTCCATCTTTCTCAGGAGCACGCCTCGCTTATGCATAAATGGATGATGAATACCACCGTGATTAGAGATTCATCTTTCATCGCTGCGGCAATAGACACCAAAGTTCCCGAGAGCAACAAGTCAAATGGCTTGTGTAATCTTCAGCATGGAGGGCTTGTTTCCTTTTAATTCAGCCCGAGAAAGCCAGAGAGGGGGCTGGTGATTGTAATTCCCCAAAGCATTTCATTATTTCAGTCCGTGCGATAACATCTTTAATTCCATTTTAAATAGGTTTATATGTCCATCATAAAATACTCCCTCGTGGGTTTAATTATTGCTGTAAGATAAGAGACGCTATGGCAAGAGAGCATGGACAAAAAAAGGGAGAAAGCCATTTCTAAAGATGGAGACACAAATTATGTAGCTCGGTGTCTGATGGTGTCCTTGTTATTGCTTATCGCTCGTGACATCACTTCCTGTAGCTTTCATTCGTTTTGGCTTTATCTTGTCATCTATTCAGCACAGACAATGGAAGTGCAGCATCTGCTATGAGCCTGACACAAAGAGGCTTATTATGGCAAGATTAAGTGTAATCTGAAATTTTCCTGTTTCGAGGGGCTTTTGACACAGTCACAACACGGTAGATGTTACCCGCACACCATTTTAACTGTGAATACATTCACCTATGCTTCGTTTGTCTACGCTGCTCTTGTACATTATATACTGTGAACTATGTGCAGTGATTATGTAGAGCACCTCTCTTCAGTGCTGCACACACGTCACTTTTAACCATGTACTCTCACTTTCCTCTTCACCCTGCTTTTCTTGCTCTCTCGCCCCAGGAAAACACGCATGCATACACACACACACACACATATCCACACACGACCGACAGCGGATGCTACGAAGCCTCTTTCTGTCTCTGAGGTGCCGTCGCCTTTAGTCCAGACGCTCGCTGGCTAAAAATTGCTATGTCAACCATAAAATTACCTTCAATTCAAATTCACTTCAGCTACTTGGAAATTCTATTCCGTTTAGCACAAAGGTATTTCAGCGATAAATACACTAAATTCAATAATTTTCTTTTTTTTATCCTCCTCCATAATGGAAAAAATGACCGGTCGTTTGAAGCCTGAAGAATGCGTCACGTGGTTAAACAGGTAATCTCCTAATCTGTCTTCTTATCCGCCCATGTTTTTCTGAACTATACTCTCTTTACTCGCCGTAACCTCCATCACGCCCACATGCTCTGTAAGAGTTAGGTAAGCTCAGTTTACCACTTCATCTGCCGCTGGAAATGATCACCTCCGCGAGCCCGCCTGAAGAGACAGAACCGAGACACACTTCTTAAACTTCTCCGCCAAACTAAGCTCCTCTCCTTAGAATAAAAGACAAAGAAGTCAGCGAGACGAGCTCTTCTGTGAAACAATACCTGCAGTCTTGTTCTTCCTTTCTGACGATCTTAATCACCACCTCCTGAAGTTTAAATCACACAGAGACGTGGAGACTGGCCAATTAATAACTATGTATAAATGATATTCTTTGCTTGCGAAATGTTACAATTAACAGTGAATTTTGGCTGAAATTTGAATTCCCCAGACTGTATCGATTAGGTTTCACTCAAAGTCAACAACACTGATGGGAACTTTATTACTTCACCTAATGAATGATGTTTTATTAATGGCCATTTAATAAGATTAACTTTATCTCAATGAAAGCCATCAATCTCTGTCCCCCCTGCTGTGCAGTGCTGTGCACACTCATTAAAGTCCGTATAGATCTTGTTCTCTAAACCTATGGCGGATCTACAGAGCTGTGTAACCTGCAGGGAAACACAGCAGTTCATTTACTGATATCTCATTAAAATGACCATGGATTTTAGAGTTGAATAGATTTATTTGTCAATCGATCAGTTTGCAAAGATATTAATAAATCAATCGTTTAAAAAGCAAATTAGATAATTAAAAACCAGTTAATATTCAATTTATTCAATTCAATTACCATTTACAGTTTGAGAGCACTAAAGGCAAAACGTACATAGTTCCTTGGTATATACATGGTAAATACTGTATATAATTGCATGTGCACATAACCGGACACCAAGTTTCTCTTTTGATGCTGGGAAATGTAGAAAATGAATGAGTGACATTATGACAGCATTACTCATTAGTTTGTAACACTTGCAAATTGCAAAACAGCTGATGTTCATCTCAGTAATAAAATAGAAATCTATATCTCAATGCACTTGGCACATTGGCGCCATATGCATTGTTGAAACTGCAAAACAGTTTCATGGCATTAAGATGCCTTAAAGAGATCTTAAAACTGTCGTTACTCCATTATAATTTTAAATCAACAATGTGATCAGAGTAGGCGGTGTGTGCTTCTAAAACACAACGGTCCCTGCTGAGTGATATACTGGAAGGTTTACAGGGACCCAGTCAATACAACAATTTAGCTTGATCAAAACCCGTGTGACCATAAAACCAGTGTATTGGCTGTACAGAATACATTACAGCCTCTGCTGCTCCAGCTCAAACAAAATCATTCGTGAGATTTACTTTCAGGTTACCACAGACTAGTTGCTCCACCGTGACCTTTGACCTGCACATAGAAATTCAGGTTTTCACCAATGTAGACGCTGAGAAAAAATGTCTGCAAGCCTTCCAGGTATTGAAGGCCAGCCTCGGAATGGTTGAAAGAGTGGATGAAAGCGGTTGGCTGACAGTTCTGCTGAGGTTTGTTTTCTGCGTTTCCTCGCTGCATTTCAGCTGCGTTCCGCACAGTGGCGGCCAGTGGATTCAGTCTCCGAGGTAAAACCATCTGAAACAATGACAGCCCCTCCCCCTCTCTGCCTTCATCTATCAGAGGCTTGACACAGGTCGGAGAGATTGATCTCTCTTTCACGTGGGCCCGACACCCCCCGAGCTCCAGCAAGGCTTGTTTAACAAACGCCATCCTCTCTGCCAATAAAAAGCACCTTTTTCACCCCTAAGGCATCTTACAGGGCAGCGCTTGGCGTATATATTAGCCATAACTTTTTTTAAAGCAGGATTTATAGACCCCACAGTAGGGATATATGACAGACTGTGGTGAATTAATTATTCCAAAACAATTTGATATATCTGATTATTAATTCTGGGGCACAAGCTCGCTTAGAGCAGAGACTGCTTGTAAAGGTTGGATTTATCATGTTGACATTTTGCTACAGCCAATGCTTGCTCTCTCTCTCTCTCTCTCTCTCTCTCTCTCTCTCTCTCTCTGTCTCTCTCTCTCTCATACAGTGCAGTTGTTCAAAGCTCTGCCCTACAGTTTTGTTTTTTTTTTCTTCTGCTGGACAAAGTGGCAGAACACAAATATGCCCTTTTCATCTGTCTTCTGCCTCTTTCTCAATGAGAAAGCTGCGGATGTTTTAGTAAGAGATTACAGCGAGCACACAAACATATTGCTCACACACACCGGCTGTTGACAAGCGTTCTCTCTACTGGTGTGCCATGCATGGCGGAGCACACAAATGAAAGGTCAGACCCATCAGCATCCATCTCCCCCTCAAACGGCAGAGACACCAGACTAATCCAGCTGTACGAACAAACAACAAAGATGCGAGGAAGGAAGAACTCCAGTAGATGCATCAATCTGAACGCATTAGGGAAGGTTAAGCCCCTCCGTTTGTTCAGCAAGCACTCAACAACAGCTATGCACTCCCGGCTAAAATGCATACGAGTGAACAAAGGAAATATCACCGTTCAGGTTGCATCCTGCTACATTTAGAGGCTTATACCAACACCATCCGCTGCTGTGAGCCGTGTAGTGGTAACCTTATGGGAGTGCTTACTGACCTGCTGAGCCATCAAATGTGAAGAGCTGATCTCACCAAACCTCTGACATTGACTAAAAGCTAGGCCTGAGCTTTAGACCGAGCTTATGAGCCTTGCAGATATCAAACCAGTTTGAAACAAACAGAAGAAGCTCAGCGAAGTGCAAGGCTCACGGATGCATCACTGTACAGGCCCCCTGAGTCCTTGGGTCCCTGGGCCTCGCAGTTCACAGCTGCCAGAGCTGTGACTGTTGACATTTGCTGTTTGAAAGTCACAGAGCCCAGTTAAAACTAAAAATGTCCTCATCATGTTTTTTTTTTCTGATCAATACTGTCTACTGAATATCTACCAACCAACCTGCATTTCTTTGATGGCTTCCAATCATATTTTCTATATAGTCCTGTAGTATTTTATACAACATCCGTGCGGAGGAATGTCAGTGTGGATCTGTTATGGCAGGAAGCTTCGGACTGGAGTTCTCTCCATCTCCCATGTGAACAAAATACTGAAGTTCAGCTACAGTTTTCAAACCAACAGCAAAACCTGAAAGTGTGGCTCAGCTGCAAAAAGTCACTGACTTTTTTCACTGACTAAACGACTACAGACACAAAATGACTCTAAAGTGATGCAAAACAAAAACAAAGTGAGAGTGTTTGACTCATTTCATTTTACTATCTGAATATTCTTCTGGAATTTGTCTCACGTCCCAAAACAGATGCGGTTTCACATAAATGATGAGACCAAACAAAGCAAATACAACAACATATATTACATCACACATTGCGAATAACTGGCTGCAGTGCACTAGTTTAATCACTCCCTTTAACATTCAGTGCTCAGTCCACAGAGGAAGAGTGAAAGCGACCAAGAGCTGAGGAACAAAAGAGCCCCGCAGTCTGTTCAGTCGAGCCTGTGGGACTTTAAATCTTCTGTTTGATGGCAAAAGCTGATATTCTTCAAATAAAATATGAGAGGGGTCAGACATAATTACCTGCCAGAGACAACATCCTTTTAGTATACGCAGCGTGAAAACTTGACTTTGTGTTTGACCCATAGTCTTTGAGCAGATATTAAGCAATTTAACTGGTCGAGCTTTAAGCTGAACAGCAAGACAACTGCACCATGTGCTGATTCCATACCGCAGAACTCTCTGTGCTACAGAGTGGAAAGACAATAAGAGCATCTGTTTGTTCCTGAGGAAGTGAATCCGTTGTTGTGCCTGGCTGCAAAAATAAGCATTGTATATGCGCAGGATAACGCAGCATCCACATAGATGTCCAAATATTTAAAGGAGGGAGCAGTTCTATCTCTGTGTTATCGACAGTAACTGATGACGCGAGTACAAGGTCTGTGGAAGACCAAAAATGTTTTTTTTGTGTCAAAACAAAACAGCTACAAAGAGATGTAAAATGACTACAAATGATGCAGCCATGTCTCTTTCAGTCTGGCTGCTATGTAAAAGGGGTGGGGGGGCCTTTTACTTGTCTGTGCCCAGGGGCCCATCTTCTCATAATCCGTCCGTGGCAAGGCCAGAGTGTTACCCACACAGACACATTCCAACATGACAAGTGACCTTGAAAATGAATTTCAGCCTCTCCTAGTACATCATTAAAGCAAGCCAAAAACACACACAATAGCCATTTCCCCAAGCTCTAAGTTTCATTACACTTTGGTTTCCTCACTTCTATTTTGGCAGGTTCTGTGCGTGCCCTTGATGTGATGAGAAATGTGAATTTCAACACAGGACATATAGCACACAGCGCTGTGCTGCCCTCTCAGACACACTGCCTCATAGTCATAATTTACATCCCACTTGAAACATTTCTCTCTGTCCTCTCTGCAGCGTGTTTTTCACATACTCCCTTGCACATGAGCAGGCTAAAAGCACTGTCATTACTCCATCACGCTCTTAAAGCGGTGTATCTGACCCATTAGAGTGGGCTGGTGGGAGTAGGGCTGTGAAATAATGATCACTAAGAATTCTATAAAAAGAAAACTGGTGCGAGCATTTGTTAGTCACAGTGGAGGAGCGATTAAGGCAGACTGATTGAAAGTGTCCCGTGTGAGCGGACGTGCCAGACTCTGAGAAAGTTTTGCGATCGTCGTAATGGGCCAAATATCTGCTCTGCTTGGCTCCTCTCTCTCCTCCACTCTGCAACGCTCTGCTCAATTAATCCAGAGCCTCTAAATGACCCTCGAAGGTGACTCGCTAGATAAGTGCAATTACACTGGAAACAAGGGTGCCGCCAATTAGTCCTCAAGTCTCCCTCCATCTTTGCGGCGGAGGCTGAGCACGTCCCACCGGGTCAGCCTGTTTGTGACTTCATTAGCAGGCTTCTAAAAGGGGAAAATGAACGCCTGGCCTAGATCACACTTCTGTGCGCAGGGATCAACACCACATAGGATGTGTTTGTCCTTAGATGTTCAGGAATGACAGAGGAGGCACGGGAACGTGGCAGGAGGCAAAAACTTGGAAACATTTCCCGACACCCTGACGTGTCACACTGTCCACACAGATGTGGTGATATTTCTGCGTGGTGACAGCAGTTTACATGCTTTCATTATTTTAGGCAGAAGGACCCAGGGGAAGTCAAGCTGATGTCTGAGTTCATCAGGCCAAGGAGCGATGATGATGACGATGGTGATGATGCAGCCACCGACAGCAGAGAGGAGGTCTCACTCCTCATCCTTCCTTTCTCTCTCTAATGTGTCTTTGCTCGTCTCTAATTGCTCCCCCATTGTTCCTTCCTGAGCAAATTGTTAATGAGAATTTCCTGCTATGTAGACGTCAGGGGCACAGTCACTTGTTGTCTGCCAGCACAGAGTCTGTGAGTAATGGGTGTGACTAATGCTGCTTGGCAGCTTCCACTCTCGTCCCTCCCTGCCATCTGTCCCCTGCCACCCCTCTGGGTGCACTGGGGTGCTCTCAGCAGGTCTCAGTAATCATGCACANACACACACACACACACACACACACACACACACACACACACACACACACACACACACAAACACACCAGCTATTCCAGCTATTTGACAACAGCCAAATATTTTAGAAATTCTGTTTTCCAGATCTGTGAGTTTCTCACACACTGTTCCTCTGCATCATATGAGTCACCTTCTTGAGTTGGACTTAACTAATTATTTTCCTTTCTAAATTCACTGTGTTCACTAGAACTTAGTTGGTGGGTGAGTGTATGCATGGTATTAATTAGAAATGGCAAAAAAGAAGAACAGACCACTCGCTCTCCTGTGGAATAGCAGAGTAAGTCTGTTGATCAGTAAAGAATTTTACTTTGACCAATTGAACAAAATGTTTGTCGGCATTTCTGTTTAACTGCTTTCCATTAGTGAAAAAAAAACACCTTCCATATAGTAATGTAATGGCAAATGAGATGTATGAGTGAGTGTGGAGGATAAATGTATCCAGGATGTCAGTGCTGGCTTAAGATAGGGAGAAGCAGCATGAATCTCATTACCAGGGCCCCTGGACCTGCCCCTGCAGCCAAGTGAATCACTCTGAGTGACTTTAAATTGGTGTCCAATGAAGTAGGAATTGATCCTTGGCCCTGTTCTGGTTCTCTGAGGCGGTTTGGACTGTAATCTTCAGAAGCTGCTTTGATGGACCTGCGGCTTCTGTAATTCATCTGCAGAGGAAAATATTTGCACTCTCTGGTGACTCTAGAGGTATTAACCTTGAATGATTATTGCTTTTACACTATTCTGAATGTTTATGGAGCAAATTAGAAAATCTAAGACCAGACCTTTTTCAGCGTGCGGGCTTTGATTTTGAGTGTTCATTTTAAGTGAAATAATAAATACTCATATTATCCCCAAGGTCGAGGTTTCGGCTCTGCACTCTTGGCACTTAAGTAGCAGAGGTATCAGTGGGACTTTAGTTTGCACTGCTGCAGGTAAGGAGGGAGTGTTTTTCACTCTCTGAATAGCCAGAGGCATAGTCACTCTCATTCTGCCTGCCAGTCATTAAATGAAAGCAGCTTTGGCAGGGAGACTGTCACCCCCCAAAAATAAAATTTCCAGTTATTACCTTTCAGCTGTTCTATGCACTTTTTAGATAGGATAGGTCTCCCTTTATGCAGTGCAAAAATAAGTCTTTCCAAGCCCAATAACATAAAAGACCCAGACTGAATTTAATTTTAGAGTAGCATTGCACATTGAACATGATTGTTCAGGTGAAGGTATTACGGTTACCTGTGAAATACTGTTCAATGTACTGCAGCTGTAAGGATTTGGTTTGCTTCTAATGTGCATTATTCAGTGTAATTTTGCAGAGGGAGAAGTCGTTTAATTATTTAAAACCAGTCATCTAACTGCCAGAATGGACAACAGCTGCTAAAGCCAGTCACTTTAAACAAACAAGGTCGACTCTATTGGGTTTCAATGGGTTATTGATATCAGGTAGAGACTTTGTTGAAACGTATTGAACGCAGCCACCAAACTGTGACATCATCCCATGTGAGCCAGATGAAAAACTCCTAAAACACAGAAGAAGAACTGTCACGCCAACAGGGGATTATGTTCATTACTTGACAGAATATTGAACCTTTAATCTTAAAACATCCTCCTTCATTCTCATTGAACTTGTCGCGCAGTTAAATACAGTACATACAACGGCTTTATGCTCTTCCTTATGAGCAATACACAGAGTGTGCCATGCATCAAAAAATGGATTTGCTATGGATATTTTCAGGGTCACTCTGTTGGTCCATAATCTCATTTGGAGTGAATGAAATAAACATATCCGTGGGAATTGGACACAGTTAATTCTGAAGGGTGCAAATTGATTTTCTGTAGAGCTGGCTATGGAGAGCAGTTGTGCAGCATGAAGACACTCCAGTGACGAAAACCTCTCTCTGAGTTTTTCTTTATCAGGCAGCTTACAGTAGAGAATCGCAGGAATTTTAGATCTCAAAAAGTAATGAATGAGCGCTCTCTGTCTGCATTGATTTTCTCAAGAGCAATGAACAAATTTTGAATTTTGTCATTATACTTTGAAGTAATGACGCAGCGTTTATTTTACTGCCTGTCTTGGCTCCGGCCTTGTATTAATACAATAAAAAAAGAACATCAATAAAGAATGTCCTGTTCTCTTTTTGTGTAAATGGCATTTGTTTTTTATAGTTACTTTTAAGAATATCCTGTAAATGTGCTGCAGCTGAAGGGGACAAATCAATAAGGCCAAGTCAAATATTCTGTTTCTGAAAAGGCTCAATGCTAAAAGCAAATCCAGCTGAATGACTCTGTGTGATTTATAGCATTAAAATCTGCTTTGTGGGATATTTTCAAAGGGATGCTTCCCATGCTCAGTCTCAACAACCTGTCACTGACCCCCCCGGCCCTCCCCCATATCTACGTAGCGGTGACCATTCTGCTAATTTCACGTCCCTTGACAATATGGCAATGCATTCCCTCACCATCAGCACTGCATTTCAAACTTATCAGCCATTATTAGAATCATTGATGGGAGGCTGCTATGGCAACTAGTCCTGTGGAAATCCACTTCTCGCATCACAAGGGCAATGGCTTTCATGCTGCTTTACCTTCTGTATAACACGCAGTTTCTTTGTTAAGTGTGAGATATTGTAAGGATTGCATCTATCTATCTATATTAAACTTCTCCCATTCATCTTTCTTTTATTTCCACCATCTCCTCATAAAATCGTCTAGCTTTATGTCCACATTAAGCTTTCATGGTCTGCCGCTTGTGAATCTGAAAAAACACAAACGAGGAGTTTATGACTTTATAATCTCTGCATGCATGCTCCTGCAGAGAAGAGCTTAGGCTGGTTCCTAAGTTGCTGGAATCAATAGTAATTCAGCACAAGCCAGAGGGAAGAGAGTTAATTATCTCAAGGTTCTCAGGTATAATTGAACAGATGTGTTTTGAAATTGGTCACCTCGCCATTGCAATGCCAGTGGTAATATCCTCCCACACCTGCGTGGTCTGCAATGCAGAAATCCAGAGAGAGAGAGAGAGAGAGAGGAGAGAAATGAGAGACTGAATTGTACAGTCTTCTTGAAACACAATTCAGTTGCAGCACACAACAGTCCACCCCAGAGACTGCTGAAAAGGCAATTAACCTTTGACCTCTCTGAAACACAAGCCATACGCTGCCTTAGACTAGCTGGCTTAAAACTTTTAACCTTACAGGACCTTGATTTGCAGCAGTTTGAGCCTGTTTTGAATTGCGTTAGCTCAGCTCTGTCATACATCATTCATACCCTGAGCGTGCTTTGGTGGATCCCCTGTGGTCTCAGCACCACCACAGTTCTCATCTGTGTGGGGCCCTCCAGCCACAGGCTGCGTCTGGTGATAAGAAGATGGCAGGGCCGGCCCTGACGAGTGGCATCTTCCCTCCATCACTTCTCTCATTTCATTTCCCTGCTTTAAAGAGGAGACATCAGGATGCGCTGGCCTCAGGCTGCTACCTCCACTCTGCTCTCTCTCTCTCTCTCTGTCCCTCTCTTTCTCTCTCTTTGCCTTCTTTTCCTCTGTTAGTCAATATTAAACATACTGCCTGTGTCCAGCACAAAAGATGATGGCTGCTCAGAAATCTCCAGGTTTATTTGAACAAATAAAATTCATTCCCCACTCAAATACTCACAACACCTGTGAGTCATGGGCCACTAATGAAAACTCAATCAATAAGACAGCCCACAGGTCACACAGTGCCAAAGGGACAATCCAAGCACAGTACCCAGCTATCCCCCCTCTGAGAGTTTGGGTTTGCTTTGGATTCTTCACAATGGATATTGTGTATTTTCAATGTGCTGCATATTGTGTCTTAACTTCATAAAAACAAGTGGAAAACTTACATGAATAAATGCGATCGTGGCTGCACTGCATTAAATTATGTACAGGATTGGATTGCATGGATCCAAACTCCAATCATATTATGCTGAAAAGAGAGATCACTTAAAACAACAATTACACAAGCCCCAAATTTTTTCCAGAGCTACTTTTGCATCACCTCGCAAAACGCACCCACTCATGTTTTGGTTACAGCCAGTCACTGTAGCTACTGTCAGTATATGGTCTTGATTTATGAGAAATGTGGTTTCACTGCTTAGAGTCACTGGTGTGAAATTACACCAGTCATATCAACCAAAGTAGTCAGAAGTTAAAGCTGCTCTAATCAATAGTTTTAGAATATCGATGGATCAAATGACTACATCTGACGTGACAGTCGCTCATAGTGACCGACCCACAGAGTATTATCACCTGACTCTTTAGTCCCCATCAGTTCTGACAAGTCTTTTAGTGTCAATCAGCTCATTGTTCTGGTTGTATGGCCTGTAACTGAACAGTTTCAGTTCACTCTCACACTCTCATCCAGACTTTGGTAGCTGTTTCCATTACAAAAAAAAAGCTCTCATAAACAAACTGTGCACTGCCAGCACCAAACAGCAGACAGACAGAGTTAGAAACTGGCTAGTGAACACAGAAGAGCATTTAGCAGCTAAAGAGACAGCTTTTTCCCTCAGGAGGTAATGGAGACCAAAAGTAGAGCTAAAAGAGAGTGAATATTGGATTTATATTCACCAGCTGGCAAAAAACAACTCCAAATAAATGCTTATGTTGCTCTGTCTAAATAAGCAACATGCTTCCATCAGTTCTGTGAAAAGCTTGCTTCCACTGCCTGCCTCCAAGTGGGCAAAAAAACTCAATGCATGTTTAAAGAAAGCAGAGATGGATATTTCCATAGTTCATGAAACATTTGTCTAGTCATACGTTTAAACTATAATGTAATTATATCATGACAAAGACCTAAAGCAGCCTCGTCTAAATTCACCCTGTGCTCGACGCCACCTCCACACATCAGCGTAGGCAGCCAGCTGCCTAACCTCACTGTGTGCCTTTGCCTTTCCTCCCAAATGGAAACAAAGCAGAATTACTCTCCAGTTGAGTGTGCCGCTGTGTGTATTTAAAGGGCTTTTGTAATTTGAAAGTGAAGCAGCTCCAGCATCTCCTGTCTTAAGTGCACATTCCTCCTCATGCTCCTTACATGCCATCCATTTGAAGCTATTCTCGAAACTGTCTGCTTTTGGACGGTTTTATTTTGCCATTTCAACCTGAGTAAAGCATGATAGTGCTTTGTGTGCTATTTTTGAATGCTTCATTTCCCTTTTTAAGGCTCGCTCATTCCAGCATATGCACAGTATCGAACTTTCAACATCTAACATAAGGCATTGTGTATGTAGCCGACTGTGGAGTTTGTTTTGATCTTAGGTTTTCAAAGTGAGGGCATTAGTCCCCCTTCCTTCCAAAACCACAAAGTCCTTCTCCACTGCTGCTCCTCTCACCTTCCACAGGATCAAGTGACACTGATAAAAGCTTTCAGAGATGGGCTGGGGATGTGTGGGCTGAGTACAGATGGAAAGCATGTGTTGATGCACGGCCAATACACCATTCATGTTTGACGTTTCATATTCTATACAAACATCAGTGGAATTTTATATTTTGTGATATTTTGTGTGATGACTTGAGCCCACCTCGATAAACTAAAAAATTACCATTGATAATACACATCTAAAATGCATTGGCTGAAATGAGCCACATCATGAGCTTTCATCAGCTGGTTTGCTCCTTCAAACCCTGCTTCGCTTTGATCATCCTCGATTTCTGTAAGATACTTTCATATTCCGTAATCCTCATTAGCAGTTTGGCCCGATTAATTATCAATGACCTTAATAACTGTGTAGTGAAGCGGGATGACATATTGTGTCAAACACAGTAATTTAATTATTTGCATGTGTTTTCATGTTTCAGCCACAAGGGACCTTTTAATAGCAGAGCACTCTGCATTGATTTTTTTATTCTTTTTTTTGTTTTTTACACTTTCTTCTTTTATCCCGTTCTATCTTAACGCTTTAGGGTAAGAAAGTCTCAGCTGGAAATAGACAACAAACGTTGCTTGTATATGTCTTTGTGTGTATGTGTGCAGCTTTGTAATTATCAGAAGCTTCTTATATGTCAGATGCTTTCCCTCTGTTAATTGTAGACAGAAAACAAAATCAAATAGAATCCACATGTATGCATTCAGGGTATCCTATATCCAAATAAAACATGAGCTCAAGCAGAAGAATAAAAAAAACCTCTTCTTGCTGTGAACTCTCTATTTTTCTTCTTCTTCCTCTGTCTCTCCCTCTCTTGGTTGCTAATAAGGGTGATCAGAGCTGAATGGCCTAACAGCCTGACCCTCATTATAACCAAAAGTAATAAGGATAAGACACCAGTGAACCAGGCCTCATTAGGCCTATAGCTGGAATACTCGTCGGAGGTCATCACCCTCGTCTTGCACTGCTCACGACTCTTCCGCTTTCAGATTGTCTCACAGCTACCCAGAAACCTTTGTTCTCCAGCCAACGGCGTCTAAATTAAATGGAAAGAATTACTGAGACCTCTGTGGTTTGTGTTATCCTCTGCTCTTCACTGTATGAATACGCAATTTTTCTTCCACCCCTACCTGAGAGTGTACAGGCTGCTGGACCGTGCACTGTTTTTAAAAAAAATTGACTGTGTATTGTTGATGTTTTGCAAGTGTGTTCTGCCATGCATTCCTCATTGGAAAGGCTCAAATCCATTGATTTGAACCTCACTGTCTATGAGTAATGACAAGCAGAGATGGCTGTGTATTAGACAGGTGATGGTTCTCTGCTTCACTGTAGTACACTCAGTAAGCAATACTCTCTTCTGCCCTCTGCAATCACTATCAATCACTTTCACTTCTGACCATGTGTACATACTTCTATTGATCCCATTTAAATAAAGACTGAATGTCTTGTTTCTGTTTTGCAGGTCAGAGACAAGGGGAGCACCACTAGAAAAACTCTATTTATGCACTCTCAGCAAGCAACAATTTCACAGCAATCAGCCTGAGAACTGATAGAAGAAGTTGAGCCGGGGGTTTTTTTGTTGTTTTTTTTATGATTTTCGGAAAACAATCATTTTCCTCAAGCACTCACTACTCAAGCATAGCTGCCATTCACAGATTGCATTTTGCGACAAAAGCCAATTCATTTAATTGGTGTAGCAAAATTCTACGACAAAATGACCTTGAATATTGAAAAAGCAACAAAATCTCCTATGAATATAATTACAGGGTTCTCTGTAGACACATTTGTCTGACTGAGAGCAGAGAGGCATTTTAATAAACAAGTCTGTACAGGATGTGTGAGCGAGCATTATCTGAGCAGAGTAGCTCTTTACTTGAGTATAATGATGTTGAGTGTTACCACAAGACTATATCTTTGACATAATAACACAGCGGCGTGATCACAGGTCGGGGGGGGGGGGGCTGTAGTTTCAAACCACATTAACCACATTATGATAGGATGAGCATTACATCAGCACCTACAACACCATCATACATCCCCATAGATTATGATTACATGTAATAGTGGGCTGCAACTAACGAGTATTTTTAAAATCAACTCATCCACCAGACATGGCTTAGGTTAACCTATTAATCATTTGGTCTAGGACACATTGAAAAGCAGCAAAATCTCACATATGAGAATATGGAATATAAAATGTTTTATGATTTAAATGATTAATAGATTATCAAAATGCTTACAGATTGCTTTTATGCCAGTCAATTAGTAAATCAACTAATCGTTAATATAACATACACGTGTCAATGCTTAGCTTACATAAGAATTACCAGTACTTTTACTGAGCAGGAAAAGTAAGAAAAAAATAACAGAGAGGTCATGAAGATAAAGGTCAGTCAATGTTTTATTAAATCTGTAGCAATAAAAAGGGAAGATCTCCTTTCTTTGAATAATTTGTTTTAGAGAGGGTTCAAAAGGCTTTAATTCCTACCAAAAGCATTATGTCTTTTGGAGCATATTGATCAAGCTTCAGAACTTAGATTCTAGAATGAGATCAGCCTGCAGAAAGCTAAAGCTCTGTTTCAGGGATCTGTCCATGGTGCTGATGTTGATACAGCAGACTGTTCAACTGCATCAGTTAATTCAGCTGCCTGCCTTTCACAAATCAAGTCAGACTGTGCAGCACTGAAGCTGTTGGCTGGCTGCCTGGGACTGCGGGTTCATGGAGCTCCCTGATTAAATATCCCCATGTGAATGAATAAATTAATAAAACAGTGAAAGTGTAACCTTCTCATATTATACATTTTCTTACCTAAAGAACCAAAACGTCATGAATAAAGTGACTGACAGCGTACAGGATCCATTGGCTGCTGGAGACTGTCACAGAGACATTCAGCCCATATAATACATATGCTTGAGTGCTCGGGCTGGCAAGATGTGCAGTTCGCTGGATGAGCTAAATAATCGACCAAGTGGATCACAACACACTCCCGGAGGACTAAAGCCAATCCTGATGTGACAGAAGTCAATACAGGTCCTCAGTGTTGACGCGCACTGTCCAATCAACAGCATTCTTTCAATACTCTTTTTAAAGACACAAGCATACACACACACAAACATGTCACGCTATACTTGTGGGGACTATTGATTTTTGATCCCCAGACCATGCCTAACACGCCTAACGTTAAAGAGCCCATAGTGTGCTCATTGTCAGGTTCATACTTTTATTTGGGGGCTCTACTAGAATAGGTTCACATGCTTTAATGTTCAAAAAACACACTAAACTGTACATTGCTGCAGCACCTCTATTCACCCTCTGTCTGAAACACCTGCTTTAGCTACTTTTTCTTTAAGCCCTGCCTCCCAAAAAGCTCAGTCTCTAACTGGTCGGATCCCACAGGCTTCAGCAAGCACCACAGCCAGAGAATCACTCCAGCCCAGTCTAGCTACCAACCAAAAACCTCACTTCATATTCAAGCATAAATCGGACCCGCACTAGGCTCGACCTCACTGGCCAGCAGGCCACTAACAATACAGCTTTAATGTGTTGAGCAGCTAGCTGCAGGGTGCTAATCAACGTTACACAACATTGAGATGCAAATAAATTCCTGCATTGGAACTATTTCTTTTCCACACATACAGCAGCTACTGTATATTCTTACCTTAAGGGCATGTCTATCAAGTACATTTACATACAGTGCCAACACGCACACACTCATACACACAAATCAATGCACATCCATATAACAACCAAGATAAGCTGCGGTAACATTATAAACTTCCACAAAAAGCAATGTGCACAGTTACCAGCATCCAATCCACTGCTCTCACTGTTTAATAGGTTTCAAATGAAGTTTGGTTGAAATAAAACCTTTAATTCACGAAGTTAGATGTGACAATATTGGGAGAGGTACAAGAGGAAGATCAAGCAACACAGAGGCAGCAGGTGGGAAACAGCATGTAGAGTCTGAATGCATTCATGATTAACTCACTAAAGGAAAGGGGAAAACCCAAAAAGCTTCATATGGCCTCTTTAACCCGTACCCTAAACTTAACATAAACCAATTCCTAACCTTAACCCTGAAGCAAGCATTAGCCTCAGAATAAGGATTAGGTTCACATTTTTTCAAGCCCACAGGTACAAAGAAACTATAATTGCTCCTCTTGTTAATCTAATTCCATTGTAAGACATGGGGGGACACCTTGTTCTGTGTAAAAAATAGATGTATTTCTATAGCTTTAGCAGTCTGTTATTATAATCAATTGGGAAATTTCCAGAGGCAAAGACTGGAGGTGAAAATCCCCTCTTTGTGTTATCTCTCCACAGCTGAACAAGGTGGGATGGTCACATAAGGATATATATTATTCATCATATCATGTTTTTGACACTGGATTGAAGTGTGGAAGGCATCAATAAATAATCAACCCTTGTTTAACTCTTGTGCCTGTTTGGAATAAGAAGCTACATATCACATGTTATACACTCTGCAATCATCCATGAGGTGTCTTAACTTTAGGTGCTGCCACGTTATAATCTATTTTTCTTTTATTTATCTAATCGCTTATCCAAAATAATGTTCGTGTCCGAACAAATACTTCAACACCAGACATAAAAGCAAGCCTCCTTCCACTGTATGTACACTTTGCTCTGCCCTCCTTGTTTTGGCCTTTTGCCAGGATGTCTACAGTCATTTCAAATTTTATGCAATGATATAACTACTCTTATAATTTTTTTCACTGGAGCAGAAAAGTATAGTATAAAGTATAAATCACTTTATACTGTTTGTTCTCATTTCAATGTACATCTTTCTGGCTACATCCATGTGGCCTCTGTAATTATTTGTTGGCCGCCGTGAGCGGCCTATTCCTAAGCACATTCAAGCCACATGAGACCCATTATAAAAATAACAGATTAAAAAGTTGTTTGTTTCAGACACTTTTTTTTTTTAAATCTAAGACAACACAGGATCTTTGTGCTGTTTGTTAATGCCTCTGTGTTGTTTTAATTGATGCTTGAAAGGAGACATGCAGATGGAACAAGAAGAATTGAAAACACCAGAAAGACAAGACAGCCTTTTTTAAAAGCGCCACAGATCTGTTTACCCACTTTTTTAATGTCAGAGAAAGTCTACAATCAATGTCAGTTCTTCTGCAAGCCATATGTGTAGTGTATCTAAGCTATTATGCTTTCAAAGACACCTGCCTCTGCTTGGGTACATAAAATAATTTTGCATCTATGAACACTTCAAAGATTCGATGTCACCAGTATGGTTGCAGATGGCCCTTCTCTCTCTCTCTAATAGCCCTCCCTCCCATCTACAAAGCCGTTGTCCCACAAAATCACTCGTGTACCTGCCATTGTTTTCTTGATTGCTTCCTGTACCTCTGAGTTTGGCCTTAAGGATAACATCGATTAGTAAAAGACCACACTCGATCTATTATAATTCTGTTTTTTCCCTCAGCCGTGCTCTATTCAGAAAACTACTCCTGGACCACTGGAGCCAATTAACGTCCAAACAGATGTGCAACGCCGAGAGCTAAGCTTTGCCGCGGGGTCAAGCCGCCTGAATCTAATCTCCTCAACAGAATTACATTTCCTCCATCATGGCCCCACACCGCTGCTGCCCTGCTCTGAGGCCGCGAGAGGCAGCTTTTGCGTAATCACATGTTGTCATTGCAGTGGAATAACTCTACATGACCCGAGAGGAGTGCCATGTGGGTTAATGGTAACATTGTCACTGTGCTGGACTGATGGCAGTGCAGACTAAGCTGCCAAAAATGGAAAGCCTGCCTCGGTTTAATGAGGAGAAGCGCCTCGGTTCCATTTGATTCTTAATGTGTCATATGATCGCGTCTTTGATGTGCATTTCCGTGTCTCTCCTTTACTCATTTTATTCTGATTTGTGTTTGCAGAGAATAGAGAGGGAGATACAAACACAGAAAAATGAAATACCTGAGGCAAAAGTGGGACTTTACACTTGAAAGTGGAAAGCATTACTTATGCATTAGGTATGTCTTTGAAGAACCCAAAACATGCATATTTCCCTACTCCTTCCCCCCAAAATAATACAGATAGAATCAATTATTCATTTGTAAATGTTTATTTCACTTCAAAAACAAGTATGACATGGGCCTTGATGTTGGAAAAACTGTTCCCGCAGTAATCCACACTCACAATGCCCTCATTGGAAGTTTGTACTTTGTGTTTTGAAGTTATACAGAACTGTCCTACAGCATGAATTAAATAAACAGTGATTAGCAACAAAAGCACATAGTCAGTGCATGTTTTTATATCAATGTTAATGTTATCGATAAACATTTTATTTCGGGCAAAATGACCCCTAAAAACAGGAAAAGTAGACGACATCAGTTATTTTTTAAAAGAAGTACAAGAGTTCAAATAAGAATTGACAGTCACAAACAAGTTGGATGTGGGTGGAATTATTTGTAACCACAGCTGAGCCAAAATTATGATGCATGTGTAACATTACTACAAGTGCTTCAGTTATCATTGTGTGTATTATTATTAATAGGAACACCTGTTCTAGACAGAACCGTCCTTAGTGCACTAATGATTTGCTTGTTAATCGCATGCATCAGTGGAAAAACCCTGCTGAAAATACAAATAACATATTAGACAGTCAGTCCTTAATTAAAGTAAGAGAATTACCTCAGTATTAAATGCTTTGAACTAATTAAACTCAGAACCTTCTAATTGTTCATTTTAAAAGCCAAAACACAATCATCAGGTGAACTTTTGAAATTAGCCGTGGAGTCATTGCGTTAATTTATTTAACAATATCATCATACAATAAAAGCTCCTGATGAGGTCCCGATGGTCTGCGCAGATAAGTGAAAATATCTGTGGTTGAAGATGGGGTTGAAAGCCCTGATGGTGTCTGCAGTTACATTTTCATTACTTTGGATGCTCTTGGCACTGTACGGCTTCCTGATTAGTGAGTTTTTTTAATTTGTAATTTTCAGCACTGAGGAAAGGGGGGAGAGGGGAATTCAGCAGCTGAAGCCCATAATTAAGCTTAAGCTGCACCCCTAACACAGCAGATGCACCAGACACGAGCACAAGATCAAGGTTAGATTCTTACATAAAGAATAGTTGAAATAGCAATGTGAGGACCAAGAAAAATGTCAGCAACAGTCATTTCAACAAGTGTCCAAATGGCATCTGTTTAGTGACAAAACCCGCTACCAGCCATATGAATCATAGTGAGAGCAATGGAGAAAACTATATCTGCAGTGACCAGACATCAAGCGGAGATTGTCCTTGATTCAAGCTGGGAGTCCCAACACATATCTGCAAAACACTAAAATGTCTGTGATATTGATTTGTCTGTTTGTATGTCAAGCAAACAGTTTGCTACTAGCCAGTGAGTTATATGCAAGCTGTACCTGTCAGTATGCCAATGGTTAGCTGTCATGCCAAAGAGAAGGTCTTTTCTAAAGAGCTCCAGGAGGTTTACTCCTTCCTTAAGTACCCGAATATGCTGCGTTCACTGTGTTGAAAGGTGCAATTGGTAGGTGTGCTGGTGCTGAAATAAATGTGCCCCATCCTGATGAAAATACCAACAATACATGGATAAGCACATCCATCTGGGCGTGCATGAATGTATGGTAAACCTAAGGGTCCAGGTTTGGCGTTTTGAAAATATGGCACCTGAGCTATATCATATCACTGAGTGACAATGAGGTCATGGTGGATGCATGGGTCAAAAGAAGATTGGACTTCAATACCGGAGACAGCCACTGATACCCCATTAAAAACTGTGAGTCAATGTTCATGTGTTTTTTAAGGATGACCACAATTGTTTCACGGTAACGCTACCATGATGGCAAAGCTCCCCTAACCTTAACAAAGTTGGTCATTGTAACACAAAGCCACAATGTTTCCCCAGCAGTGCACTGTCACAAAGAGGCCACCAGCAGAAAGTCGAGATGCATCTATGGTGAGAAAGTTCCAAATAATGGTTAAGCTTAAAGTTGTTTTTTTATTCTGTGAGCCACAAGGAAAACTACTACACCTCTGTAATAAAAACACACAGGGTATTAAGTATTGAAGCATTTAGAGGCACGTAGAGACCAACTAATTTCTGAGCACACAGAGCACCTTCTATGGCACAGCCTCATGTTTTCTCTGGAAGAGCACCCTGAAGGGCAATTTGTCAAGTTTTATCTGCCATAGGGGCATCCAAGAGGGCACTTTTGCTGGGTTTTTTGGAATGCTGGGTCACCGCAGGGGCTAATTGTGTGTTGGTGTGTTTCCCCAATCTTAACAAGGTACTTGCTTTAACCCAGAACATCCCGAAAATGAAGAAAAGGTACATTGTTTAATTTACAAATATGCAGTTAGTGTTTACGCCACACCATTCATTCATTCATTCACTCATTCATTCATTCGTTCATTCATTTGTGTTTCTAACATATTTCAATCATAGAATTCTTATCAGTCTCAATCATGTTGAGATAAATGAAAGAAGTTATGTTTTGTTCAAAATGGAAAGCTGCCCTCCTGAGAACAGGCTCAACAACAGCCAAGGAACCAGAGCCAGTTAATGTTAATGCATATGGAAGTTACCATTCACAGGCCATGGCAACTTTAGCTCTCAAATAGATTTAAAAACACTAACACTAATGCTTCAGCGTTGGAATATGTGCAAAAGATGTGCTGTTGAAGCTGAACAGTCTTACGTGAGTTCTCTCTCTCCAGAGGGACATGGAAGTTAAAGAGCTCAATCAGTCACAATTGGAGATGTGTGAGGGTGACAGTGTTTGATTTAAGGTGACGGCAGAGGAGAGCAGCACTTCAAATTACACGATGTTTTATTGAAGTTATTGAAATATAGTATATTCTTTTTAATTTCATTTTAAGATGGTTGAATAATCACTGAAAACATTAAGTTTTTCTAGTGTATAGAAACTTGGTGTTCATCCAGTCATGGCCATTGATTATATTGTGCTTTCCACAGTGTGGTGTTCCAAATAGCCAGATATTCAAATAGCTTTAAAAACTGTATTACTTTCTTAACAAGCCTCTTTCTGAATGAACATTTGGATGGGCTGTCTCTTCATATACAGGTGGGAAAAAACCTGATTTGTGTGAAGCTTCATCAAAAGCTTCAAGAAGCTGGAAAAATTAAATAATGTCAAGTCAATGTGTGATTGTACAGGTAACTGAAATAGGATGGAGTTAAATAGATATGAGTTACAACTGAATGCTGCAGCAGCAAAACAAATAGTTCACCGGGGTTAAAGATATTTAAAACAAGTGCAATCATAAAATAGTGTTAGAAAATGAAGCATTCAAGAAATAAAGGCAAGAGCCAATCAGCTGTACCAATCAACATCTGTACATTTTAATTCAGAACATTAACTTTCATAGCAGCTACTTTACAGCATTCTTATGTCTGTTATTATTCTTCTGTTCAAATTTGTGTATCATCACCATCACCAAGGGATCAATTCACAGACTGCATGGACAGTCTGATCACACACACCAGCAAACTGTGTGTGGCGCGAGAATAGATTACAAAGATCTGACTTTTTGCGGCTGCCATTTTGTTTTTTATATATACTTTAATATGAGTCATTCTACAGTTCATGGACTAAAAAGGTATTTTCTCTTTTAATTTAGAGTGCTTGTTGCCCTCATGGGTCCCCTGACATGGCTGTCCGCTTTCATGTGTGAAATACAAGGAAAGGTTATGTTTTGTGACCCCAGTTTTATGAGCACAGAGTGAGCCATGAAGGGTTGACAATTGTTTGTAATATCAGTTAATCTGGCAATTGCTGCTTGTGTATAAAATGTGAAAGAAAATATGAAAAATCTCAGTTTCTCAGAGTCTTACCTAGACCTCCTTAAAGGCCTCAGCTGAGGTCATATAAAGCTGTAGAACTACCTTGATACTGCATTTCCACCACTTAACTGATTCTATTAATCCAATTTCATGCTGGCGTGAGTATGAAGGGAAAAAGTGCCCATGGTATTCCACACATCCAGCTCAGTTATCTTTTATTTATTATTATTTAAATCACTGACAGGGTGGAAGGGGGAATTGCACCTAAATACCAATGATGGAAGTTAGCAGATAAAGTGACACAATTGGCCATTACAGGGCTATTTCAGTCGGCAAGACAGTTCATTTTCTCCGTAAATGTTTCATTCCACAATTCATCTCTGCCACATAAATTGTATTTGAGCCGGATCTTCCAAGGGCTAAAGTGAAGTCCCTCCTCTGCAATGTTAAATGACCTCTGGAACAATTTGATTATGATGTCTTGCTGACAGACAGATTTATCACAGCAATGGAGCCATGTAATGGATATGAGCACAGCTCTGGTGACAGGAGGGAAGACAGTGGGAGTGAGGGATGAGGGATAGAGGAGTAGAAGCAGCAGAGAATGGACTCCAAAGCCTGGCTAAGTAATCCATTTACATGTGTGTCATATGATAAATAAATGACAAATGACTCTTCATTCCGTAGCCCTAGTAAACGTGGTTTTAAAGTAGCAGCGGCATGTTAAATTCACTCAGAGCAAATGGATCCTGGAGGAGCAGTTTTACCACAAAACTGTAAACACTGATTACATTTACGAGCGCGTTTGAGGCCAGATTGCCAGGCATCAGTCCCGGTGACTTTCTTTACTGATGTTACCAATTATATTCCAACTCGGCAGGTCTAATGAAGCCAGCCTGTACGCCTGACACACTGTTAACAGCGTTGACATCTCTGCAGACACTGCACAGGGGACTTAAAGGCTGGATGAGCCACAATTCAACACAGTGGGCCAACAACAAAACAAGCATTTTCAAAATGTCACCACTGAGGCTTAACTCCTCTATATTCACCACGTCTTTCTGTCTTCACCGATTGTCTGTCAGCACTTGGCTGAACTCCATAACACTACGCACAATGGAAATACAAGGAAGACTGACTCCTGTGACATTTGTTTGGAGACCTGTGTGATGTCTGGAGTCTTTCCGCAATGGATGGAGGACCTGTGTTAACTGTGCCACTGATGGAGACCTCTGCCAGGCAACAAGTGCTGACATTATTCTTCTGCCTGCGCTTTTCTATCAATCACGTTTTTTTCCCTAGTGTTTCCACAGAGACTGGGGAGGACAAAGGTGAGCTGAGGAGGGGGAGCGTGTAAGGACGGCTTATCTGTCAGAAAGTGCATCAAGACAGGAGAAATAATTTGACTGGCCCTGAAAGACCTTTCACTTTGCCTTTCTCTTGACATAGGCTGCTGTCAAACTGACAGCACATTTGTTTCCTTGTAGCAAGCCGAGGGAAGTCACTGTCAGACCACTGGCATGCAAAACGGAAATGGGTAATGATATCAGGACAAAACCGCTTTGAATGTCCTCATGAGCAAATGAAAATGCTCTGATTTATTTATTTTCTTATGTACAAAGGGCAGTATAAAGTACAGCAGATTCAAGATATTAAAAGCACAGGAAACTTAATTTATTGTTTCCATATCTATATATAGTTACATATCTGAAAGCCACTATTGTTTATGCTGAAGTGTAGATGCCAGGAAAGTCTGGGGGTTTCATTTAGATGCAAATAAAATCATAGAAAAAAACAGAAATGTAATCTACCTTAAGGTCACAAACAACAACAAATATTGCCAAATCAATATGCAAACATGGCGCAGTGTAACACAAGAATCTCACAGTCGTAAACTGTATATTCGAGACAGATAAGCTCGCACTGACCTCAAGTGAAACTACTACACAGCAGCTTAATCAAGTTCAGCCCAACAAGACACCAGATGAAAAGTTTGGGCTGAACACTGATCGAGTATCAAGACAGATAGAGAACTCGCTGCTTAACAATACATGTCTGCTCAAAATAGCTGTAGCAGTAAAACAGCAGGTAACACAGGCTTCACAGTATCACTCTCAGTTCACAGTTAATTATCAATAAAAATACTCACCTACTATTTACTACCATACATATTTGTTCTGCAATAGTCCTTCAGCTCTTCTCAGGAGTCAGAAAGTGACCTGCTGTTAACGCTAATTAGGTTAATGACCATCAAGCCCAGGTGAGAGGTGTGGCCAGTAAGTGCACCCTTTTTTCGGCGTGATGAAATACTACTGTTTTACCAACCAGTGTTGGAAACAGGAAAGAAAGATGCACATTTTTTTGCTCATTGTGATCCTCTGATGTTCCCCACTGCTCCATGGAGTGCATCTTGCAACTCGGCAGACAAAACAAGGGTTTGTGGGTAGTTAGCAACTAGGAAGTGTAACATTTAATCAGTAAAAGTTGATAGAGGCCAAAAACAGAGCAAAAAGGGAGCCAGTTTGCCAAAATCTAATGCCAATGTTGTGTCATGTCTGCTGGAGGCAGTTGTTTTTTGATATGTTCACCACAGCAACTTGGTGTCATTTTCATGTTTACAGCTTGTTGCACTGCTAAGTGTCTAAAAACTGGTGGCGGGTTTAAGTTAAAAAACAACATTGGAGCAACTGACCAAAAGTGGGGACACTTCTGACACCTGATGGCAAGACCACAAACCCAATCAACTCCTATTCACGAGATTGAGTTTCCTGTAGCTACCTTTGATTAGGATTAATTAGCACTGGAAAACCACATGAAAATCAGCAAAGTTTTAGTGATCTACTTGTTTTTATTTTCCAAGTTCATTTGAGAGTTCACACTGCAAAGCATGTGCTGTGTGTATGAAAGAGTTTTTAAAAATGATTCACCGCAACCTGTGCTATCCAGTCACTTAGTCATGGATCGCAGCAGCAGTAAGCTCTTCCATGTGACCAGGCTCAATACAAACAGGATGGTCTGCCCTGATGGAGTCTGACAAGTGCCACTGCAATATAAAGAAAAATGGGTGAATGAGTAAGTCAAGCAAGTGAGATAAAGTTTATGAGCGTTAGTAAGATGAAGTTGAAGTTTTAATGGGTAGCGTTTTTTGGTGCTTGAATCAGTGTTATTTCACGTCTTTGATGGCATCAGTGATAATCAGAATACTTGAGGCAATCAGACACATATTCATGTGTTAATATTTACAGCATGGAGATGGAGGTTTAATCACCCTGCTTTCTAAGCAAATGCCTGTAGTTTATGCAATGCATGTCATTACATTTTAATGTTAATGAAATATTAAATTTTAAGTTGGGAATCGTCTTACACGGGTTTCTGTTGTTACCTTAATAAATCATCATCATTAATCTTCCATTGAGGAAGGCTGCATTTGAGCTAACGTCTCCAGAGATGATGGTAATGACTTTAACTGAGAAAAATGTTGCTGCTCATCAATACAAGCGTCCATGAGGAGCGAACACACGCACACGTTCACGAGCGCACACACATAAGTGATGGATTTTTTTTTTCTTCAAACAACTTTCAGATCGTCAGTCTTTTTATGTATATTGACCATGTATTTTAGCAGTTTATTTACTCCTTCAAACCACCGCCGCTCCGGAGCCATCACTCAAACATAAAACAGCTTCTTATGAACACACATCTCAGCAAAATTAATGACTGGTATGATGCAAGTGTTTTGCTTCTTTTGCACAGGACTTTCACACATTTCTTGCATTGACAGTTTTGTGGGCTTTTGGATAAATTTGATTAAATGACTTAACCACTGAAGTGAAGCTTGCAGCTGATATACAGCACTCATCGTTAAATAATTGTATGTTTGTTAAATGGCTCTAGGTTTAACAGCGTGTCACTTTTCCATGACTGCATCAATCAGCAGGAAACGCATCATCGGAGACCACACACCTACAGAACGCTGACTGCTAGACGTCTACAATTACTTGATAAACACGGATCAGCTAATCACCTCACAGGCTAAATTACTGTACACATTGAAGTCTACAATCCGGAGATCAAAATATTAATTGAAGATCCTGCATCTGCACTTCAAATTGCACACATACGTAAATTACACGCAGGAGTTAAAACAACCATTTAAAGTACAATTCCCCTTGATGTTTCTCTTGTTGTTTCTTGGTTGTATTCCCTCAGCGTTTTTTCCTTTTAACCGCCAACAGAGAGACTGCTGACAAGGCAGCTGGCCCCGCTTTGGCTTCCCCCATGCAGCAGTATGATCAATAGATTGCGATTCATGAGGACCAGTGAACAGCAGTGTGAAACTGCACCCTCTTCACCCTCCCAGAATTGCCCGTCGAGGGAAAAATCAGTCAGTTAAGTTCAAAAGAAAATGTACAAGAGATTGATTAAGCAGGCAGAAGTGGGCCTTTCAGCACTATCGCAGGTCACGCTGCCATACTCCAAACACTGGAGTCAATGCAGCAGAGCGGGGGCCACAACACTCAATCTTCCTAGGGGCAGGATATAGTTCTTGGAGGAAATGTGTAGCCAACCAGCGAGCTCCAAACAAAATATGTGGTGTGCTCACAAAAGCCAATTGAGCCGCTATCAAATAAATAGCTGCAAGCAAATTCTAGCACGTTCACTGTAACTCATGCAGAGCTTCGGAGACGTTGACCAGGTTGTCTTTCCTCTTCAGATAAATTGGACTTAATGTAGTCAGGTTCCTGTTTTTTAGTGCCGTACAGTTTCTCCTGTGTGTTTCCCTCACAAACCAAACACGGAATAAGAAGGAATTTTTGATGTTGGCTTCAGGTTTGTCTCCATCAGGACCCAGCTCGTCTGTCGATAGAATCGGTTACAGGTTATGCTGTGAGGATCCCAGGATCCCACACTGATACACTATCCCCTTAGGCCATACATGTTTTCATCCACAGTTGAGTTCAATAAACATAAACAGTGAGCTGGGGCGATTACTTATGGCTCTGGAGGCATTATACCTCAATGTAGGGGTGTATCTTTATCTGTATACGTTATGTGCCTCCACAGCACAATTTATCTCCAGTATCAGGAAGCATAACACAATCTGTTCGCTAAAAATATTCAGAGTTTCATGCAACCACTGCTCATTATTGCATTGTTATCCTTAACTATTGCACAACTGCTTCCTCAGTCAAAACAAAATGCTGCATCTGAGGTGATGCAAAAGCAGGACAATTAGAATAGAGCTGGCAACTTCAAGTATTGTTTGTTTCTGCCCAGGCGGTGGAACGAGATGCTGCCGCCAGCCCGTTCACCGTATTGCTGAGCAAAGGAAGAGCCTGCAGTGGCACCAGACATCACACATAACCTGTCCGGGCACCGACTGTGTCTCGTCCAACTTAGTTTTGGCTCTGCCTCTCTCAGCGTGTGCTTCATCCGCTGCTTAGGCAGAAGGCAAATTTGGAGTAGTGGCTTTATCTAATTAAGAGACTGTATCATTAACAGGCAGCTCCTTTGGCAGTAACCCCCAGATTTATGTAGCTTACACAAACAGAGACTTATGCCAAGGATGTCTATCTGACAGGAACAAAGCAGCTGCAAAGCAAGACGCTGCGAGACGAAGAAAATGTAAGTGTGAATAGTTCATTTATATGTGTGCTGTTTTTAACAGCATTCATGGTCGACTTTGGTCGGTCATCAATCTGATGGATTGTCATTGACATTCATTTACCCCAGAGGATCGATTCTAATGACTTT
Organism: Centropyge bicolor; assembly: GCA_037975185.1. Classification (NCBI taxonomy): domain Eukaryota; kingdom Metazoa; phylum Chordata; class Actinopteri; family Pomacanthidae; genus Centropyge; species Centropyge bicolor. The sequence goes on along the minus strand of JBBMOC010000051.1, from coordinate 2,519,855 downwards.
GGTGATCTATTAACTTTTTATTTGGTGCCACCATCAAGTCAAAATTATGTCCAGTATTTTGGTTTAGGACCAAATACCTGCAAAATTGACAACATTCCCATCAGCCTCAGCTGTATGTTGTGTTCAGTGCTATTTCGCAAACTGCCAAAGTTAGCAATGTAAATACAAATGTCATGTAAATCCCAATAAATATGACCTTGTAACATCTAATACTGATCCTATGTGCAAACCACACATTTAAAAAAAAAAAAGTACCCTGTGAATTAAAACATAGGTGCGACAGATTTAGCATATTTGACCATAACATATTTCTGTCTCAGTTACACAAATAGATGGCAGTGCGTTGGCAACGTTTTATACTCAGACAACAACAACAGTGCTTTCATTCAATTAGCCCTGGCTAATGGGGGAAATGACATCTGCTCTTTGAGACAATCTTTAAACCAACAATTTCATAAACCATTTTTTATCTGTAAATGAATAAAAAGAAAGAAACAAACAAAACTTAATGGAAAAATATTGTCCTGTAAAATCCTGCCAGTGTGCTATGCTGAAAAAAAACTTGTCCCAGGGTGAACCTAACTTCTGAGTGGTTTGAGTATTAGATCTACGAGTCAGGTCAATTCAATTTTATTTATATAGCCCAGTGTCACAAATAACAAATTTGCCTCGAGGGCCTTTATAATCTGAACAGCATATGACACAGTCTGTCCTTCGACCTTCGATTCAGATAAGGAAAAACTCCTTGAAAAAAAAACAGCTTAGTTTGAATGCTAAGCAGATTCCAAAAACTGCACAATGGACAATACTTTACAACCCTGGAAAGTTATCACAGCAATATCCTCCAGTTATGTGACTATGAAGTTAACATGCACTGAAAGAATTATATCTCAGCTGAACTTATTTCAGGCAGTTTTTGCTTTTTCTTGTCATATGTTACTATAGTCTGTTTAATGTATGTTTGTCTATAATTAATAAGCTTAGCCACAGGGAGGGAAAAATAACCCATGTGAGAAATGTTTAAATATAAAAGTTTGCATTTCCAACCTGCAAGTGCTTCAGGCTGCTCTGACAAACCCCAGACACAAGGGCTGATGCAGGTGGCTTAGAGGGATTCATCCTGTTATCTCTGCTGAGAAGAAATGGTGCCGGGTGGGCGATGCCTTTTGGTCTGTTTTGGCCGACATGAGAATTCACAGAATCATTCACCGGCTTCTAACATGATTTCAATATGTCGTGTATTACATTAAAAGCATGATGTACTCATGAATATGAAAATTGAAAATATGGGTTACACATGTACTCTCTGAGATACTAAAGGTTGAATTTGCACATATACTTCTACTGTGTGCCTTGGCTTCATAAATCAAAGTCAAAGTTGTAAGTCAAAGTCAAAAACCACGTCTGAGCAAGCACGGCGTCCTCCTTGCCTCATAAAATGGTCCGGTTACTGAGGGTGCTGTGGTGGAGAGCCTCTTGTGAACCAAAGCTGGGTGGTTTGAGATGAAAGGTCAGCAGATTGCAGGAGGTTGCGGGATGAAAGGAAGAGCTCAAGACAGTTCAGACCCACTCTAACACCCACAATAAACTTCTAGCGCTGTCCTTTGCACCATGGCGCTCTGGGATGGCTAATCTGGACAGGCTGTTTTGTCAGTCGCGATATGGCCGTCGAAAATCATCTTATATCCACTTACCTCTGGTGTCTGAAGACACAATTGAGCTGCAGTCAAGAATGACATTTTCACTGTGTCACTCCTCAGGATGGTGCTGCACCTGTTTTAATGGCCAAGTGGCAGGAGGTCATGCTGGATATTACAGTGTCACATGTAGCCAGGTCAGTATTCACTGATCCTGTCATTAATTTAACCATCATTAAAGTGATGTGACATGGAATTAAATCACATATTTTCAAATCTCCTCAGTGTGTTGCATTTGTCCAGTGATCTTTGCCATTTCCTGTTAGAAGGCCTGTCTTCTCCTTCTTCTTATACATGGTTGTATTTTGAATTTACATACTATTTAGACACCGTCTCAATCAAGTACATTTTAGTCATTTTAATTTTTATTTAATTACATATTTCTGTTCAGGTTATGATTATACTATTCCGTGATATTTCAAAAATACAATACAGACAAATACAAGTATTTTACCAACAGTACACTGAAGCAGCTTTATCACTCACTGTGCCTGATTGAGCCTCCTCTCAGATTTGGCTGAATTCCTGTTCTGCTTCAGTTTCAGGGTCCTGATATTATTCACTGTGGCTCATTGTCACACTGTCATGACTTACTGGGACTCTTGAATTGAACAGAACAGTAGTTAATGCTATCACTAACACCTGTTGTTTTCCTATTATGACAAGTCATTCTTATTGTTCCACTGAGTCTGTTAAACCTCATATAATACACAGCATGACTGCACCCAAATTCAACCAGTGCATAGGTCCAATCACCCAGGAGAAAAAGGGTCTATATGCTAACAACAACCAACTTATTTTAAGTATGATGACTGAGGTCTCATAACTTCAACCAAGCAGTTATTTTGCCTCAGAACATTTCCCAAACCCTATTCATGTTGTTATCTCAGACATGTGTCTCATATGTAGGAATAATATTGGACCAATCACTCTCATATGAATCTGATGTTGCTAAAATATTAAAAGTGCTGGAAAACTTAAGGCCTCTGGTCAGAAGCATTATGTCTGTTCTGCTGGGTATAGTGTGTTTGGTAGCTGAATTCAAGAACAAACTGCAGGTGTGCAAAATAATATTATCCAGTATTTATGTAATTCATCTCTTTGAACTCATGCTGGAACAGTAGGGTGGGACTGGTGCCAGTGCAGCATAGGGTAGAACAGAGGCTGCATCATATGCACGATATTATTAATGGGCATGCTCCTCAATACTTGGGTTCACAGGTAGTGATGGTGCACATTCAGCACACAACACCAGGCCCAGTGTGCTTTCAAATCAAGTTAAATAAATAATACTAAATAAACCTTTTTTTTTTTTACACTGGTACCATGTTGCCTTCTCTAACAGACACAGATGATAAAAACAAGACGCCATGTAGAAGTCAGAAGTTGAGCCTGTTCATTGAAACATCAATAGAGAAAACCTGTGCAGTAGTATCTTAATCTTGCAGGTGTCATGTTTTCAGATTTTAGCTGGACCCAAGAGCGAGACACAGATGAGAGTGGATCAGTAGAACGGATTTATTAAACACAAAAGAACTCCAGGACTTACACAAAAAACCAAAAGGAGTGAGGCACAAGAAACAGTGGAGAGCCAGAGACACAGACAGGGGGCATGGAAACGGGACATACAAAGGGAGTGAGATGATTTAGCAGCTTGCAGGTGGAATCAGAGTGCTTTTAAAGCTGCCAGTCATTAGCTGGAATAGGGGACAGCTGTGAGAATGGAGAGCCCCAGCACCCGAAGACCACACCCCCAGCCACTGAAGAGATGCCTGAACAAAAAGACTAAAGACTAAACCAAAAACACTGGAGTAACAGACTCAAAATACACCGAAAATAAACTAGTAAAACACAAGAGACAAAACCGTGACTGCAGGTTTTTCATGGTTCCTTTCCAAGCTGATGCTCACAGCGGGTCCAGGTGACCTGCTACGGGGCTCTGTGGTTCCTTTGTGCTGTGCAGCACTTTCCTGGACACTAACATCCCCAGCCTTGTCTTCTCCTGGTGATGATTCCTGCACTGTCCACCCTCTGATGATGGACCAGTCAGTGTGTGGGACTATTTTTATGTCTCTGATGATTAGCAGCTAGTGCTCATACTTTAAAGAATGAGGGTTTGATGTGTTAGCTTATTTTATCTTCAAGAACACACAGTGCAGCACTGAGTGTACCAGCCAGCATGACTGCTTGTTTAAATAATATCTGTCTGCATTTGCAATAAGAAGAAGAAGAGGAAGAAGAATCAACTTTATTTTTATAGCACCTTTCAACCATCAGCTACCAGCCATCTTTTGAAGACAATTGATTTAGATATAATGGTCATCATATCAAGAGGACGAACTGAAAGATAAGATAAGATAAGATAAGGTAAGATAAGATAAGCCTTTATTCGTCCCACAGTGTTGAAATTCACAAAGCTTAGTTTCATCAGAATTTAGTCCAAGGTTATTGACTATTTTAGTACGAGCAGCTTCAGAGCTGTGGTATGTTCTAATTGAAATTCCTGCAGAATATCATTTTCTTTAAGAAAAGAGTTTTTTGCACAGAACCTTTCTAAGAATCTTATTGATGAGAAGAAGGTCTATTATCAAGGGATATCAACCTAGTTGTTTCATGCATTACCATGTAGGGTGGGTTTCTTTAGCAAGGATTTACAACAGCTGTTTTGAAGGCATCTATCAAGAGGCCTGTTCGAAGGGATGTGCTCTGGAGTCACTGAATACAAAACATGGAAGATAGCTATGACGGAGGTAGTCAGTGGAGGGACAATGAAGTATTTGGGGTGACACATCTGAAGAAGCATCCACTTCTGTATCCACACACACCTTCATACAAAGGAGTAGCCATTGCTTTGAAAAAAGCCATAATTAAAAATTTGTCTCTCTTTCTCCTCATTCTCATCCTTATCCACATTTTCATCTGTCCACATGTTTTGCTGGCTTCCACCGCACATCAGCATATAAATGAAATTATATTCAGCGGCCAATGTGATTACTTCCATACGACAGTGTGCTGCATGCAACGTCTTTGTTATCGTTCCCTTTGCACAGGTGGGTCAGTACAGGACCATGATCAGTTCTCATTGAAATGTGATATTGGCCACACTTGGACAACAATGTGAACAACCAAACAAAAAAAATCTAATCCGAGCAATGAATCCGAATTTCAATGTGTACGTAGCCTTTGTTATTAAAAACAACACTGCAGACAGGTGGGGGCAGTGTTGAGCAGCTGCTCAGCAGTGGAGAACAATATCCTAGAGTTTTTAGCTTTCTCTAATCTAATCTTGGAAAAGTTATCCTTTCTTAACAGATGTGTTCCTTTGTTATAGGTCATGGCTTCTTTGTACATATTTCACTGAACTGTGAGCTCCATTTCCCTCTATTTTCTTTCAGCTGCTCAACAGATTCTCAGATTGCTCAACCACGGGGAGATTGTGTCAGTCACCCGCTTTTTAACCTTTATTTAAAGCTGGCATGTGTTTAAATACTATTGTTGAAATTTTCAGCTGTGTCATTTCGAGAGCAGTCATAGCTGTGCCACTCAGATGATCTCATTAGAGAATTGTGCTTGAGTCTTGCCATCGAGGAATCTCTTTTGAACCAAAAATTCCCTATTAGGCTGGCTTCAAAAAAACACACGGCGACAGTCAGAAATTGCTCATTCTAATACTGAACCCTGTTGTTATTACCAAGAATGTTTCCATGCTGATGAGTGGCTTCATTTACATGTTGGGTAAGTTCAAAGCTGTCCAGTGTATTCACGAGCTCCATGGCATTGATGTCGTTCTTTATACTGACGTGAATATTCAGGTCTCTATTCAGGATTAATCTATCATATCTAGTGATACCAAGTGCGATCAGCTTTGAGAAGTCCTGCATAAACAGTGATGAATGTCTTGGTGGGCGATACAATGTAATGATGAGCACTCATAATTCTGCTTTGAGCTCAAGAGCGCGATATTGAAATGCTGTAAAGTCAGACGGGTCAATGTCGTTACATGCAAACTGTGGAGAAAAAAATGGCTGCTATCCCTCCTGTTTTTTCTGACTGATAAAAATTGCACTTTATATAACAAGCCCCTGTTAGTGTTGCTGCACCAGTACTACTGTTCAGACACGTCTCAATTAAAGCATTAAATGCAAATTCTTTTCAATTATCTGATCGTTAACGAACAAGATTTTTAGGCAATAATTTGACATTAAACAAGCCAATTTCTGCTTTAGGGATTCTGTGACAGGAAAGGAGAGAAATTTAAGAATATTGAGACAGGTGCCAGATGGTGTGTGATTGTTATGATGTGTTTGACCATGCCACCAGCTGTTTAAGATCACCAGCATCCTTAAGGAAGCAGCATGGGGTCTGTCTCATCTCTGATAGACACCTGAGTGATGGTGCCTGTGCTTATTGTTGTTTAACAGTTCATAGTTTGACTGAGTTTCGCCATGGCAGCTTTAACTACCTCTTTAATCTGTGAGCGTGATGGAGGGAGGGAGGGGAGGTTTAAAGCGGCTTTTACACTTCCAAAAGATATTGAAATCGTTAATAAACTTGATCCCACGGGTGAGGCTTGCCAATGTCAGTCATATATTCAGGCCAAGGAGTCTGCTAAAAGATTCCTTTCCTTTCCCTGCAGTTGAAATGGGATTTGAAATGAAAATATAAAGTTGTCACTATACAGAGAAGTGATACCACATAAAGATCCGCTTTTGTGTCTTGAGCACGTTCATGTGTTCATTTTATTTTTCTCCGATAGTATTTGTGTAATCGCAATGTCTTTTTGTCTAAAGTGGAAAAAACACACTCACACAAGTCAATATACATACAGTATATTCGCTGCTGTGCGTCTCCCTTCGGTGTGTCTTCGTCTCTACTCCGAACCACGGGCCCTCAGAGAGTTCAACTGCTTTCAATTCCTACAAAGCCTCCAGACAGGCTTTTGCTTTCCATTTTCTGTCTGTTCTCCCCAGCACTCTCAGTTGCCCCGTCTTTCTGTGTGAGTAAATGAATTCCCCCCTGATGGTAGGGGATGTGATGTGAGAGCAGCGATCGGGGCACTTTAATCTCAGAGATCCATCCTGAAGGTTTGTGCCCCGCCTCGTCACTCTCTGTTCAAACACTGAACTTCCCCACCAAGACGACATGGATTACAGCACAGCCATTCACTCGCTCTTTCTTGTCTCACTCCATCTACCACCCTTTAATGCTGTTGCTCCTTCCATCGCTCTCTATCTCCTCCGTATCGCTACATTTTTTAAAACACAGAAGCGTTAAACTTTATGTGAATGTCTGCGACTCAGACACAAAGGCCAATAGTATAATAAATCTTTGCAGAGAAATGCCTCTCTCCTGATCTGATGATGCCGCTCACACACACACACACACACACACACACACACACACACACACACACCATCATCACCACACATCACATGCAATCACAATTTGCACATTTCACTCTGTGTATAAAACAATATAAACAACTGGAGATCTGATTATTAGTACGGCGCACAAATCGCTGTTTTGATGTCATTTTGAAAAATGAAATCAGCAAGAACCATGACAAACGAGTGTAGCACTCAAATAAAACCCCATGAGCTGTGAAATTATGTTTTCAGACATCTGCACCATCTAAATGAGACAGATAGAGAAAACTGTTTATGAATAAGATGCTATGATTCATGTAAAACTCCGGTGTGGATCTGCGTGTCTCTGCATCGGGGTGTCGAACTTAAGGTATGTTAAGTGTGAATATGAATATTCACAGATGATTTTCAATGCGCCAGCTGAGATATACGGATAAAAATTCATATCGGCGAAACCATAAACGTTGCAAAAGCAAACACTTTCTTATGAATGTTGGAACATGTTGCCTATTTTGAGTATTGGATTTCTCCTTTTCTCACCCAGAGGAGAGGGGGTGAAGATGTGCTGCAGAGCTCCATTAGTCTGAGAGGTGAAATGTAACATCAACCCAGCTGAACTCGCTTTACTCAGATCTGACATTATATGGCATTTTATGATAATGTCTAATGTTTTTTTTTTTTCAGTAATTGCATGTAGATTTTTATCACATTTTAGGCAAGAAATGAAGTGGTTTAATATTCCTGTGCTATGATGAAATTCCTGGCAGGATGGAGAAACACAGCAATTTAATTAAACCGTCAAGTGAGAAAACATACCGCGACATTTCAACTGTTCACATTTATTAAAAAAGATAACAAAATATGTAAATGAACTAATATAAAAAAACACATAAATAAAAACTCAAAGAAAGTTGTTACAGGCTGTTTTCTGCCCACAACTGAGGAGAGCTGTGGTGAGGTTGAATATAGAAACATCAAATTATATTGAAAAGAACTCTTCAGGTGCTAAGGGCATCGGGAGTGGGTGGATTCTGTGATTAATACTCAGGCAGAAAGGGGGAAATTTTTATTTTTTTTTAAACCTATTTCAATATCTCATCGACAAGCATTGAAACCGGCCGTGAGTTGTGCATCATTCGGCTCATGCACGGCTGCAAATCCCTTTGTCCTCTCCCCATCCTCCTCTTAGTCACGTACTGTGTCCTCACTGTAGGACAGCAACACCTGATTAATGTGTAGCTGAAATTAACAGCTCTCTTAGTCAGAGAGCTAATAATAAAAAACCATCACACCTACATCTGAAGTTATTATATTTTTTGCTCCGGGGCAAGTATGTTATTAACACAGAGCCCATCAATATACTGGGTGTGTGTTGCGCTGCGAGATAACAGCTGACGCTTTCTGTTTCTGAGCACATATAATTGTTTTCTGTTGCACAAATTTAATGTTTTTTCACAATACAATGTGTTTACGTAATCCCAAAATTTACATACAATTAGATAAATCAGCCATTATGAAACCAAGCGAACAACATTTCACCACCTTTGAGGGGGAGAGAGAGCAGCATTAATTAAGATACACTTAATTATGTTGGGCATAGCCTCACTTTAACTGCTGCTATGAGTAATGCAGACTGATAATGAATAAACCCCTCAAAGCACTTTACCTCTCAGAGCGCCTGTTATCGGGATATGAGGCCCACATCTGTGTGGAACAACCTGTTGACATGGTCTTGTTACAGCGGGAGATGGAGTCATTTGGTTTCACCCTGTATGCGCCATTAGAGGGTGAAACCTGCATGAAATCACACTGTGTGAAATAGAAGAAATAGCAGGAGTCAGACCTCCCTCCCTTCATGAGACCCGGAGTTAAACTGCACCGAGCAAACTTAGCTGCTTCAGACAAACCCGAGGAGTGAGGGCGGTGTTGGGGGGGAAAGATGTTAAAACCTGTGCCCGTTTGGCTGCAAAAAACATCTGCTGTTTAAATGGTAATCATCGGAGGCCACAAGCTATAATGGCTCCCATTGCGGAGCTTTTTATGGCAGCTTTGACGTAAGATTGCAAACAAGCACACGTGCAATTGTTTCACGTCTCACACATAAGTTACCTGTAAAGAGATGCTGTTTCCATTTTCACAGAGAAGAAACAGAGGCACTTTCTTCAGCAGGCTGTTCTTTGTCTTCATTAAACACAATTCATCTCCTTTTCTCTTTCAGTTCATTCAACGTTTCTATGTCAACAACAGTCTTTCTTAAAAAACAATTTGCCAGTTCAAGCATGAGGAGGTTCACATAATAAACAGATGTTACACCATCTGAATATACAAATCTGTTGCTCACTTTAACAATAAGTATGAATGAATAGTTTCTTATCTAATGTCGCTATAAGGCTTTATGTGTACTACAACTCATATTCACTTAATGCTGCTTTAGCTAACTTCCAAAATCTTCTTATTCGGTAGCCAGTCTTTTGGCCTAGCTATCGTTTTACTGCACACGTACACACATTTACAAAGTATTAACAACAATGCATGCATTAATTACCTCTGGACTTTACAAAAATGTCACTACAACCCATTTTACAACATGAATGTGATGCACTGACCTGAATCAGCCACCATGAATATCCAAATCCACATACTTACTATGAAACTCATTCACTTTTCCTGGCTGATGCCAATGAATCAAAATAGTGACAGACAAGTTGCTTCATTGTTGAAAAAGAGGAGCAAAGAAGTTTCTAACCAGACCAAAATTGTGATTTTCTGCATTAAACTCTGTCGAAATCGCATCAGAAATAGCTTTAAGTCCTTAGTTGTGATAAGGCAGTCCTCACTACTTACCTGTTTCATACAGGACAAGCACGAGACAGGAGATGTCTTCATTCAGCAGAGGAGCTGAGGAAGAGGATGAAGGCTCTTGAACAAGATGCTAATAAGTGACGTGAGCATGAATCAGTCTGCAGGACAGACAGGGACCGTCCAGGGGTTCGACAGAGTTTCTTCTCCTCATCATAGGAGCACACAATATCCCCTCCTGGTTGTCTATCACATGATGATTACTGAAGAAAAGAGAGTGAGAAATAGAAAGAACGTCGTCCCTGATATAGAGCAAAATGGGCTCAACCTGATTAAACTGAGCATATAGATGCAAATTTTCAGTGGATAAGGAGATAAGTGAGGCCTGAAGAGCCCCATTAGAGAGGATCTCAGTGTGAAATAGAACAGTAAAGTGTCTTATTATTCCAATACATATGAAGTATTGAACGTCTTTATCATTTACACATTAATTCCGAGCTCTATAAGACTCTACATGCGGCATCGGCTGAGTTACGTTATTGCAGTCGTGATAGTGCTCTGCAGTGATCACCGCACTCACAACATACTTAAAGCTGGAATCCATTCCCAGGCTTAAAGACAGAGAACATAATGATAAGTCAGATAAATTAGATGCTGGTATATGATATATTATAGTTTGGGAAGTATAATATTTATTTGCTTTCTTGCAAGAGTTAGATGAGAACATTGATACAACTACTCTTCTACTACTAAATATAGAAATCACACTAATTACCACCTTGTTTTTTTCATACATACAAAAACCAACATGTTATGACTTTATGGGTCATTATGTTGCTTTGGACAAACACAGGCTAGTTCCTCTGTTTCTATTCTTTGTGCTAAGCTAAGCTCCTGGTTGTGGTCGTACCCTCACAATTACTGCACACGTAGAGTGGTATCAGCCTTTTAATCTAACTCTCAGCAAGAAAGTGAATAACCACATTTCCCAAAATGGCCATCTCTCCCTTCAAGACTGGCACATTCACTGTGGCTGAACTTACTGTCTGTGCTCTGCTGTGGAGTGTCATTACCCTGTGGAGCAGCTCAATGGTTTTCTGGCTGACGGTGCCAATGAAGTCTGCTCAAAACCGCAGCCATCATCCATTTTCTACTTTTTCTTACGCAAACTGCAGGGTGCGGTTAAATGTTTCATCTTTGGCAATGGCTGATTCAGACGCACGACAGGCTTTTAAATACCATCTGCAACAGACATAGAACAGAAACACTTGTCAGTGGCAGCATAGAAGAAACAACAAACACTCAAGAACCATCAGTGAGTACAGTAATACTAACCAATAATCATACCATTGTGACGATTTCAATAAGTTCTTCATTGGACCCAGGAGTGAGACACAGACAAAGGTGAAGAACACACCTCCAGCCACTGAAGCAATGCCTGAACAAAAACTAAACCCTACACCAAAAACACTGGAGTATCAGACTCAGTATACACTGAAAACAATCAAGTAAAACACAAGAGAACAAACCCATGACAATCATAGCCATTATATTGCAAATGGCTAACCCACTGTGTATTTCATCTACAGTATGCGTACATACCTTCTGCTCTACTACACATCTTCCTCATATATAATCAGCAGTAAAAAGTTTTCACCTATTCTTTCAAGTTCATGACATTTTTGTTTCATGACATCTTCATTTCTTTTCAATAAAACATGTTTTGTTTATATTTGTTTCAAATGTGCCACGCGATTGGGTGGTTTGTTTTGTAGTTTGCCATAATTACTTAAAAATAGATTGATTTCGCGTGATTTTGTAATTCGATTTCAGTGTTGTAATTTGTTCCATGAAGCTCCGCCAGGCAGTAATATTGAGGCAACAAGGGCAGGAGAAATGTTCTTTACAAGGCTTACACCAATATGAGGCAGATGAAAAAAGGAATTTTTCTGTTTTTACAGAGCGTCTCTCCACCCAAACTCAATTCCTCCCAATAATGACCAAGTTCATATTATCATGACAGCAGTATCATATTCATCAAATGAGCATCGCTCAGCCAGTTCATCGTCGCACCGAGTCAAACAGAGGAGGGGGAGAAAAACAATAATGTTTCTGAGCTCTAAATTGTGTTTGCTGATAGCGCTACTGCTTGGCTGGCTGTTGATGGATATTACTTTCCATGCCGTTCCCCAGGCCGCCGTGTGAAGCAGTGCCTTTTGAAATGAGCGATTGTGTGATGCTCCTCTTAAACTAGTTCAGCATGGCGTCATTCATCATCTGCGGCGCAGCCAGCGGGGAGCAGCAGCGTCCCCATGTCTGCCAGTCACAATGGGGTTACAAGGGGAGAAACGCTGTCTGCAACCTCGCAGCGCTGTGCTTTGCGCTGGGCCGCTGAGATAGCACCACCTTCACATTTCACATACGTACGTCTGGAAAAAGCTGAACCACAGCGGTAGCTACTTTAGAAGCTATTTTAAAGTACTGCCACCCTGCATCTATCCCGTATTAACCGCAAAAGATTTGCCACAGAAATTTCTCCTGAGGGCAGAGAACAGTGCAACAGCAATGTATCATCCACAAAAAACTGGGACTCGAACATCTTTTAAAGCATCTTGCTGTTTTTGGATATATTTACTCTTATTGAGCAGCTATATTAATATATACTGAATGATGCCCAAGTCTAGACAATCAAATTTCAACTCAGGAAATTGGCACAATAAAGGCTTCTCCTTATTAACACCTGCTGTTTACTTCGGTTTCACTCGGTTTGTTAGTGCTCCAGTTTCAGGCTGTGCTTACTTTGCTGCTCTCTTTTTCTACAGCACATCTAAAATCCACACCTGTCAACTCTTCAGTCTGTGTGTGTGTGTGTGTGTGTGTGTGTGTGTGTTGGAGAGGAAATTGTTTGCAAAGAGAGCAAACATATTGTTAGCAGTTCATTTAAGGCTGACTTTGGATGTGCTGCTATTGGGAAGCGTTCCCCACAGCGGGAAAAGGGCAAAGCTGACCTCAGCATTTCTCAGGCACATCTGAATTCTGATTTCCTGAAAAAAAAACATTTTCAAGTGACTTTTCACTACATTATTGTCTCTGAATTTAATGGACTCCACTCGGAGCACTTTTAAAGTGCAGCTGCTAGCACCCACCAGCTTCAACTCGCTGAGCCGCAGCTTTGTGAGGAGATAGAGAGCTGCCGTTGACCGTGAGAGACCAGCAAAAGCCTAAATAAAACTGGCTGACCTTTGAATGTACTGCAGCTCGCAGAGTAGTTAAAAAGGAACATTCACAGTGTGTGTAAGGCGACAAAAGATTTCAGTTCTGGTCACACCAGCATTTAAATTTTGTTTCAATGGAATCGGCTCCATCAGTAAACTGTCTTCACAGAGCTGACCTTTGCAGGAGCAGGAGAGTCCGAGAGTCCGAAACTGCACAAGCTATCATAGCTTATTAGCTCCAGGAAAGATAAAAGGTTTACAGGCTGCAATGAGACAGGAGTCGATGGTACAAATACAGCTCCTGAATTATACATATTGTCCTGTCACAGCATCACCAGGTTTGTAGAGCCACGTTTTTCACAGAGAGGCTTTTCAACGTTTGTTTCTGGTGAGATTGAATCTGTTATTAAACTATAAATGATTAATTGTATTGAAAAAATGAGTTTAGTTTTCACTTTAAAGTAAGTGGTGTTTCATGTTGCATTTACAGACCACTGATAAATAAGCCTGTTTAAAATAGCTAGGAGGGGGAGTAGATTGCAGTTCAGTTTTAGTTCAGCAATGCTTTTTGTTTGCTGTAAAAAATAAAGACAAATTGCTGGCATAGTCTTATCCCGACTTGATTATGATGCCTTCAGCTCAGCGTCCTCATTCATTAGACACAGTTAATCACGATGCTCTAAGGTTTGTAGAAGTGTAATTAATTTCTGACTCACCCTGTGCCTCGTCTGGGATGAACCTCACACTCAGTCACTAGATTTCAAGACCATCTTGGACATCTTTTTTTTTTTCCTTTATTTAAATATCTAGCATACTTATGGTTGACTGCTGGGGCTTAGTAGAATCTGTGAGCCAAGAGTTGGTTTGATATTTTTCAAACATCAAACTGAGTCAAGTAAAGGAACATCTTATGATTGCTTGGAATTCCAATAAAACACTTGAGACAGCATTTACTTCTTTTAGTCCACTTCACTCTATTGTCAACATCTTTTCAAAAAAAAAAATATCTGTAATACCACACATGATGTAGAATAAAATAACTTCTGCACATTGAACCAAACAAGATCTGTAGAAAGGACTGGTTTGATATCTCAAGCTATGGCTGTTTTTCTCTATATGCAGTCTAACCACCAGGGGGCCCTGTGCGGTGGTTTTTTTTGTTTGTTTGTCTTTAGAGATATTTGCTTTCTAAGCGAAAAGCTCAACTCTAGACCAGTTAACATTCTAAATATTTGTTATACTGTTTTTACTCATTTGTGTTTACTTTGTTATTTTGTGTTTATTTTGGTCTTTTCGTTTTTATATTCATATGCACTTGGTTAATTGTTGATATTGTTGAACATGTTGTAGTTTAAAGATAATTATTGTTTGGTACTCCATTGGAAGTAATCTTGTGTTTTACACTGAAAGAATGTACGTTTTTCTCTTTAACCAATATTTGTGCCATTTCATTTTCTTAAGCGTGTTTTTTAATTACTTATGAATTGTTTTCAGATTGTATTTTATTTGTTAATTAAAATCTTTATTGTTTGTAAAATCTGCCTAGTGATTCATTTCCATTCAGGGATATTAAAATGACTGGAAGCCAGATTGGTGGTGGTGATTTGGATTCAGGGGGCCTCATTATATGATGTCGCTTAGGGCCACAAAATGTTCAGAAGCTGCCGTGTCTCAAGCAACTTCCTGCTGTTGTTTTTCATACTATGCACATACAGCGCTGTGGGTGCAAAAGCTAACTTTTAATTACATGTATGCAGCATATTCAGCAGCAGGTCTAAATCTGTAAGATAAAAGCTAACAAGAATTTCTCTAAAGGCCTGCGTTTGTCACACCGCTCTGCCAGTGAATATTGTTAGCACACAGCTCCCTCATCCCTCGGCTGACACTGGTGAGCAGGAAGCATTTGATCAGAGGGCAGAAGTGGTGTTCAGCATCTCTTTCTATTAAGCTCTATAAGGAAACTGTCTCCTTTTATCAGATGTGCAGTAAAAACTATATCTCCGAGATGAAAGAAGGAGCCAGGATGGAGCAATGCCATCGGAACCTGCCTGTAAAAACAGTTTACGGCTCAGTCTAAATTTATGTGGCCTGTCTAATTTTCAGAATGCGATTTGTTCGGGCTAAAACATCCAACACTGTCATTTTTACCATATCCCAAATGAATGTGCTCTGCATTTTTATCTGCTGTAGATGTGTTGTGAATTCTTACCAAGAAACCCCCAAAACAAGTCTTATTGGACATTGATTCTTGTAGGCAGATGCAGTATTATATACTAGCTGCAGCCCCCAAAGGTCATTTCTAGCCATTCAGTATATTTTCCAGCTATTTTGGGTAAGAATAATGTAATTGAAATTAACGCTCTATTTTCTTTTACTCCGGCTAAAAATGGGCCTTAGAGATACAAACACAAGCAATCAGAGGTTCTATGTTTTACCATTCAGCGTAATTGACAAACTATACTGCAGAGCAACAGATAAAATGTTTATAACACTTTTTCAGTTAAAACCATTTTATGTCATATTGTATTTTATTTCACTGCCGCTTCAAATTTGATTGCATCTAGTCTGAGGTTCAATTAGTTATAAGGGCCTCCATCTGACAGCTGTTCTGTAGAGAAGCAATACACTCTGCATCCCCTTAAGTTACACAGGACTGTGCCTCTGAAAGCCACACAAGAACAGCACAAAATGACTGGCTATAGTGTGATTGTAGGAAAAACAGACTAGTGCCCACTTCACTTTTATTAATATCTGTCAACACATCTTTTCAACACCAGAGCAAAGTAAGCACCTGTCATGGCCAGATAGCACAAAATCCTTTGCCATTGTATACTGTAACATCAATATAAAACAGTAGTAGACCTAAAATAACCCCAAACTACATACTGAACAAGCTATAAACTTGAACAAAAGCCAGTCCAAACAGATTGGATGTGAGCTGTTTCTTAAGAGTGTCTACAGCCCGACGGGAGCGAGTCCCAAAGTCTTGGAGCTATGACCTCAAAAGAGAGATTTCCTTTGATCGTCTTAAAGTCTGGAGTGTGATACACAAAGCAAGCCCCGGTCAGATGGCCTCTGTGACCTGCTGGCGAGGTACAGCACTTTAGTGAGTCAGAAATGTGAGCAGGGAGACAGACGGCGTATGGATTCATGAGCGATAACAAGACGAGCAAAGCGTGAGAATTTCCACATGTGGGAAAATGTGTCAGCTTTGTGAAGTGTTTTTGCGATCTTCGTTTGAGCGCAGCTCGCTTTTGCGAAACAAGCACCTGGTACAAAGCCTTGCAGGAGCCCGACCACTTGTAAATGATCAAGAGATGACCTGCGGAGTCAAGTAAACAGAGCTGCGATGGCCTGAGGAGGATGGAAAATAAGCATACGTGATCATCTTCTTCTCGTTTGGGGGAATAATGAGCTTAGTGATATTCCTCAGGTGCTCAAATGTCCTACAATTTTGCCGTGCTGCAGGTAATAAACAGGATATTTTAGCATAAACAGTGAGGCAGTATGTGTGACATGTGGTTGATTAAGCAGAACAGCGACATACGTGTTATGCTGGACTCCAACTGAGACAGACCTCTGGCATCCAACTCTTTGTTTAATCACCTCTCCAGGGGATACACAACTACACTAAGCCAGGTTAGCTGCAAGCATGTGTATTCACACAAACACACTCACACATACACACATACACACACACACACACACACACACACACAGCGTGAGAAACTCCAGTCACAAAACCTTTAACCACTCATTTTCACATTTCCCAATACCTCCACACCTGTTTTAGATGCTCCCAGTTGACGTCTTCTTCTCTAATGGTGGAATGAACTCCATGTGACAGTGAAAGTGTTTTACTGTCTCGTAACATAAAACGAAGCTGACGCGTCTGCAATTATAACAGGCAATTAAGTGTAGCTACATTTTGTTTGATTTATAAACCAATGCAGGTTCATCTCTGTCTGATTTCCTAAAAGTTAGGCTCAGTTTCCGACAGTCCACTTTCAGCCTGCTCACATTTTCACTGAAGCCTGTGCCACGTGTGACACAAAGTATTACTGTAATAATAACAAAGGAGATCTCAGATGTTTTTCCACAGAGTATTATTGCTCTTTACTATGAGCTTCTCTATAATGTTCTTGGCTTCTTGTTCTCTTGTGAGAATGTCTCTGTCTTCTGTTAGAGCTGGATTTCAGGTTACTGATGATGCACCAGGCATCTGCTGCTGTTACATAACTTATATCAGTGCTGGGTGTTGATAAAAGTCATAAATAAAATGCATGTGATGCACTCTTCATTTCCCTTTCGTCTGAATCACAGAAGCTGATTTCTTGCTCTGATGTAGCAGCAGTAAGCATGATACACTGCAAAGCAATAGGGATGTGGGACATTAGCAGCTGCCGATCGGTGATGTAACCAAACTGTTCAGTTGCTGTCAGATCGTCACGTTGAGGCATTCAGAAATATTTGAACCAAATGACACTCGACAGAAATGAAGTGAAGCCTGTCAGCTAGTTTCAGGTCCACTGTTACAGATGGTCTACTGCTTTAAACACACTGCACATCCAATGCACCCTTTTTATGATGGTGGCATACTACAAGCAGTCAGCTCTACTCTTCTGCTGCTTCATAAAGCATTTTTAAAAGTCCACATTCCCCAAGTTATGATCATCACTTCCCACTCCCCGCTGTGCCGAGCTCTGTGTTTCCTCAAGTGGAGTGACGAGGTCAGAGGCCAGATATCAAACATCAACCCTGTATTCTGCACTCACATAATAATGCATTTTCATGTGAGGTGGCAGATTAAAGTAATGTTTGTCTGGTTGTAATAACTGAATGGATATTTTTTGCAGCTTGGTTCTAACTAAGCTTTCTTTTGTTTGTGATTTAATCATGCAGTAACTGTTTGGGTTTTGTTTTTGTCGTTGTTGTTTGTTTGTTTTGCCTCTATGGGGCAGTGGAAACAAACTGCGAACACAACACTGGCACCAGCACCTTTTAAGTTGATGTGTGAGCTTGTTTGCAAACACTTGTAGTCTGACACACTGCTATGATAAAATATGGATTATAGCTGCTTTCACACACAGGACACACACACACACACGCAGGGGACACACACATCGTCTTAACAGTGCTCTCACTGTGTGAAATCATTACAGATGAAGATGAGGGACTGGGATATCATGTTAATTCAACATCCACCTGTGTTAGATGTAAAGTCCATATGCATCCAACAGTTGTTCTTCATCCTGCGACCTTTAAACTTTCATATATTTAAAGTTGGGGGGGGGGTTGCTCCAGAATATTTTTGTAATTTTGTTAATGTTATTGATAGTGTGAGCTATCATGTCAAATATATCCTCCAAGAAATAAATAATAACTTATTCATGTTTCCACATTTTGGCTTTATCTGTGTAATTCTGGAAAACAAATCAGCAGCGCCCTTGATTCAGATGATGTTTAGCACGCTTTTATGCAGTGCAGCTAATCAGATAGCTCCAAAGAGAGCCTCGGAAACAAAGAGACAAAAGCCGAAATCAAGGTCTGCTTGCATTTCTTTAGTCACTTCTTTGTTGTTTCAAAGTGTAAAATGTTTCATCACTTAATGACTTGCACCTGGTGAACAACTGGCGTGCTTGTGCTTTGAATAGCAATTATGTGCAGTATCAAAGGAGATATTATATGATTTTCTCATTACAATCAAGGTCTCTTTTGCAGTTTTCCCCTGAAACACTCACGCGGTCACACATTCAGGCGCTGACCCTTAAACCGAGCAAGACCTGATAATTCTCACTCTCACTGTCTCTACCAGATTGTTGTCTAAGTGTTAAATTATATTCTATTACTGTACTACACATTCAAAACACAAAGTCAGCATCTTCGGCGTAAATTACAACATCTAAACTTTCTTGTGCTTCTTGTGTGTTCGTCCACGTTGAAGACAGCAAGCGAGTTAGAAGATCTCCGCGGGTGGCGAAGCCGTTTGGGGACGATGAGCGATGGTGTGTCTTGGGCCCATCTTTAATTCAGGTGTCTCACAGTTCTGCAGTGGAGAGAAAACAAGAGACTTAAGATACAAGATTGATGCTCAAGTGGGAGGCGTGCACAGCCAGTGTGAGTCACACAGCTGAGGTATCATGCAACAAAACAAGCAGTAGATTTGCAGTTCATATGTCATGCCACATCTATCGACTGGGCTGTCTGGTTTTGTTGTTTTATTCATAAATCACATCAGATACTGTCTTTCTGTGTGTTTTGTTGTAGTGAATTATTGCTGAAATATCAGCCGTAAACGCAGCTGAAATGAATATTTGAGAATTTGTTGTGTGAAGGACACTTTCGATACAGAATAAACATGGATGGATAAACCCACCGGACAGCCCCAGGGCTAAAACGAGCCGTGGGTCCCGGTTGGCCCCTCTTCTTCTTACTTTCTGTGGATTGTGTCACCTTCAAGGACGTTGTCAAGTAATTTACACATCAGCTTGATTTGGAGCCCCAGAAACCAACCAGTACTGTTTTTCAGTGTGCGGCCATTTGATTGGAGACAAAATCATTTACATGTGAAAGATATAAACCTGGATAACAAATGTTTAAATAGAAATAGAATAGATTCTCTCCCCTTCTGTTCAGTTATGCTGTGTAATGTCATATCTGTTGCATATTCAAATAGTATTAGAAAAGACTAAAAGAAAATCTTCACTATCAACCTCTTGGAGGCTGCATTGCAGTTACATCCCACTATATGAAAGTGTTGGGCAAGATGAATAATATACTGACAGCTATACAAAGCCTGGCTGGTACGTGGGGAGAGAGAAACGAATAGCTGATGTTCTTGAATGAATAAATTACTCATTTGTGCTCTTGAATTACTAACTTCATACTGCTGAATTAATAATTGTGCATGAGAATTAACAGAACATCACATGGAAGAATATAGTTGGCATTTTAATACAAACTGTTAAGGTTTGTTAAAGATAACTCAGTGTTTCAGAAGGGCTAAATTCAAAGAACATCTATGTTTCATTGTCCATAATCAAAACAAAAGCAGTTCATTTACAATAGACTGTCCTTGGCCTGACTTTTTTATTTTGCATTGCAATAACATGTGGATGCTTCATGGCAGTCAAAGCTGTAACGTCCAGTAAAGCAACTGTATTAAAGAACAGTGTCAAGGATCAAAATCAAAATAACCTAATGATATTAATATGGTGAGGTGGAATCAGTATTTGTTGGCACACCAATATTAAAAGATTGAGACGCTAGCCTGCTACTAACAACCTGAGTGCCTTGAGTAACTCTGGGTAGCCACAACAACCTATAACTTGCTTTTATAATATGTTATTTTAAAAGCACAAATTAATATTTCAAGTACGCATATTAAATAGAAATACTCCTGCTACCTGCCTGATTCTGTTTGATAGTAATCATGTAGTAATGTATCCTGCCAGAAGAAAGGTCAAGGAGTCAAATAAATCAAAAGAGTTTTGTCCTTTGGAAACAGACAGTAAGTGCTCAGTAAATTCAATGGCAATCTGCTCATTTGATTATGAGAATCACAGGTGCTTGAATTAATTGAACAAACAGCAGTTTCCATGTTCCCCCCAGAGACAGCACACATCAGAGAATCAAAGGCAGAGGAAGCACATACAGTGAGAAACACAAATCAGAAGAAAAGGACATGTCTTACCATTTGTCTGCTAACCTGATTCCTGTCAGATCTGGAATTCACATATATTCACGTCTTAGAAATCTCATTGAAATTCTACTTTTCCCCACTTTAACAATATTGTAAAAATGGACTGAAGCAATAGCAGAAGTTACCTGTTTGAATCCTGATAGACTTCTGACGACGACACAAACTGGTGTTTTTGTACCTGATTTCTCTGTGTTCTTCCTCTCTGTGCTGTGAGGACACCTGCCTTAATTTTGACACTGTTTAAAATTCACTTTTGCTGCTTTCTTCTCTCTTCTTTGTGTTTATACTAACCACCCAGTTCTTCTCTTTATCTCAAGTAAACCACAGTAGCTGCTGTTGTCCAATTAAAGTTAAAAGCTTCCACAAACTAGTATATCCATATTTTGACGATAATGTGGATTTATGTGAACACATATATATGTGTGGGTTTATATAATTGAAATAATTAACATTCGTGTGCCTGGAAATTTTAAAGCCTGTGCAACACAGTCTGCTGCCACATGGGAAGGAAAGACAGCCACAGACTGAAAAAGGGTGCAAATCACACCTGCAGTATATGCAATGTGTAAACAATCTCTGATTTTTTTTAGCACAGAAATGTCAAGATGGTACCTAACACAAGCATATGTGTGAGTTTTTTTTGTGAGAATCTGTCTCAGTTTTAGACCTTTAGTGAGGACATTTTGCATACCTGAAGGTTCAGATATAGGAAAGTAGAGAAATACCAGTGTGTGTGTGTGTGTGTGGGGGGGGGGGGGGGGTTCACTTATGTCCAAATTGGGGACATACACCACGCTCAAAACCAGTTGATTCAGGACAACGGGTGCAATTGAGGACACAACTTTTGTCCCCAGTTTGTGTGCTGTGAATTTTAGGTCAACAGTTAATATTATGGCTAGGTTAAGATCAGGTAGTCCTTCAGGTTAGTCTCCAGGACATGAACGTATGTCTACGTAAATTCCATAAGTAAAGACTGTGTGTGTGTATGTGTGTGTGTGTGTGTATGTGCGTGTATCCACCTCTTTTGTTTGGTTAAATCGCTAAGCACATTCCCTTATCACTTTCCATATGTTGGGATCGGCTGTGACGGACAACAATTGTTGCCCCATATTTGGCTCTTGCCATTACAATCCAACTTCCACTGCCAAACTAATTTACTCCTGCCGCCAGCACCCCTCATAGTTGCCTTGGAAACTAAACTTGTGGTAGCTTTTCTGTTTAGTGAAAGTGAAGTAATTGATGCATTATATGCTAATCAGAAATAACAGTGTGGGTAGGATGATGTGGATGTTCACCCAGTTGGCATACCAAGCAGATGCAGATGAGTGTAAAGCTGTCTGTTTCCTGTGCAGACCTTTGATGATGAATGCCAGGCGCAGCTCTGCTGATGGTAACGTCTGCTTCCTGCTCAGCAGACCAGCAAAGGCACAGTCAATGGAATATTAAAATCATTATATCTGAGAATGAAAAAAAAAGACTGTTGGAGGCAGTAAATGGTGGTGTGATAAAAAATGATCTATTTCAATTGGACTGGATTTTCTCAGATGCTGCCGTGGTCATCAGTGATCTCCTCAGAGCGCATAACGTGTTTCCATTTAGGGTGGACAACGACATAGAAGGAGATGATTACTGTAATTGGTTGCGAGACTCAATAATCGAGGAACATATGTACATGCTGGAAAATGCCACAGTGAAAATGCAGCACTTTCATGTGACCATGTGGACAACAGCCCTGATGCCTTTTCTCACAGTTTCTCTTTTCGCATATTCCCAAAAAAAGCTCCTCCTGATGAGCATTGCTGTGTATGAAAATGAAATACAGCAGTGCCTCATGATACAGTAGCGATGATTTGGACTCCTGACAGTTGACAGGGAGAAAGAAAAAAAAGACGGAATAAAATGGAATAAAACTGAAGTGCGGTATTGTGAATTATTTAGTGCATGGGCCGTAGCAAAGATCTGACTACTTCCTCATTTAGGAAGATTAACAGATGTGACAAATCACTCTGCTGTCAATCTTTTACAGTTCCGAGCTGAAGAACCATGAATAAATCGGGTTTCATATCTCCGATGGGAACTATTCTTTATGAGGGTCCTCTGTTCCTCTCTTCCCAGCACAGCAGGTCTAAAAATAAAAAAGGATGCATTTGTTATCCAACCCGACTGAGGGGCCATTGTGTTGCATTTTTCTCTGTGGCCTTATCTCACTCATTCAAATTCTGCCCCGACAGCAACTTCTGAATCAGTCTTACTTACAGAAGGAAACACATTTGGGCAAGTTCTGCACATAATGAGAAAAATATGGCGCTGCTGGACAGGAGATAAGAGTGACCTGTCTGTGCAACACTGAGAGGCTACAGAGCCACAGATTCTGCAGAATAGCCAAATGTCCTCACTTCACAATGACAAGTCTCCTCGAACTCAGCACCTACATTGCTCTACATCGCCGAGACTCTTGTGTACCTTAACTTTTATGATACGCTTTTGACTTGTTCCCACCTCACTTCGCTCTGAACAACCTGTCCTCTAACAGAGGAGCACTCAGACACAATGAAGACACTTTCACACAGACATTAATCTGCCACCGGCCACAGCCTCGCTTCATGGCCACAGACACACTAGCCAAACAGAATAAGAACTTCACCTCCTCCTCCTCTCTCGCTCTCTTCCTCCCATCTCTCGCTCCATCTCCGAGCCACTGTTTAGACAGGAAGCTGTGTGCTCAGAGAAGCTGTTGTTTTGTTAAATGCTACGACTGAGGAGGAAATGGATAAGAGCCAACCTTGATAATTTTATATCCTCTGCCTCGCACAACAGAATGAATCACTGGGACTGCATTTGTCTCAAAGGCTACTGTGCTCTAATGTGGCTTCATTAGTTAGTACTGTCATGACTTGTGCAGTTTTACCTCAAGCCTCGACACAAAATGCTCGCAATGACAAAGCGAACATGCTGATGTTTAGCAGGTGAAACGAAGAGTCATGGATCACCAAAGTCAGAGGTTTTATCCTCTGGAGAGCATGAACGTCTGTAGAAAAGTCCATCATGGTCAATCCAGTCAATGTTTCAGTGGGGCTCGCAGGAGTGGTGGACGGTCCCCAGAGCAGCACTTAATGCAACAGTTTGGCACACATTCCTGAGAAAACACCTTGGCTTCTGTTGTTTGACAGTGTCTTGTTTGACGAATGAAAGTCAAACACTCAAAGCACACCAGTGTGGTTACTTGAAGGCTCAGGTCTACGGACTGGGAAGTGGCGCGGACGTTAAGAGCAAACACTGAGAGCGGCATTATTCATTTTGCTTGATTGGCAGTTTATGATTACTGTTATCAAATTTGGATGTCATTATTGCAAAGGTGTAGGCTCGTTGATTAAGGGGTGATTCAGACTCCCCTTTAAGACTTCATTTAAACTGCAATTAATCAAGCAGGGTGATCTCTTTGACACGAAATGTCAAAGAGACAGAGTTTGTCAAAGACAGTCTGATTGGGAAAGACAACCACCGAGTAAAAACAGCCTTTTCAAACTGTTCAACACAAGCAGCAAATTGGCTGGAAATTAAAACTAATGAGCAATTACCCCACCAATGAACTTCTATTAATGTCTGTTTTCTCGCTGCTCTCCAACTGAAACCTAATTTCCACTTATTTAATCAATCTGAATAAATATGACACTTGTTTTTAGTTCCTTAATCTTTCATTGTGCTCGCTGTGAGTCACCGAGAATGTGCTTTTGCATTCGGATGCTCATCCAAGAAAATAACTCATAATCTCCCAGCTCCTCCTGAAGGATTGCGAACGCAGTGTACACAGACAAACATATTTCCGCATAATCAAAACATGGCAACCACTATTGGTTGAGTTTATTTGTACTTTCGTGAATGCTTGATTTGTATGCAGCTTCTATTATGAACCTCCTGCCCACATTTCTGCCGTATTAAACTGTTTTACCCTTTAGAGAGAGAAGAGCTGCACTCCGCCTGAACCGATGTCTCGTTTCCAATTTAATCCGGTTTCCCCTACCAATGCAACTGTACATGAAAGACCCTTCAACACGGGACAGTAATGACTTAAAATGGTGTGTTCACAAAGAGAAATATCTAACAATATTATCAATTATTCACCCACTCTCTCAGCCCGGAACAACTATGATACATAAGTGTGTGAGCATTGCTTTGATGATGGAATTCACTGTTATCAATGAACAATAAGGCAAAAGAAGGTAAGTTGAAGGTCATTGTTGTTGTTGTTGTTTTAACAAACTAAAGCATTGTTGTGTGGGTGTCAACATTCTGAATTACAAGTTTATGGATTTGCAGTCATTTTCTCTCCAGCGGTGTGAGAGAGTGGAATGCTCAGCAACCTCAGCAAAGGTTACTTCATCATTTAAAAAAAATAAAATAAAACCATAACACCAAAATACCAAAATGGTCTTGGACTGTACTTGCCATAGAAATAGAGTTTCATAAACATGAGCGGATGTGAATATGAGTGTGCATGGAGACTGGACTCACATGAAAGTGTTCCGCTCTCATCAGCATTGATATTTTAAAAAAAGATCACTACCACCACCTGCAGCTCACAGCCTATAATAACATCCAATACATGAACGTACAGTGTAACATCACCTCTCTCATCATGCTCATAGGGAGCTGCTAAATGGATTGCCACTCGCTGAGCCGCACAAGAAGCTTGAAAAAAGTTCAATGTGGGTGCCGCTCTTCGTCACAGTCACGCATGAGATGATATAACGGCAGAAAATCATCACACAAAAGGTCTTTGTGTGGGAGGGAAGCTACTCATTCTGCATTTCCAATTCATTTTATACTATCGTCTGCTTCCTCTGTGCTGTGGTATTAGATGGGTGGTCTGTGCAGATAGTTTTCAATACTTTTAGGCCCAGAGTGTTCAGGGCAGATATGAGGAGGCATCACAATAGAATAAAGTCAAGCACCATCTGCAATATTAATGAGTCATTATGCAAATTAGAGACCAGCTTTCATCACTCACAAAACAGTGGTCTCCATGCCTCACAGAAATGGAGGTCATTGTTCAAACCTCTCCTTTCTGCTGTTTCAAATATCTTGTTGATGGCAATAATTCTGGGAGCTGATACATATCTGTGCGCTATACTGAGAAGCCCACGCTCACTTATCAAGTACCCAAACACCTATTCCCATAGCAGTAATCCGTGTCATAGTTCATGCTGTCAGAGGGAAACAAATCCCTCCTGTCATGCTTTAATTCCATATGCAAGGCTGATGGCACGCAGGAGTAAAGCTCTCAAAGTGTTGTCTCTTGTGCTGGTAATGGTTTAACACACACATAATATGAGTGTTTATACTGAATTCACATTCTTGAAGTTCCATAAACTCAAAGTAGAACTTTACCATGCAAAGATTTCAAGCTCAGGAAACACAGATGTGACTCTTACATGGACTAATGCTGCCCCCTAGTGTGCGAAGAAAGAGGAACAAGTGGAAATTAAATGCAAGTCACTGAGGGTTACCACTAGAGGCTCCTGTTAATAATATAATGTAATGCAAAACCTGAGTGATCCTCAAGTTGACCCTCCAACAGGGAGGTCAGGTACAGGTCAGCGACAGATTACTGAAATATTAACAGGAGGAGACTTTTAAAAATTGGAATTTCAAATGAGGCCATCTTGGGAAGCTGGGACTGGTCAGTTTTTTCTAATTGAAAATCAGTTACAGAGCCGCACTCCTGGAGCTTCAGTGTCTTCTCTCAGCGGTGTTCATTGAGGCAGATGTTTGCAACGCATGAATATGGCCCCTCTTGTTAATAGACAGCCAATAAAACACCAGTTCTTCTCGCAGTTTTTCAACTACAACATCAAATGTAAGGTGTAAATTGGTCCATGATTTGATTGCTATAATAAAAACCAGCAGGGTTGGTGTAATTGAGGTCAAGAATGTGAAAACTGCTGCTCTCAACATTATGTCACCCTGCTGAGTAAAACAGGAATAGAAGGAGAAAAGATAAATGTGAGGCTGCAAAGGAAAGATGACAAGACAGCCTGTTCAAATTTCACTTCTGAAGTCGAACCATTGACAACAGACTCCTTTTTATTTGCATGTTAAACATGTTGACATGTCTTCTGCTAGATTAAACATTAAACTGCCAGTGGAATCAAAGATTTAAAGGGTCACTCCAACAATTTAGTATTGCACTTCTGTAAAGTTGGGGAAATCAGAAGAGAAAGGTCAAAAGATGAGTGGTCAGAATTGAAGCCACAGATACATGTTCTCATCTCAAGCCCAAGTCAAGATCGCACTGATGATGTCATTACCTGATGATGTCATCATCATTTCTCATTTTTCAGACTGTAGAAATCTGCTCCAAAGCCACACAGGACATGATAGAACAGTTCTCACAGGCTGAGTTAGACTCCTTGACTGAAACTACCTTTTGTGAGAAAAAACAGCCCTTAAAGTTAAAATTTTCATTCAATGTGTTCTACATTGAACAAATAACCTAATTTTGTTGTAAATGTTTAAATGTGTGATTAAAGGCACATTTTCCTCATCTCGTGGTTGGTGTGATTTAACCACAGAAGGCAATTAAACGGTCATTTGGAGACATTTGCAATTTGTCACTTTCATAAGGCAACTCCTCATATTCCATTCTTTGTTGACACACTCACTCATCACAGAGGGCGTGGTGTGGGAATCACAGCTTTGACTTTATGAGACAATCGCACCCATTGTGCTGAACTCCAGTTTTCCACTGGGCCAAGTACAACATAAGCTGAGGAACCAGCCAGAGCAGCACCCTGTACATTCCTATTAGAAGACAGCAATAACTGCTGACTGGAAGTAACTGAAGGTCAGAAAGTCTGACACCTAAAATATCAATGCAGATGACCTCAGTTTCTCAGGCACACTCAGGTGTTGAATTTCTGCTATAGTTCACACATCACACATCTCCTTTAGACGCCTGTCACACAACTTACAGTACAATGGACAGTATTGGTGGAAAACCTGGGTTTACATATATCACATATTTGTCTTTTACACATTTTTAGCAGTAATATTTGAGGTAGAAAAATACATTACAAAGAGGATTTTTTTATAACATGCTACATTTTATCTGATAGTAAGTAATGCTACATTCATGATGAGGAATGAATGGACCAATTTGTTCAACCAGTCAGAAAATCAGAGGGCTTTATCTTCTTCTATGGTGTGTGCAAAAGGGCCAAAACAAAGGTGAATCAAAGGTTCAGAGAGTTACAATGACTTCCTCCTGGTGTGAGGATTGTTCTTGCCCAGACAGAGGGCAACGCTGCCAGGGGAGGCCTGTGCCGATGCAGTGCAGGAGCCACATGAGGCCTGGTCCACCCTGTAGGAGATGGAGTTGTAAAAGACGGGGTTGGCGTGGCCGCCCTCCTCGTCGGGGTGAGGTGGAGAGGGGCTGTTGTAAAGGTCAAGGCCACAGCACGCGCAGGAGAACAAGGCCCTGAGTCTGTTGGGTTCAGAGCATTCAGATAAAACCTGTCTGCACTCCTCTACAGGAGAGGGGAGCAGATTCATACAGCTGGTGCCCCCCTCCATGGGAAGGCTCAGGTTACACAAGCTGCTATGTCCGTCATTGCTGTCTTTATATCTAACGTCAGCACTTTCAGCCTCCGACACCGCCCTGTCCTCCTGTGTGTCCTTAGGCTGTGATCCCTGCTCCTCTCCCCCGACCTCAGGCCTCGCATCAGGCTCCTCAGTGTTCAGAGTGAGAAACCTTACAACTACCAGGTTGAGAAAAGCCCCAATGACCGTCAGCCCGACCAAAATGTACATGAAGCTAAAGGCCACGTAGGGGGGTCGCTTCTGGAGAGCGTCCTTCTTCTGCAGGGCCACAAAATCCCCGAATCCAATGGTGGTGAGCGTGATGAAGCAGTAGTAATAGGCGCTGAAGAAAGACCAGTCCTCAAAGTAGGAGAAGGCAGCGGCTCCGACACACAGAGTGCTCATGCACGACAGCAGACCCACCAGGACCATGTTCCCCATGGACACCTCCGTCTCCCGTAAGCCCAGGCCTCGCTTGGCTCTGCGCAGGAGGTAGCGGACAAAAGTGTTGATCCTCTCACCCAGGCTCTGGAACATGACCAGAGTCAGAGGGATGCCCAGCACAGCGTAAAACATACAGAAGGTCTTGCCAGCATCGGTGCGTGGAGCAGCGTGGCCGTAACCTACAAAGTCACAGTATACTGCAGGTCACATTGTGTACTGATGTTTAACGTCTGTAGAGATTCACATTCATAAAGATTACGACTGCATTTAGGCTACACAAGGCTACAGTGCCTTATGTTAAAAGCTCTGCACACCTACACAGGTGTTCTCACTTATTCTGGCTAATTCTTGCTCAGGCTGAAGTTGAACAATGCTGGAATTGAAGTTAACTACAAGAACAAAAAAGAAGGAATGAAGTGTGGAACTTCTCCCCCTTGTAGTGTTACACTTGCAAATATTTGCTCCATCCACGATTCACTTCAGAGAGAGAGAGAGAGAGAGAGAGAGAGAGAGAAAGGTACAGTAGTTGGGAATTTTACTGTTTAGTACAGACCTTTTTCATGCATATGGTGTTGTCTGAAGTTCTGTCAAACAGCAATATTAGGTTCTCTTGGCTCAATTGTTGAGTGTGTATGGGAACAATTAGCATAATCATGATCCAACAGGCATCCAGGAATTGAGTGATACTGAGCAAGTAAACTAAGACAGGGAGTGAGGGGATGCCATTTTCCAAGCTTGGTCTGAGGGGAGAACCACAGTCTCAGACTTGGAAAACCCCTGATCTCAGCAAAGCAAGTGAAAACACCTGAGTGGATGCACCATGAACGTGTGGTGTCTGACTGTCCAGGAAACATGGACTTCTCGAGGACGGAACAGAAACAGAGCAAACCTCCAAAGTTTCCTCAGAATTTTTTTACCCCCACTTTGTCTTGGTTCATTAGCTAAGTGCTCTTGTGGTTCTGTCCCACTCCTCTGGCTCACACGGAACAAATGACCCATCTAACTATTACCAACAGTGATGGATTATTGGGAAACCTCATTTGCAAAAAAAAATGGAGTGCACATTTTAAAATGCTGACAAATTGATGCAGGTTTTATTTTTGGTTCTGCAATCAAATCAAATTTCATTCAGTATCACAAATTTGCCTCAAAGTGCTTCACAAGTCACAAATTGGGTGAATTAATATTTGCATAATATAGCAGACAGTTAACATCATCAACAAACACAGATCATAAAAAGTAAGAAAAAAAAGAAGTGAGAAGAAGATGAACTCTTACCCACCGATTGTGGTGATGACAGTGATAGCAAAGTAAAAGGAGCCGCTGAACTTCCACTGGCTGCCGGCGCGGTGCGGCTCGGACTGGATCACCAGCCTCTCCAGCTCCCTGTAGTCCTGCTCTGTGAAGCCAAACCTCCCCCTCAGCTCGCTCAGCTCCTGCTCCAGAGCCTCCTGCTGTGAGCTCTCACTGTCTGACTCCAGAGCGTCGAACACGGCCGCTCCCATCAGTAGGTAGAAGAGCGTGGAGAGGATGAGGCAGAGGGTCCTGATGCTGTGCGTCTTCATCCTCGACTCCGGAGGGCAGCAGTAAGAGGCAGGAGGAGGAGGACAGAGGTGCATCCTCCACTCATTCTCATATGATGGGGCCCCTTTGGCCTGCTAGAATTACAGAATAAGTCTATAGGGTTGGTGTTGAAATTGTAGCCTGCGTGTGTGTGTGTGTGTGTGTGTGTGTGTGTGTGTGTGTGTGTGTGTGTTACCTGAGCTCACCAGCTGGCAGCATCTTGACTTTCCACAGGATGTTGGTGTAACTTAAAGTTGCTCACATGGACCTTTGGATCTAGATCATCAGGCCCCCTCCCCTCAGGAGATTGAGCCTCCCTCCCTCCCTCTCTCTCTCCCTCTGACGACATGTCTGTCTATCCTTTCATGGACCAACCCATGACAAACAACCTTTATTGTGAGGACATTTTGGACTGTCCACACAAGGATTACACAAGGTTCGGGTTACAATTACAAAAAGGTTAGGGTCAAGGTTAGGGTCAGGCATTCAGTTGTGATGGTTATAGGGTAAAAGGCTCGGAAATGCATGATCAATTTTCGTTATCAACATTTGAATATATAGTGATTTTTTTTTTGCTGATCTATTCTGTACACATGACATCTGTTGCATGTCCTGGGAGAGGGATCCTTCTTCTGTTAAAGGGTTTTTTTGAAGGTTGAATTTTTCCTTTTCTTTAGTGTCTAAGAACAGAAGGTGTCATATGCTGTACAGATGAGTGAATGTGATTTGTGATTCTGGCTGCATTGACTTCACTTACACATGGCCACATCAGTATCTTGTCTGTGTGCAATCATGTTTTTCACAGGTGCACAGGTTCAGTCCATCTCTGCTCAAAATGTGTTTTAACCTACCTATTGTTGCTTTGCTTTAATGTTTGACCTTCACTGTGCAGAATGATATTTGTGCAGAGTTTGACACCAGACGGACGTTTTCACATTTATCTGCAGAAGAGGGAAAGTTTCTCTGTTATCACCTTGAACTTCGGTTTAAGATGCGTGAGCTCAGTGGTCTATAATATGCAACTTACACAAATGTGAAGTGGAAACCTGAAGCCTCCAGTGACTTCTCAGAAGCAAACATCTTGTATCCAGCATTTAAACTTTTGAAATGTATAACATTTGCATGTTCATAGATTCCAGATTTTTTTCAATGACAGAGAAGGTATAGATGTCAATGTTGTGGGGAAAAAACATATCAGACAAATATTTCTCAAATTAGAGTTAGTTATGTCTGGAGGGGATCTTTGAATTTTCTTACCAGAAATGTTGTATGAATAATGTGACCATTTAACATAACAACAAAAAGAGTCTGTATAGATTGCATAAACATAAATAAATAAATACTTAAGTAAAACAAATATTTCCTCCTCTTTTCAAATTCTTGTGTGCATTTAAAAGGGCCTTGTTATTTTTGATATATTGTTGGTATTCAGAACACAAGCATTGTCTGTATTTGTGAATTCATGGAGAGTTTTCAAAAATTAAATAAGGCAGAAAAATGTAAATAATGAGTAAGCAAAATTAAATCAGTGCTGGCTGGATGTGTAAAGATTTAACTACTTTAGTCCAGCTGTCACAGCAAAATCAAATGTGTTATGTCTCAGTTATCATCACTGTCCTCCCATTGTGCGAGAGATTTATTCTGCAGACTTACTTAGTCTGACCCTCCCAGCTGTTAATCACTGATCCAGTGTTTGGAGAGGTCTGGGATGCGCAAGTGTCAGCGTGTCAGCCTGTGTTGTCTGCCATAGAGAAGCACAGCAGAAACAGCTGGCCTTTCCAGACTCTACTCTCTTGATTATCTTGCCCTGCGACGCGTTCATGTGCGGAGTATTCACAATAAGCATTACTCTGAGCGACGACACATTAGCTGGCGGAGGCGCTGACCTTTATCAAGCACACAGCCGCTGAGTGATCCAGTGAGCTTTCGTCATTAACTAAGTCCGACACGCAGCCTGAGTGATGAGATGATCTGTGTGTATGTATCAGTGTAGCTACACGGAGGCCTTGCTGAGGTTTTCACCTGCTGGTTTCTTGCTCAGTGTCATGTTAATTGGGTTCACAGCACAGCAACCAAAACATAAGTTGTCTGCTATAGCTGCAAGTTATTTCAGTTTCATATCCTGCATGAAATTCCCATCTTTTTCAGGAGGGCATTCCAATTTGTGGGGCCTATTCATGCACTAAAGCAGCCCATAAAGAGCCTGAGATCTGTCATTAAAATCCACGTTTATTGCCTCCATTCCATATAGAACATATGGCTATCTCCACACTGTGTTTTTATCTTCCAGAGACAGCGCAGGATCTTATCCCGCTTTAGTAAGCACAAACGAATGTATTGCCGAGCAGATGTTAACAGTGGAGCGTGCAGACACGTCTTGATTTTACTAACACTGAGAGCAATTATCTCCTTTTGAAAGGAGTCCCTGAGAGATAATAGCGTCGCCAGAGTCCACTCAATGGACACAGTGCTCTGTATTATTCAGCATCAATTCCTTATGTAAATTTCATTGTATATGGGAAACAAACAGCCCACAGAAGAACCTTAGAAAGTCACAAATGGACACATCACTTCAGCTTTACATTGTGCAATCACTGTGAAGGCCACATGGCTTTTTCATAATAAGGATCTTGTGATTTAACTCTCCAGCCACGAAGTCCTCTAATGATGCTCTAGTAATATCTGACGCACTCATCTCATATATCTGTTCTACAAGACGCTTCGTGCAGCCCTTTATCTCCCACAGGAAGACATTAAGAGCAGGATGTCCACTGACTGGAGAGGCTCATCTGTCCAAGTGCCGACCCCCCCTCCACCCCCCACCCATAGGAAATGAGGAGCAAACATGATGCTATCTTTATACTGATAACAGCAGGTAGAGATAAAGACAGTCGTTATGATGATCGTAAAGAGAGAACATGCATTTTCATCATGAGAACAAAAATCTTAAAAAAAAAAAAAGCCTGTTTAATATAAAAAGACTGCTTTATATAAACTTGGAGGCTGTTGTCTCTTTGGTGACAAATCATCAGTGCCACAGAGGGGTTGAACTTTGCAGCTGATGTGAAAAATCCTGGGAGCCTTATTAACCAAAAGGGCAAGGACGTTGTCTTTAATTCCCCTATCATCACCTCTGGGGAGAGGTGCCTCGTTCTGCTTAAAGCACCTGGTGAGAATTACTGTGGCAACAAATGAAAAGTGTTGTCTTTTTATTCTATGGATCACTGTTTGCTCAAATGACAGTAATTAGAAGCTGATCACGGTCTTTGTGCTTTGAAATTATAGTCATTGGTGTAGCCTACAGGATCACAAAGTTAAATAAAAAATCTGTCTATGTTTTGGCATCAGGGTACTGTCTTCCTGTGAACATCCTGGTGGGTGGACTAAACTGGCTTTAAAGTACCATAAGTTGAGTAGACAAAAGCAAAGAGTGATGATGAGTTTCTATTTGACTTTGGAACTCGGCTGAATAAATAATGTGACAGTTCACACTGAAATATTAGCCCAAATGGAAAAGGGGTCATGATACACAGATTTGCTCTCAGATGTACGTCGCTTTGGACAAAAGCGTCTGCTAAATGAAATTGTAGATTCCTTGCAGTTTTATGCTCATGAATTAAATGATAAGAACTAACCTAGAAACGGTCAGAGAACTCACATAACTGTTACACAAGTGAAAGAGAGTCAAATGGAAAAGATGTCGAGATGCATGAAGTAGGTATATGCACATGAAAAGTCTGTATTTGAATAACATGGAACAACACTCTTAATCAATCCTTACAGCTGAAAAACAAGCATCTTAACCTAAAACAAGGAGTTTAGTTGCTAGACATCCCTTCATGTATCCATCAAATTCAAAATGTGAAAAGGAAACTGCTTAAAAGTGCCTTAATTTCAAATCCTCTTATTTAACAAAATAAGTAATATTTAATTCATTAGTTGATTAATTTGAAGTATTGGACAAATCCATTGGCTTCATTCCTCTGTCATTTCATTCATTTACACATGAATGCAGTAATTATGTAATTTGAATGTAAGCAAAGGATTTTAATGACACCTCATTGGCTAGTTGATGGATATGTTAATATTAGAAGGTAATGAGGTAGAGAGAAGTACAAGATTAGTGTAAGTATATAAGATAGGCCTATAGGGGGCACCAAAAGCCATCCCATACTTTAAATCTATAAAGGATTTTTCAATTAAGGTTGCACAGAAAATCCATTGAAAACACCTTAATTTGTTATAATCCGTTTATGTATACATTAATTAACCCCACATTTGAGGTGAAGCCCTGAATTTGTACTTTAGCTGACAGATGTATACAAAAAAAAGCTTACCTCTAATGTGTAGATTTTAATAGTTTTTTATCCTTTAAAAACATTCTCTCTTCCAGAAAACCCATAAAATACTCAACTCAAAGTCACTTTTACAATCCAGTAATTTCTCTCCCAGTTCACCCAGACTCCACCTAATACCTGACGAGTGAAGAGTTCAGTTTCAGACGTGGCTTAGACCAAAGTCCTCATCACAATAACTCCCCTTTTCTGACTCACTTATTTATCTTGTATTAAACTTTGTAGGCATGTGTTATCAGTCATTGTCCCACTGTTATCAGGTAGCAAGGATTAGTCTCTGGGAATCATGAAATATGCTGGTGTTTGTGTCCCAGCTTGCCTCTAATAGTTGAAGCCACTACTCCTGTTTTAGACGTGCAGGAGTGAAAGTAACTGGATGCACATTATCAGACTGAACCTACACTTATTTAAATGCTGTTAAAGCAACAACAAAACCATCACTTTTCAACCTCAATTCATCATGCATTTCTGTTTCACTTATATGACGTCATTTTGTTTCCCCTCTAGTTTTAAACTCTGGGATCTGCTTTCTGTTTACTGTAAAGACCGGACAAAGTGAAAGTGAAACAATCTTCATGTGAGCACGCGAGGATCAGATGAGGCTCGTGTCAGCTGCGTGTCGGCTGGGTGCACAGGTCGGATCTCTGATGGCCTGGTTCTGGGATCGCCGTCTCCACCCTGTCTTAGAGTGGCTGTGGCGCAGACTGGGTTTGCTGTGGCGCTGGATCGGAGCCATGCTTCGTCCAATACTCGGATATGCGTTCGTGAAGTTAGGCTGGCGAGAGGATCCGGAAGGAGGCCGAGGTGGTGAGGCTGAATCCTGCTGCCAGTGGTCCGACTGTGAGTGTGAGGGTCAGGATGAGGCTGCGGGGCGGGAGGGGGCCGCGCGGTCCGACTTCCTCACTGGGGAAGATGAGGAGGAGGAGGAGGGTGAGGGGCGAGGAGAGCCAACTTACCAGGAGGATGATGAGGAGTTCAGCGGTAAGAAGTATGAAGTCGAGGCCACGGATGAGTTGTACTGTGGCTATGACTCAACCTGGGACACCGAGGAGAACCAGGAGGGGACGTTCAAGAGCACCAGGAGACCAGCAGGATCCAGATCTGTGAGTAAACCAGAGGCCTCAGTCTGCAGCTGCTTTCACTCAAGGCCTGCACTGACATAATGACCTATTTTTAGATATGGTGATCTAACCTTGACTTATTAAATTACATTTCACTTTGCTGCAATTTGAAGACAGTTGTATCAGTGGTTGAGGAAGTATTCACATCCTTTACTTAAAAGTAGTAGTACAACACAAGTAAAAGTCCTGCATTCAGAATCTAAAGTAAATATATGTAAGCCTTATTAGCAAAATGTATTGAAAGTGTCAAAGTTTTCAGTCATCAAGGTCATGGTGTTCAAATAAGGGTTGAACAGATATTCAGTGAAAGAAGCTTCTCCATTTCAGAACTGGACAGAAAAACAGTCCCTGCCAGTGTGTCACTCCTCTATCTGATTTTGGGTTACTCATGCATTAATATGTATGTTGCATCTTATTGCTGTAGCCATTTAAGGTAACTCATGTTCACTGCCTTATGTATTGTTGAGTAACTTAATTTACAGCAATGCGTCACATTCTATAAGATCATCATATGCTCATAGTGTGTCCTCCGTGAATCACATATCTCACTTTTCATGACAGAAGGGAACACTCAAGTTTATCAGAAAAAATTCGGTTTGAACATCACCAAATTTAGAGATATATGGTTTTCACTGGACAGGAAGGGCATGAAAAGTTGTAATCTGAAAAGTAACTAGTAACTAAGGGTATCCAACAAATGTAGTGGAGTAAAAAGTACAGTATTTGCCTCTGGGATGTAGTTGTGTGGATGTAAAAAGTTGCTTAAGATGAAAGGTAAAAGTACCTCAGATTTGTACATAAGTGCAGTACATGTACTTAATTACATTCCACCACTGACAACTGCTAAATATCTTGACATTAAACTGACCTGCACTTATTATCTGTGCCCAAGTTTAAGTTCAGCAGATTTGAACGCGCCGCGCGAGACATGCAGAACTACAGGCATGACTACCCTGTAAGTTATACACACAAACACACACACACACACACACACACACACACACACACACACACACACACACAAACTAAACATGCACTGTTCCATGTTTAAATGTAATCCATGCACATGTTTTACTTTTATATCTCAACAGATCCAGGTCAGGTTTCAAGGGTGGGGAGAGCCAGTATCTGCTGTAAGTGCACACACACAATGACTCTTGTCTATTACTTAATATAATAAAAAATTTAATGTCTCAGTGCAATTTTCTTCTGTTGAGTAGGATGACAAGCCTAATTTGAAGTTTTACCTCGGACTGAAGCCCTCAGTACCTGACGGTAGGTACACATACATACACACACACTGTGTACATGGACACAAAGGAACAAGCTCTGTATTAGCTCCATATTGTGATTTACACAATTAGTGTAACTTCAGGGTAAATCATAAAGAAAAAAATGTTTTGACTCAAGAATAAAGATTTATTCAGTGGTCCCCAACATTTTTGCCTGGTTTCCCCTTAAAGCAAAGTGATGTCTACACGTCAGCCGTCATCACAGGTTTGATGTCCATAAGCAGCTTAATAAAAGAGTGAAAGGAAAGATAAAATGGGCATTAGCAGAAACATCTGGTCCAACCACCAAGCTGGGCACCACTGGATTAATTTAATGTGCGACTGTCCCGACATCCGTTTGCAAATTAATTTACCTATTTGTTATCAGGTGTCTATATCGAAAACTTCCACAAGAATTGGGCCGGAGACTATGATACACTGGAGCATATACACACCTATATTCAATGGTAAGTTATTCAGTAATCCGAGATGTAAAATCATCAGTTCCTGTTTCAACAATCTGTTCAAACATTTCTCTCTCAAAGGTTGTTCCCTCTGCAAGAACCAGGCATGAACAACGAGGCCAGTCCATTGACGAAAGAAGAGATCGCGGTAAACTGCTAAAAGCTACAAAGTTAGCATTTCAAAAGAAAGTGCCTCACATATTCTGACACAAGTCTTGCTTTTACTTCAGGATTTTAATGAAAACAGCAAAGCAAAGGAAAATCTGTTGGAGTCCTACAAGCTCATGTTGGACTTCTATGGCATCGAGCTGTGCAACGAGGAAACGGGAGAAGTGCAGAGAGCATTGAACTGGAAAGATAGATTCAAAAACCTTAACACGTGAGCTCTGGATTTTAATCAACATATCATCATCACTGAAAATAACAGAACTCACTAAATATTTTTTTTCTTCCCCTATACTGTTTGTCATTGACAGTCACACTCATAACAACCTGCGCATCACCCGCATCCTGAAGTGCCTGGGAACCCTGGGGTACCCTCACTACCAGGCCCCTCTGGTCCACTTCTTCCTGGAGGAGACCCTCGTCCACGGTGAACTCCCAAATGTCAAGGACAGCGTTCTCAATTACTTTGTGTTCGCTGTCCTCGATAAGAACCAACGCAGGAGTCTCATCAGATTTGCCTATTTGAACTACAACCATCGAGATGAGTTTGTGTGGTGCCCAAAGAAAATTCAGAAGAAGTGGTCAAGGCTGTCTCGTCCCAAGCCACAAAAGTGAATGAATCGAGTTTTTGAGTCTGGGCAATGAAGATGTAGCCAAAGATCAGGCAAGCACTGAATCTGTCACTGTGCCTCAAATCCATTCTGATTCTATACAGTATGTAGCAGTCCTTCATAGTTTCAGAAACAGGAAATGATAAAATGTGTCACATTGGTTTTCAATCAAACTGTGACTTTGGAATAACACCGCCAATGAAATTTGAAAAAAAAAATCTTGAAATTTTATACTTATTTTTTAATTTTGTTATGGCAAGGGCAATATATATAACATGGGACAAATTAAGAATTGGAAGAATTGCTCATCAGTTTGACCACTGTTAGTTAAAATGCCTGAAACGACTGTAAAATTCTATTTGCCCGTTCACATCCTGTTGTTTCACACCTAAATGCCTTACATCTTTCTCAGTATTAATTGCTATTAAGGTAATAGCAGGGTACATATTAACCTGATTAGCATCACACATTTTTGCACGAATTAAGTTCAAAATAATGCCAAATAATGGTTCTGTACTGGTAGTGTTGCATTTGAGGCTGATGCTCCCATTAGCGGTTTTGACTGGGAGTTGTGACACTGGATAAACTATTTAAGTAACCAAATGGTTAAGGAGATACTGTTTTTTGGTTTCTAAGTTTTGAATCCTGTATTAATCCTGACTAATATGTATTACAAAAAGTTCTGACATCTTTGTTACACTGCACATTTTACTTGCAAAAAAGTTTTGATTGTTCTTAGAAATTAAAAATGAGTGATTTGATTAACCATACATTTCTTCTCTTGTCTTTACTTCACACACTTTCTGTAGTGTCTGCCAGATGTAGGGTTACACACATCTTCTGAAGTTACATTACATTGTGAATTCCCCCACTGTGGGACAAAAAAAGGTTTATCTTATTACAGACTGTGCTCACAACATCTGGTAGGAAGTTTGCGTTGAGATGTGTGCTTAAATAAATGTAGATTTAAAGGTTGACCTATGAAAAGCAGCTGAATATTTTGGAGGTACTGCAGTAACACTGGCACTGGCCTAACTGGCTGTCATGTGACTTCTTCAACACAGAATCAATCTTGTGTATGTGTGTGTGGGGGGGAGGTTACAAAAACACACAGAGACAAAAGCACGTCATCAAACGGGTTTAATTTGTTGAGCTGAAACAAAATCAGAACATTTCATTAACAACCATTGATGGGGTGTATACTGTAGATAGCTGGAGTCTTTAAGTTCAAACCTGCTGGACATAAACACACATGTGTGTAAACAGTGTTGCCTTAACTTTCAAATTATCCATCTTAGATATATGGCTTTTAATTTCTCTACTTAGAAAAGTATGATTAAAAACATCAGTATATACACAGATACATTCATATTTACATATTGCAAATGGTGTGTTAATCAGGTACATTAAAAAAGCCTACTAATACGTCTTGTACACAAGCAACTTCGATGGCCTCAAGTTTTTTTGTTTTTCAAATGTGATAAAACAAATAAGAAACCTGTGACTAACAAAAAAGAATACAAACATTGTCAAACTTTTTTTTTAATAGTAGGAACATAACTGGAAATTTAATCAAATACTGCTTGTCTACATTTACAGTGATTACATGAACTAGTGAAATATGTGTCTCTCAAAACTGTAATGTAGTGTCCGTAAAACAGACTAGGACATGCCTTTGTCATTTTCTGCAGTTTTATCACTCTCCTTGGGTGTGTCGTGTTTACTGTCTTTTTTCTCCTCTCTCTTTTCTCTGCTTCGGCTCCTGTCCCGACGATCCCTGTCTTTGTCCCTGTCTCGATCTCTCTCCCTGTCTCTGTCTCGGTCTCTGTCTCTGTCCCTGCCCCGGTCTTTACCACGGTCTCTGTCTCTGTCTCGTTCCCTGCTTCGGGATCTGTCTCGTCTCCTGTCTCGCTCTCGATCACGGTCACGCTCACGTTCCCGCTCACGTTCTCGTTCACGGTTTCTCCCCCTGTCGCGGTCGTAGTCCCTCCTGTCAGAATCCCTTGGTCTGTCTCTTTCCCTGTCTCTCTCCCGGTCTCTCCTCTTGTCCGTGTCTTGATCCCTGTGTCGCTCTCCCTCTGTCTCCCTGTGCCTCTCGCCCTCCTTCCCCCTGCTACGGTCTCTTTCTCGGCTACGCTCCCGATCGCGGTCCCTTTCTCTGCTTCTGTCCCACTCTCGTTCTCTGCTCCACCGTTTGACCTGGCCCCTGTCCCATGACGGCCTACCAGCATGGGGGACTTCTCGTTCCCTTTCTCTCCTGTGGTCCTCAGACAACTCCCTTGGTCTCTCTTCGGAGGGTTGTGAGGGACCAGGCGCTGATTCTCTGTGGCTTCCTTCAAAGCGACTGAAGCGATCTCCGCCGCGGGGTTCGGAGCTCTCTCGGGTGGAACTGACCCTCCTCCTCATGTCAGGAGAGTGACGACGCCAGTGGTCATCCCTTTGCTGGTCTGGACTGTGGGCTCCCATGCGACCCAGAGGACCTAAGGGAGCCTCTGGGGGAGTTGGCAGTAGTGGTCCGGTGTGGCGAACAGGTCTAGCCTCATCAGAGTGCCTATCAAAGCGGTACCGCTCTGATCCTCCGAAGCGCTGAGAAGGGTGTGGTCTATTCTCATGAGGGGGAGGACCTCTGTGTTCATCAAAAGATCCTCGATGTGGTGGTGAGGAGTGTGGTCTGGAGCTCCCATACTGGTTATGTGGACTGAAGTGCTGCCCGCTCAAATCACCACTGGAAGGTGGGCCTCTCCTGTCCTCATACTGGTTAGGTGGAGGTCCCCGGTATGCCGGACCTGGCGGAGGACCCTGACTGTCTTTAAAAATATGGAGAGGGTTTGGATTCTGGTCCACATTTAGCTTAAAGGAGTTAGAATTGTCTTTATTATACGGTTCTGTGGGGCCTCGAGGTTGGTCTGCCATCGGGGGTTGAGCCCCATGGTCACCATACTGAGATGGCGGGGGACCCCTGGGCCCTGGGAAGTGGGAGGGAGGAGGGAGTCTGTTATCAAAGTGAGTGGGAGGTGGCCCTGTGAAAGGTGGAGGAGGACCTCTGTTTGCAGGGAAATTAAATGGTGGTGGAGGACCAGTGAATCTTGGTGGAGGTAAACTGTTCTGTCCATCAAAAGCAGGAGGAGGGGGGAGGCCTGGAGGAGGGCCTTGCTGTCCAATGTGCTGAGGGGGAATGGAGGGATCAAACATTTGAGGAGCAGGGCCTCGCTGGGCAATTGGAGGGAACGGTGGTGGTGGTCCTCTGGGTGGCATGATGTTCTGAGGAGGTTGTACAGGAGGAGGCTGCTGCTGTGGTGGGGGCTGGGTGCCTGGCCACTGGTTTTGATAGGGAGGGTATGCAGCTGGAGGTGGAACATACTGCTGGCTGCTGTCACCCTGCATGGGGGGAGGACCACGTACAGGGGGAGGAACATGGATGGGTGGAGGGGGCCCCTGCATAGGCGGGGGGCCTGACATTGGGGGAAGACCTTGCATGGGTGGTGGCATAGGCATCGGTGGAGGCCTCATTATCAGGTTTTGTCCCTGCATCAGATGGGGTGGGGGGAAGTTGGATGGTGGAGGAATGTCAGTTGGAGGTCTGTACTCACTGTCGAAGCCTGATGCTGACGTGTGATGCGGCATGTGATGTGACTGGGTGTCAACCATCACTTTGCTCTGAGTGAGTACTGGGATTGTCGAAGTTATTGTGGAGGTGTTTGCAGGCTCATTATAATAACTTGTGGTTGGTGTATCTTGACTATTCTCGTCATACTCTGAGTCCTCACCTGCTTTTAAAATACTGGCAGCATTTGGCCAAATACTGTACTTGTCCATCTCTGTTTCCACCTTGACTGGCTCAGATTCCTCAGTTTTCACTTCTTTCTCATCCATGTAGTTGACCTCCATATCAGGTTCCACCTCCTCTCCTAATAATGGAATTGATACCTCTGCCTTGCACGACTCCATGAACGGTAGCATCTCGCTTTTCATCTCCTCTTGAAGCAGTGATGTCTCTGGACCTTGTGAGGAGTCTGGGAGTTCAGGCACATTAGATGGCTGAGGATCTTCAACTACAGCTTGTGAAGGACTAGAATCTGGCAACAGAGCAAATGCCTCCTCTTTCTCCTCCGGCTCATCAAATGATTTCCTTCCAGTCACAGCCTGGCGAGGATCCCTGCTCTGCCGGGGATCTCTCCTCTGGTTGATCAAGGGAGCAACCGATGAAGACTTCACTAGTTCCTCAACCTTTTTGCCAAGCTGCAGTAGCTGAGTATTGGCCAAAAGGGATTTAGTAGGTTGAGTTAAGAGTGTGTCTGAAAGTGTCAATGAGGCACTAGGTGACCCTGTAGATGATATTTGCTGTTCTCCCTGTTTCTGGAATGATTGATCCCCAATCTGTTTAAGGTTCTCCAAGATCTTTTGTGGATCAGTTAAAGAGTCAGTTGCTTGACCGGGTACTAAAGGTTTGACATCTTCAAAAATTGAGTCATCCTCTGGGTCATATGCCACATCATCACCTTCATTTGCAATCACCTCATGCTGCTTAGGGATTTCAGGTTTACTTACTACTTCAACAGGCTTCTGAGGCACACCATAGCCCATACTGGGGTCATATTCCTCTTCTGGATCATATGGTCGGTCATCTTCATCCTCCTCTGCCTGTTGCTCTTTAGAAATCTGTCCAAACTGCCGCACAATGGGGTCTAGCAAGGTAGCAGGCGGGACGGAGAGCTCCCCACCCTGATCAGATGGAGAGTTGGAAGCTTCCGAGTCATGCTTTTTCTTCCCGAAAAGAGTGTTGAGAATTGTCTGAAGAGGAGTGGAAGCTGCTGTGGATGAAGCAACAGAGCTGGATGAAGATGGGGTGTCCTTGCCAGTGGTCGTGGATGTGGCTGGCGCTTTGACAGAGGACAGGAGGGAAAGGACTGAAGAGGTGGTCACAGTACTGCTGGAGGTCTCAGAGGAGCTGCTTGGAGGTGACCCTGGAGGAGTCGTGCTGAAAGGGATTTCAAGACTCTGCCGTGTGCTTCTTTCTGCTCTGGTCGAAAAAGAAGGCTTTGGAAGGCCAGTGTCATCGGCATCTTTGGTTTGAGTCTTGGACCGTTTATCCTCGGTTTCCATCGGAGCACCAGCTCGCTTTCTGTCCTTCTGGCAAATCAGTAAACCCAAGAGGAGGTTGGGACGAGCTGGTTCAAGGCCTGCAAAATTGAAAAAACAAGAATCTTAGAAAAACATTCATTTTCACAAAAATCACTTAAGACTTTCTACAAAACTGGTAAAACAAAAGTTTGATTGAGCATTACTGATTTAAGCAATATTGAAAACAAAAGTAGGTGAAATGAGAGCCTCCATGATAGACACATTAAAAGACAGCAGGATAAAAGGCTTTATCAGGTATGACACCAAAGTTTTCTCAACTCCAAAGTGTCTCCCTTGACAGTGACAATGGCATTGTGAACTATGGTGACTGATCAAGTTTCCTTGTCTGCAGTTCAGAAATCATTTAATTTGTTGGTGAATTAAGAAAGAAAAATAAAAAAAGATGCTGGCATTAGGAAATGAGTGCCAGCAAAATCTCTAGGCTTGTGTTTGTGGCTGAAGTGAATTGTGGATGTGCAGCAGTTCAGGTATAACAAAGACACAAACTAAAAAAATAAAATCATTCTAAATCATTCACTGGCATCACTAGACTGTGACCATAAATGACTAAAAAACAACTGCAAAAGTAAACTAGAATGTTATTTTGGTTAATCAACAGTAAGGTGCATGAACTAGTTCTTTTTTTTAAATTGGATTGGAATCATTTCCAGCCAGGTCACAAAAACATCAGACAAATTCAAGGTGTATCATTTAATTTTTTAGGACACTAATCTATTAGCAAAAGGAAAACTCCTGTGTATCAAATGGTCTCATTTTGAGATGCAATATGCAGGATGCAAGTTGGACAACCTTTGAACTTACCACAGCTGCAACAGCCATGTGGGTACTGCTTAAAGTGTGTAATCACTGTTTGAAAAGCTTAGGTCAAGAGTTGATTCTTCAATTAGGAGGACATGTTTAGAATATTTCTGGTTTATTCCAGTGGTGCAGCATGTTTTTATGTGAACACCAGCATGATATAAAATCACTGGCAAGTTACCGCTCAGAAATGTATTAATTGCACAGTTGTTCAATTATCTTTATGCACAAACCAAGTTTAAAAAAAAAAACAAAAACAAAACCACAGGCTGAAACTGGACTCAAATGGCACCAACCTGCGATGCAAACTTCTTTTATTAGAAAAGTGTGATACAAAGTCAGTTACACAGCAGAATACACAGCAGATGTTATTTGCACAAAGGTGCTTT
Organism: Centropyge bicolor; assembly: GCA_037975185.1. Lineage (NCBI taxonomy): Eukaryota > Metazoa > Chordata > Actinopteri > Pomacanthidae > Centropyge > Centropyge bicolor. Next base: position 2,475,175 of record JBBMOC010000051.1, on the reverse strand, counting down.
CCAAGGGAGACTCAATAAGGAGTGTGAGTGCCCCCTACAGTCCAACCCTTGAATCATACAAGCTCTCATTTCAACCTGGGTTCAAAAACAAAGGCAACACTAAATATACTCACCGCATGCACGAAGACAAAAAAAAACACAATCAAACAGCAAAAACTTTCATATAAATACAATTAGATTCATTTCACCACAAAGCTATAGTATCCCTTTAAATGCTTACCTGGCCCATCAAACGGTAACAGTTTGGAGGGTAATGGGTCCTTTGAGGCCAGTGGGATGAGATAGAGGTCTTTGATGCGACGGTTGTTATTAGCCACCACACCAAATCGTTTCCTGCTGCTAAAGTAAGAGAAGAGAGAGACATATGCCACCTCCTCTTCCTCTGTGGCAGGATGGAATCGGATCAGACACAGTTCCTGTGAACACAGAGAGGACAGAAAAAAAACTGTATGTAAGTGATGCAAGGCTTTTAAAAAAAAGATAAAGCACTTCTATACAAATTTTTTTTCGTCAAACAGACCTTGGAGAGCGAGGTTTTTAGTTTTCCAACATAGTCCCACACTGTGTTTGGAGATATGCGTCCGCCAATATGAATGGTGTCTGGCAAATCCTGCATTGACAAAAAAAATGTCTTATGTAGATTCAGTGCATATAAAAAAAGTCTGAAAGTTTGAAATGAAGCATGAGCTTAATAACTTGGCTGACCTCCTTCAAATGTTCAAAGGATCCTGACACCAGATAAGCTTTGGTCACAAACTTAGCCACCGACTGCATGTTGATAAATCCTTTCCAAATCTTCTCTTGGCCATGAAGGAAGATTGCTGTCTCACCTTCAGGAGGAGCCTCAGATGTACTGTAAAAACAAAATCGTCTTCCTTTTAGAGCAAAGACAAAACACAATTCTCAAGCCTGCACACAGTTTATCATATTGCAAATTTCTCCACTGAGGAACGAATAAAGGTTTATCTTATCTCATATACAGGGCTTTTCTTAAAGAATAGAACAATAACACTGCCCATCGTACTCTACTGACTGAACACATATATTCAACATATATATTCATGCAGTTTTTAAGCACCTTGTTTTCCCTGATTTGGACACAGCTGCTGAAGGTGGTGGAGCTGGAGGCATTGGCAGCGGTGCTTTGGGTCCGACCTCCACTGGAGCGCTAACAGCTGGGAGAGGATCTGCTGAGTTGTTGATGGGTTTTTCTGGCGGAGTGTAGGTGACAGTTACACCAGAGCTGTGCCTGGCCATGCGCGGGTCTCTGCGGGTGATGGTGACAGAGGACACAGCAGGGGCGACTGGTGCAGAGGCCGAAGGTGCCACCATATTGAGATCCTCCTGATAAAGCTGCAGCTGTGATTCTGGGACAGCTGGCTCTGTGTTAGAATGATAGGATGGAGGGACAGTGTGCTGGTAGGCTGAGGGATCTTGGTGCAGGTCTGCTGTGGGGACCTGGGGTTGGCCGCCAGAGGCATCCCCTGACCTGGACGAGTGCAGCTCTTGCCTGGGCGACTTAGATTCAGGCTTCTTGGTCACTTTGGCTTTCTTAGCTGCAGGCTCATCTTCTGTCTTCTGACCTAGAGAGCAAAATTAAAAACACTAATAAAGTTATCCGTCATATCACCAATCACTTTTAATCCACTGGATGAATATAACTCCGATACTTAATGCCAGCCTTTCATTTACCTGTGCAAATTTTACAATTGAGGTCAAACAGATGAGTCCTGTGTTCAGATGTGGTGTCTTTGAGCATGGTACTGAAAATGTCTGCCATGCTGCCACTGTTCCCTTCCACAGCAGACGGCTGTGCCGAAGCTGACGGAGGCTCATCTTGGTCCTGTGAACACAGAAAAGAGGATCTCCATCAAGCCATAGGTGGACACCCATAATTGTGGATTATGTTGTACAACACATGTTTTACATGTAAGGCAGACGCAGGTAGATTTAAAACCCAGCAATGATGAAGAAAGACAAAGCTTTATAAAAAAGAAATTGCACCAAAGAACAGGACAGTTGGCAAGATAGCTAACCTGCAACCTCTTAGTTACTGTCTACCAGATTGTGTAACAGTTTGTGTACTAAGGAGCCTGTGCAAAGCTGAAAAGAAAAGTGTGAAAGCTAGAGAAAGACAGCATGCCACCACTTACTGCAGCAGAGGCCATGCGAGTAGATGAAGTGGTGGAAGAGATACATACATCTGCATCAGATGTTGGTGGAGCATCCTCCATATCCATGCTATGTGAGTCATGCCTGTTGCCCAGTCTGGAATGCCCCAAATGGGTCCTTGCACTAGGAGACTGGGCCTGCAGGAGACAATCATATATGATGTAGCAATTTTATGCATCTTGTTATTTTTTTTTTAAAATTATGATCTCTTTGGAAATAAAGGGCAGTAACTTTTACCTCAGGAGCATCAGGTTTCCTCCACTCAGATATCTCTTTGGAAAGCAACTCCTCAGCACTTAGTCTCACCAGTCTGAAGGGACTAACCTCACCACCAATCACCCTGTAGAACAAACCCTGAGACAAACATACCACGCAGTGTTTTAACATCACAACAGGAGGGACAATAACTTAGACAATCAAAGCTTTACTGACCGTGGGTATTGCCTTTACATACACAAGTCTGTAAACACAAGATATGTGCTTAACTTAAAAAAATGCAGTGGATGCATGTTTATGTTGACTCACTTTGTTTTTAGGATCTTTCAAGTTGAACATGAGGGACCTGTATTTGTTCTTGTACTTGCTGTCAGTGCTAAGGCAGAGGTTGAACATTTCCTTTTCAATGGCAACTGCCAACCTTCCCACCTCACTCTCAGTCATTTTCAGATCATCGCTGTCGCTCACTCTGGTGGTAAGAGATACAAGAAATATTGGTGCTTGCTGTTTAAAAGGTGTTTAGCAAAAGATTTATGCAAAGTATCAATAAACAATAGTATTGTGAACTAGGTTTTGTAGGACTCTCACCTCTTATAGAGGATGTCTGTCAACGACCGACGGATGTTCTGTCTCATCTGGTTGTTGGGTGGAGGTGGCATGGGGGGTGCTGAAGCAGCTGGATGTGAAGATCTGGAGGATGAGGAGTGGCTGGAGGGAGCTGAAGAACTTGGAGATGATGGGACTCTGGAGGAGGACTGACTATGGGACGGAGAATCCTTTTGCTGTGGCTGCTTCTTAGGAATAGTAAAGTTGGACTTGGTGACTCTCAGGGCTCCAGTGACGTGGATTGGACCGGGGGGGAAGGGAGACGGGGTATGGACGGGCGACGGGCCTGGTTTCTTGGACTTTGCTGCAGTTTTACTCTGATGTGTCGCAGATTTCTTGGATGCCTTTGAGCTGGTAGTCTGAAGAGAAGGTTTCTTGCCCTTGGGGGAAACCTTGGTTGCTTTAGTGGTTGGGGCCTTTTTGTTTCCTTTGACCGGCGTTGCAGATGCTGGGGAAGGTTTCTCAGGAGCCGGAGCTGGTTCCTTCTCTTTCTGCTCCTTCTCACTCTGCTTCTCTTCTTTGGGAGGAGCTGGAAACCAAGAACAAGATCAAACATTTTAAAACATGCTGTCATTCACCATATATAAGCAGACCCAACATGTAGTGTGACAGCATTTTACAAACACTGCAAATTATGATTTTTAGTCTCTGATTTGGAGACTACGAGGCTATTACTGAAAGAAAAACATTAAAATGACAATTATAAATTTCACAGTTAAAAAATAAACTCAAAACAGATAATATAAAGCAGCAACTATAAATGAAGCCCTCCCTCAACTGATTGAAAATGAATGTCATTCATGACATTTGTGTGCACACATTGAACACTGCAATGAACATTCTGAAATAAAACAAAGTCGACAACTGGGCAGTTAAAAGGCCCATCTTTATTTGTGGCAGTGAATGGCGGATACATGGTTCTGTTTTTGCAAGTCCATTTGAGAAAGTATTTTCTTCCCAAACACTGCTTGATGGCAATGATCTTTGAGAAGCGTATATAAACTACCTCCTCATAAAACAGCTCAGTATGTGCAAACTCTTACTGAAAAGACTACAACTACCAGGTTCTCTCACTTGAACGTGAGAGACAAGCAGGCATCAACCAGTTTAAAGGCTAAAACATTAAGCCCACTTGTTTCACTGGTCACTAAAACATAAATGATCCATTACACTGCATGTGTGGGATATGTGGATCAGAATAAAAGGATATGACTAAGTGTAATAAAGTTCATAAGTTAGTCATTCTTAAACTGTAAACATTGGTATTGTATGAGCGCAGCTATATACCCCAACCACCACCTCCTGCTGATGAGGTGAAAGTAACTAGACCCACATCTCATTAATCATCATTTGAAGATAAACAGGAAAAATCTTTCTTAAAAACATGTCCCTTAAAATTGTATCAATTTGTGCCAAGACTTAAATGGCAATATGCAATTGTCAAATCTCTCTTCAAACTAACATCTGCAGATGCTCAAGTATCATCTATTGTGCCCAAGCTGCATGTCTGCTGTAGTGCAAGCATCAACCCCACTTAGACACACAAACTATACACCTATTAAAACATATAATCCACAATAATATAGTGCAAAGCAACAGTACTGAGACCAAAAGCACCAAAGTCAACCATCCTTGGAAGATAAGTTTGTCACACCAATCACAGGATCACTCAGCCAAATATGGGCTATGGAAGCACAAATCAATGAGCCAGAATTCCATTCTTCTGTTTATCACACAACAATCATACTGATCTCCTGATCTGAGGAGATGCATTTTACTAAGTAGATAAATACTTGCTATCTTGTCAATTAAGATCATTCTAGTGCCTTCCCTTCCATGACCTTTTAGATCGCAGAGGTCAAAGAAACGTGAAATGTCCACATTTCATTGCAGCAAATGTTCCCCTCAATATACATCATCAGGTGCAAAATGTGTGTGAAAAACTTTTCAGCATGCTGGGTCTCCTTCTTCTGAATCAGGTCTTCCATAGCTGCTCAGAACTTCACTGCTGTATCTCCAGGTGCTATGGTCCCTGTGGCAGGGCTTCTTTCTTCTCCGGCTGTTCACCATCAGGGAGTTTCGGGTGTCACATCTCCATAGTGTGTGCGGATTTGTCAGATGTATATGCTTGTTGAATTGGTCAGGATATCCTACAGCAAGCCAACACTGCTCACATAATCAATTGAGGCATCCTGAAATCTGTTATATCACCTTTTATTTTAAATCCAGTTTCCCCACTTAGTGAGGCATCATATTCAATATGAATCAAAAAAGTTTGAAAGAAGTCAGCCTGTTAACCACAAAATGAGTGATGGGAAAAAAACACAAGGTTGTGCTTAACAGCTGATACTATCCATGAGCGTCATCTGTCCACATTAACATGGGGGAATTCTGAGACACCTACCTGCTGGAGAAAGGGATGAGAGGGACCTTTTTTATGGGTCCAATGGCTGAGGTGATGAACCCAGGAAGTAGAGAGACTTGAGCAGGTAATTAAAAAAAAAAACCCACATACACACACTCACACCAGTCCATTCAGCACATCCTTACATCTAAGGGTAAAACATCAAAGATTATTGCCCTCCATTTTTCCTCTACAGGTTTTCATCAGCCCTGCAGTTTAACTATGAGGTATTCAAAAGGGGTACTCCAGTGATTCAGTATTACACTCTCAAAATCCTGAGGGACCGAAGACAGTCATTAAAAAAAGAGTTGGCCAATAGTGATGAAGCAGTCCAAAGTACCCTGACTTTCTGTCCATAGTCCATGGGCCAAGATCCAAAAAAAAACCCTGGATCCTACATCTCCCATAATGCATAAGCATCTTTTGTTAGACATTCCCTGTCCACTTAGTGCCTAAATCTTTCAAACTCCTGCCTTCAGTTTGTAATGCGGGCTTTGTGTTAAGCATTTTAAAAACTCAAGCTGAGATATCTCTGGTGATCAGCATCAGGATGAGATTTTCAGACTTTTCAAAGCTCTTCCAGAGCAACAAGACGCATTATATAACCATGTGGGGGTACAGGTCTAGTACACCACCCCACCCCCACCTTGACTAATAAAATTATCTTGCGTGCAATCTGCGGAGTACCCCTTTCAAAATAAATGTGTTTTGGATTATTGAATACTTACCCAAGGCCACAAATAACTTACCTTTTCCACAGCTGCCAACAATTCATTGAGTAACAAAATCTTTACATTATCAAAATCACAACACTTGGCAGATCATTTTGAAGTCTAGCATACGGCTCAGTTCATCTCCAGAGCACTCATGTTCTTCCCCAAATGTACGGATCATTTCTAAGTTATGTTAGCATGACAGGAACCACACTTATAATGGAGGAACAACAATGTGCTTTCAACAACAGCCCAAGACCTTCAAAGAGATACATACACTTTTTGTTTAAAACTGTTGGTGATATGGGTGTAGTCTTTTCTGGTGTTACTGCAATGTAATTATGATCGCTGGACCAGGATGCAGTGGCCGGCGGGGGTGGGTGTTCCTCTGCATGCTCGTCTTCGTCGTCCTCGTCTGGATCGGGACTGGGATCTTCCTCGCTGTCAGAATCCTCCTGGGTATTCTTCTGCATCTTCTTCCCACCAGCACTGCTCCTCTGGGTGGACGGGAAGAAACACATTCAAATGTTTTAGTGGCAGCACTCAGAGAGCATGGTTTGTTTAACATTACAGTCAAAATACAGAAATGTTTGACTTGACCTACGTTGGCTTTTAAAATCAGATTCTCTTTATAAAGTACTGCCAAATACCAGGAAAATCTATCTTTGGTTAACATAATTATTAATTCTCACAGTCTTTTGTCCTTTCTAACCACTGTTTGCATAGTGTTCACAGTACAACTCACACTACATTAACAGCATTTCTGCATACACCAGGCTTCAGCTGGCAGCCTTTTAGATTGCTCTGCATGTAGGATTGAAGCTTCTTTAAACCTGGGCGTATTTCTATGAAACACTGTGTACTAAATTATTCTTGGTACATTTTGAGCCAAATAGTTATTCAAAAGTGGGCCCTGTACTACAAATCAAGTTCAACATTGTCAGGTTTTCTTCCAACTAGTAGATTGAGTTTAAACCCTATGAAGATTGTTTTCTTACACATACATAATACTTCAAATGAAGAAACATGTATGTCGTTTTAGTGTACGTCACTGCACCAGCCCTTAAAGGTTAAATCTCACAGAAGTCAATTAGAGTAATAAGACCACGGGATTTTTTTTAATCCATCTATGAAGTCCCATGGAGGAGGCAGTTTTTTACAAATGACTTCTAACATCAGCAGATGAGAAGTGACGTATTTAGCAAAAGAGTAAGACTGCTGACTTCTGGGGGGGAAGTTTTGTTGTTGCAGAGGCAAAATGAGCTTAATACTAGTTTAATATGAGGCTCTTAAAAGATACAGGACACAAGCACAAAATGAAGCTATATGAAAAAGTAAACAATAAAAGCAAGCCTACTGTTCAGACTGTTAGATACTTTTGACATTTTCAAGCCTATAGTTAAGAGTTTTTCCTCTCTGTACTGTGACTATTAACTATCTCATAAATATGAATAATACAGGACATTAGAAATGCCGACTGACTTTTTAAAATGCATAATGAGTGTAAAGTAAATGCTGTGTAGACTGTGCGTTTATAGCCATGTTCATTTAGATATCTCTTTGTTAAACAACAGGCTTATCGTCTGACATTGTTAAAGCACACTGGGAAAATGATTCACTTATACAACTGATTCCATCTAGAAAACAATTTTCCCTTGTTAGTCATTACATATTCTCCAGTGCTGGGGAACAACAGTAGCCATATCAGGCTACAATACATTATTTTATCACTGATATAATAAATTGGCTGGTAAAGCAAAGTCATTCTGGGTGTCTAAACACATTGCTTGAAATGCTTGTCATCTGCAGGGAGTGCTTTTGTCCATTTAACGATTCAGCAGGAATGATGACGCCATTGTCCCCAGGAGCTGACTGGTCAGGAGCTAATTGCTCATTTTGATCTGATCCACAGAACTTAACCTGCTCCACTGCAGGTTGCAATAAAGGTTACCTTCAGGTTATATGTGAGTCAGTTTCATATTACAAAACAACCTATGTGAAGACCAAATTTTGGTTGCCAACCCACTACATTTGCTTCTTGAGTCGGGCACATAAACATCAAGACGTTCTGACATTGAGAAAGTAGCGAGTAACAGTTACCATTTGTTAGATCATTCCAAGCAGTACTTGAGAGCAACAATAAAGCTTTTTGAACTATTTTAATCAGACCAAGATTTGACTTCTTGGGAGAAGATTAAAATGCACAGGATGTAGCCACTGCAAGGAGATTCCACACTGCAAAAACAAATCTCAAAATTGGATTTTTATATTTTTGAATCCCAGATATGACTGCAATTACACCTGAGTGTATTAGTATTAGATAATGATCATTATATACTTGTTACTGTTATGCTAAGCAACAGCAAAACATTTTTTCCAGGTCACACTAATGCAGCTTTTTATGCATGTGTATAGAAAAGCATTTCAGTTATCAGGTCATGTTTAAAGTTGTTCAAAAAAAGGACTGAACGGTTCTTGTCTTCAAAAGTCACAACAGACCCAAGAATTCAATGCCCAACAATGCTGACAATAATCCAAACATTCAGCAAAGAATAAAACACGCATTAGGAAGCAATTTCTCAAATGTGATAAAGACACAAGATCAAAAGCCTAATATCTACATTACTATGACTATGCCACAGATTGTTTGACACTCATACACAACTTCTAAGAAAGTGATTTCCACTGTTATTGCTGATATTATTACTTACAGGAATATTAAAGCTAACAGCCTGCACAACTTTTCTCATTAGGCAACAGCCCTCAACATTTTTGCTTTCAGGAAAGATAAAGGGCATCATTTCAAGTGATCCGAGTTACCTTTTGTGTAGACTTGGTTTTCTGAGCCTTGGCCTTGTCCTTCTGCTTGGGATCTTTGACATCAGTGATGGACTTCATGGCTGCAGCAGCATGCTTCAGGATACAGTCGTTGCCACAGTACACAGAGTCTGGCTGGGCGTTATTCTCACAGCCGGGCCCGATACATTTGGGAAGGGAAGACTCCTCATCAGCCTTCTGCCCAACCTTCTCCTCTGTAGGCGTCGTTTTCACCTCAACGTTCGAAGCCACTTTATGGTCTGTCTCTGATAGTGCTTTCTGGTCCATAGTGGGCGCTGTCTTCTTTTCCACAGCTGGTGCAGATTTCTGGTCAGCTTTTGGTTGGAATGGCTGTTGCATGGCCTGCTCCAAGTAAGTACACAGCAAAATGGACAGCTACAGATGAGCAATGTCACATTACAACAGTGATTTATAAAAAACATGCACTATGTTTTGCGGAATGGTTTTCAGTGTCAAGTTGTTGTCTGCCTGATGCTATGCTAAGCACGTTTGTTCATAAAGAGATTTATAATCCAGAGCTGTTTCCTCTGCTTCTTGGGTCCTAATGTGAGATCTTTTAAAACAGGAACACCATCCATTCAGGCTCAAAAGACAGAAAAAGTTGCAGTTGTGCAACACAACACTCTAATAACACATTCTGGGGTTAATAATTACAATTTATATTTCAGCCCCACATTTTATGTCATTATTTGACAGTGACTGTGGTGGAATGGAATCCCATTTGATTTAACTGTTCAAAGCACCAAATGGCTAACCATGGCTTCGCAGTAACTTTGAAATTTAGACTATCATGACAACACTTGACATGCCCTATGAAGTATCTGACAACAGAACAACAACTCAGACAATGATTTAATAGCTGGACTCATAATAACACAGTAATTCTATTATCTATTAACTGAGATAACAGTTGTAACCTACCGGCTGAAAGATCTTTATTTTCTTTTTCCCGGTTGGATTAGTAGCTTTCTCTATCCTGCCTTTGATGCCCAGGTCCTCTACTCCCTTCTCCTCAGTTCCAGCTGCTGCAGAGGATGAAGGTGCCGAAACGGTCTGAACGGCTGACTGACTGGGGTCTGTGTTAGTTTTCTCAGCAGAGCCAGGGAGAGCAGAAGTTGGAGAAGCAACATCACCTCTGAGCTTCCCAATCTCTGTGCTTGTAGAGAGGATAGATGTGGCAGGTCTGACCACCTGGTTTTTCTTAGCGGTGCAATTGGGGCAGATGTAGTCTTCACCATTCCTCTCCATCAGGCGCCCACGGGCCTCAGTGATGCCCACACAATCTCCATGGAACCACTCCTCACAGCGGTCACAGCAGATCATAAACCTAAGGAACACAGGACATTTATAGTGCCACCTTTCTTCAAAGTAATGTTCAAGAAGAACTCATGTAGAATATGAATACAACATGACAACATTGAATCAGACAATGGCTGTAGCTACAATCCGCACAACACAGAGGGGAAGAGAAAACGGTAATATGCTCATTTAAATGTATAATGTAGTTCATTATTAGAACATGTAGTGTATCAAGTATACAGTGCAGCCAGTGTGATCATGATAATACCAATAATGATAAAAACATCAAATAATAAAGTACCTTTTGTTGTGTTTCTGGCGACAGATGCAGTAAAGTGCATTCGGGTCATAACCACCATCATCAGACTCAATGGATGACGAAGACGAAGACATTGAAGAGTCATTTTCATCATCGTCGTCGTCGTCGTCGTCATCATCATCATCATCATCATCCTCCTCCTCATCCTCATCATTCTCATAGTCATTGTCTTCTGTCTGGGGCTTGCGTGTCTTTCCAGAGGATGGGGGAGCTTTGGGCTTGGTCTCCCTTTTGATAGGAGCAGGGCTCTTGTTGGCAAGAGCTGGAGTTTTAACAGGGGTAGTGTTCGTACTGACTGCCCTCTTTTTGTTGACGTAAGTTCTTATTGGTCCACGTTTTACCAACATTGCTGCAGATTTGTCTGCACCCCCATCAGTCTCTTTATCTGTGATCTTCTCCGTTTCGTCTTTGTCATTCTTATCTTCACGTTCGTTCTTCTCCTGGACAACCCCTGTCTTCTCAGAGTCCAGCTCTGGCTGAGGCTGTACTGTTTCTGTGCTCCCTCCATCTTCGGGAGTGGAATAACTCTTTTCATCTTTGTTCTCCGATAACTGATCATTATTGGCAGCATCTTTGCCGTCCTCGTCATTCTCAGAGCTTCCCTCATCTTTGACGATCACTCTACTGCCTCCTCTGGCCTGTTTGCCACCTCGAATTTTCCGTTGCGTCTGCTTCCTTGCGCCACTTCTCGTCCTCCTGTCAGGGGAGTCCACCCTGTCCTCTACAGCCTTGGTGTCAGCGTTCCCATCAAAACTGGCCTCTGAGGCAGTCTCTGCATCAGTCGGGGTTTGGGAAGGAGGATCTCCACTTTCCAGACTGGGAGGGGCACTCTTCCTGGACCCTCTTTTGGCAGTCAAGAGGAATTCCTCTAGTTTGTCAGTACGTTTCGACTGTCTGCCACTGCGACGTACAGGACAGCGGTTTTCAGGGCTGTCGGTTGCTGCTTCCGCTGGCATCTCTCTCTTTGCAACGGTGGACCGTCGGAAACCCCAAGTCTTTTTTACTTCACCGTTTCCCTTGGAAGATTTATCTGGCTCCTCTAGTATCTCTCTAGCCACATTTTCACTTTCCTTGTGAAACAGTTCCTTCTGCTCACTATTCCCTTCTCCCAAACCTGTAAACAGATGATCAAAGATGGCTGTGGGCAAAACATTATGGCATGCAAGTACCAGAATGCAACCTAACAACATAGCCAAGAAACTACTGATTGCTTTGTGATTAAGCATATGTGTGAATCAAAACAAATTGAAAGTGATTGCTTGATTTGGACCCTCACTTACCATACATTTTCACCATAATTTTAAATCATTCAAAGATCATAGAAGCTACCACCATAATTGCTATTACTACAATGTCCCCACCAATTTATTATTATGAGGGAAAAGAAGCTCATCCAAGGTACCTTGAGAGCAGCTTTCCATACAGTCCTGGCTCTGCTCTGGCTCAGGAGCTAGAGAGAGCTCAGGGCTCCCATTCTTCTCCATAGATGATGGAGTCAACCACTATTTTCAAACTGAATGTCTACAGAAGAGCACAAGAGACCAGCTATGAGTCACTCTTTTCAGTTCATTATATGACAAATACTGAGGGCTGCCAGGTTTTTTATTCATTAGGCAGTGTTGGGATTCAAAATGTTGAATATTTGTTTAAATTAAATTACTGTTCCAAAATGGTGTTACATAGCATTTTTTAAATGTCTTTACAGTACTTTTTGCACCATCATGTACTAATTCAACAATCTTATGAAATGGCAGCTCTATTGAGAGTATGCAATGACGTGACTTTTTCACATCATATCATTACCAACAGTGTGTAGCTAAACAGCCTTGTTATGGCTGCTATGAATAACTGTGGGTCAAGTTTAACAATGTTTAGATATTAAGTCTTCTGTAGTCTATAAAAACTTGTGCCTGTTTTTTAAATCACTGCATTTTAAGATAAGATAAACCTTTATTAGTCCCACAGTGGGGAAATTCACAATTTCACAAATTTATTGCACAGCAGCCTTTGTAAGGATTAATACAAACTGCTCATTATCCATAGTATTTTCCACATGAATGCATGATGATAGATCCTCAGTGTTTGTGTTTTTGGGTATTCAGGGTGACTGACTGTGGCAACTTCTGCATTTTGTCACATCACATGCATACCCCCTGTAGTCTAAAGCTGTAATTTAATGTAAAATAATACTAAAAAAATAGCTATTCCTGTAATATTACAATTTAGTTAAAGAAGTTAAAGTTACAGATGTTAATGTTTGCTGTGTGAATAATTAAGCCAACTGTACATAACATTCTCCCGGGCCAAACTATTCTCGAGGAGCATATATTGAATATAGCCAGTGTCTGTACCTGCAGTTCAGCAGTGATGGGTAACAGAGTTTTTCTTCAAACAAAACAAAGGCTTCACAGCAGTAACCATCAGTCTGGGTACAAGGATAAAGGATCTGCTAGAAAGAGGAAAACACAAGTTAGGATCAAAGGGCTCTGCGCTTCATACAATGGCTAAGATGCAACAACAGTGGGAATTTGTTAAGATAAAAACAACAGATCATGTGGATATTCTGGAAATGTAAGATGTCTACTAACTGGAATATCTATAAATTGCCCAACTACTCAATTGGCCTTTGAATGCACATAAATTGACTTAAAAATGCACGGTAATGCAATGATGATTTAGTAGTGTTATTTAAAGTAACTGTAAATGTTAACAATTCACAGTAATTTTTTTAAAATGTGAATAATTTCAATAATTTATTAGTTCGATGTATTTGTATAAAATGCCGTCGCACATGAATCCATAATAATTATATATGTTTTTAAATGGAGGTAGTGGTGAGCCTTGCACACTGCACAGGCAACAGTGGGAGAAAAAAAATCAACAAAAGAGGGAAAGTGGTTAAACGGGATTCTTCCAATGGTGTGCCTGTGGTCACGACACCAGCCACGTGAATGAGGAGAAACTGTTGCCATGAGAGGTGGGGGCCGGAACAAGGATCAAATGTAACACTAGGGTACAACTCACAGGTACAACTACATATACACACAAAGCGATAAAATCAACTTTCTGACATGCACAGATTCAGCAGGGTGACATGTTAACAGCGATGTTTGTAGGTCCAGTAGTTGCCGCTTGACACCGAAAGATGGTAGCAGCACTGGGCCTTTGTGCAGTGATATAACTCTTACATCCCACCCAAAATCATGCATTGTTATCAAATGTGTATGGGCAAACGAGAAACGTAAACAAGTATGAAACAATCTGGACGATGTAGAAATCAGACAGCAAACTACAACAACCTCCTGCACACCCGACTTCAATGATGGCCGCAAAGACAACATTCTGCCAAACCACTGAACGGCTATCTAACCGTTCGTTAGCGTAAACCAGTGGAACAAATTAGGTAAAATTATTGGGCGGGGCACATTTGGCAACTCCTTGTGTAACGTTAAGCATTGATCCAGTCTTTTTTTCTCGCCGATCACCGTTTCGGTTCACAACGAGGAACTGAGCGTTGCAAAACGTGCACTTGTAGCTAGCAAGCCTGGCTAGCGCTGTTAGCCGCCACGAGCACGAGCAAGCTAACGTTTACGGCAAACTCAACCTGTAGCTATTACACATTTATGTGATCCCCTAAACCTAACCACACAACTACTAAAACTGTGCCACGACAGACATTAATTATGTAGCAATATCTACATTTATCTAACCAAGACCAAGAGTCAAATTTAAAAGCGTAGTTCGTCTGTACTCAAGTTAACGCTCCAGCTAACGTCAGGCGTATCATTTTCAACACTGTCTCAAATATCTGGAGCAGGACAACACCTGCACGAGGACAGAAGCTGAGACACGGAAGCATCTCACAAAAACACAACACTACATTAATGTTACTACATTTCTGAATTATTGCGTTCCACCCACCTACACGCTAGAAATACCGATGATATGCCCTCGCTCTTCGGTCAAGCCTCCATTTTCCATTCCCGCTGGAGCGCACTGACTGCGGCAGATGGCTGACGGCGTTCAGAATACGCTCAATGTGTCTACAGCGCCCCCGATGGCCAGGAGGGACACTGACGTGACACAGTAACAATGCTGGGGTTTGAACTGATCACTTGAAATATCCTAAGATAGCAAATATAAAGTTTATTACTATTATTATTTTATTAGAAACAACCTTGAGCTAAACGGGAATTTGCCCACCTTAATCAGACAATATACGGAATATTTGTTGCTGTTGGCTCCCTTTTCTCACATTTTAACTTACTATTGTACTTAATAATGTATCTGTCAAGCACCCTTGTGTTCTTACTATGAGTATAAGAGGCTGTAGTCATGAGCTGATGAAATATATTTTATCTGTGACTTGTTTTCCTGACATTTTATACAAAACTGCAAAATTCTGACATTTCATAAATCTATATTTAATATAAGGAGTCCTGAAATGTTAAAGTATGCCACATCTGTTAAAAGTACAGTCGACGTGGAACTGACAAAACATAGTCTTATAAAATTGACATCCACCAAAATCAGTCCAAAACATGAACAAGTTCCTCCTCTTCTGCTGGCCTTGTTTATGACCACAGTTTTTCCAAATTGTATTATCTGACCATGAGCTCTTTCCTTACAGCCTATGTACCCACTCTACCTGCAGTTGAAACTGAGCTAATTGATTGCACATTGCTTCATAGCTTATTAGACCAGAGTGTAACCATAGAAACAGCTTGTTTAAAATGTTTGTATTTGTTATTTTCTTTGCAGTATACAGCAGGCAACATTAGAATAACAAATAAATTAACATAGAATACAAAATAAGTAATTTACAGACATTCCTGTCAAAAGTCCTCTAACCTAAAGCTGGAGTGGTCCATTGACATGGGTTACATTTTTGCAGTCTTAAACTGTTTAACTGTTGTCCTATACACCATGTGTATGTTTTGTGACACTCAGGCATGCTCTTAAGATCTTTATACTGACAGGTCTCTACAGACTGTAAAGGAGTGCGTGAATATGTAGTTTACATTTTTTAAACTGCCCCCTCTAGTGGTTACTAACTATCTGCTGTCAGTCTTGATTCCACATTTAAAATGTTTCAAAGACCACTGCTCACTGGGAGGCAGTATGTGAGCCCTGAAAGGCAAATAAAAATATATAAATAAAAAGAATTTAGATTGTTCCCTTCACAGCTGCTTAAACAGAACAATATATATAGACATATCCTTGTAGTGAAAAAAACATCTATACATTTACATTTTCAAGTATGGTGAGCTCGGTTAGGACAAAGTGACAGCAACGTTGTCAGTGCTCTTCTCCATGTCACGGTCTTTGTCTGATGGTGCAGAGGCCGGCGTGTCTCTGAGAGAGTTTGGGCCACTATTAGCCTGCCCTAAACCTTTGTTTGGGAGGTCTGCTGTCGACTCAGCCTCAGGTTCTTGCTGTGGGGCTGTGGCTACAAATAGAACAAAAGTGAAAAATACATAACATCTATGAAAATGTCAGTATTAATGTGGGTGGTGAATATGCAGGCAAGTAAAGGAGTGGAGACTTCCAGACAGGGTTAAGTACAGCCAAGAGAGGAAAACCCAAAAATACAATCATCCTTGTTTGTGTGAATGTCATCAATAGCATGCTGATGTTGACATGTGCTGTTACCTGACTGAGTGCAGGACTTCATGTGTTCAGGCCAGTGGGCTTGCTGACAGGGGTAATCACAGTAACTGGTGTTCCAGCAGCAGTAGAAGATGGCCTCTTTCCTGCAGTTAGCACACCACTGTTTCTTCTTTGTCTCATCCACTGCTTGTTGCTTCTCCAGCTCCATCTGTTTCTTGACCTCTGTCACCAACCTCTCTCTCTCCTGTTCAAGACTTTGTCTCATCTCTGCCATTGTAAGTTCTACATTGAAGTACACAAAAAATGATCAAACACAGGTAAAACTCATGACACAGTTTTGGGAAAAGAAGACTGCATGCATACTATGTTGCTAATCGCTTAAGTTCTCACCAAGATTGTGCTTCATTTCTGACAACTCTTGTTGATGCAGCCACTGTAATTTTTCTATTTCGATTCTCAGCCGTCTGATCTGAATTAGAAACCCATTGGCACATTAGGCTAAGTAAAAGGTCACATGCAAAGCCACTGCTATGATCTGAATAGTGTTCGGTGTCTAAAGGACCAAGAGCAAACACTTACCTCTGCTATTGTATTCCCTGAAGTACTCTTAGAAAGGTCATTGTAGATTTCAGTCATTGTACCTTTGATTGCATCCATTATCTGAAAAAGAGCGGACCATAGCATTCTGTATCTTCTACAAGAAAAACACATTTTATGGATGGATCAAATTCACACATCAACTATCAACACCAATATGGTTCTTTGTCTTGCCATCCTCAAGTGTCATTTTATGCAGCAGTCAAAACTATATAGTTTGATAAGCTGCAGGCCAATTAGCTAGGTCAATTTAATGCCCATTGGATTCAACCACTATCCACTGACCGCACTCCATCTTGGTTTTCTATTTAAAACATTATCATTCAATTATTTTAATTATTATGTAGTTATTTTTTCATTTAAATTTGTGATCTTACAATTCATGACACTCTCGTTTCTTATTTACTTCTTCTCTTTGTATTGAAAATGCTAATGAACAGTTGGTCATAAAAAAAAAAAACAAAGAAAAAATAAATTGCTCTAATGGCATGTTTTCATCTAGGTTATTTAACCAATGAAAAATCAGTCAGTGCTTAAGTCCAGTCGATTTGGCACCTTATAAAGCAAATGTAACTTTACTAACTTTATTAGTGTACTTGGCAATGTCTGCAGCCACATCCGCTGAGGCAGTGGGAATATACAGGTCTGTTGCCACTGGTGAAGATGTAGCAGCTGTGCCTAAACTTGATGTTGCCATCACAGCAACAGGAGTTGGACTACTGGACACCAGGGTGACCGCTGACGTGGATGTGCTGAGTGGAGTGTCTTTTTGTTGAACAGCTAGAATTTAAAAAAAACGGTGAACTGTTTGGTAAGCCCATTTGTTCCTGTAGAGGATTGTAATACTCAAACTCCTTTAGAATATGTATACTGTTGATATAAAGCATTTGTATACTACATTTTCTAATCACATTACATGAAGGAATTTTGATCTACAGTATACTGGCCCACGAAATGTGTACAGTCAAACAAGAATACGGTCATGAATATAAATAAATCATGTTTCTACCTTTAACAGCCTGTCTGGTCTGATAGCGTGTGCTTTGTGAAGACTGCTGTGCTGAAGATGAGGATAACGCTGTCGAGCCGTTCCCAGCGGTCTGGGTTACCACCTGAGCCTGGCCTTGCCTGGGAGACGACGCCTGCCCCTGCGTGCCTGTCACAGGCTGCTGGTTCTGTTGCTGACGCTGCACCTTCTGCATGTGCCACTTCTGAGAGGAGGTCTGAAACTTGGCAGTGGGATTCCACACCACAGCTCTCTGTACCACTGGCACAGTCTCTCTAGGCAGCAGAGGGCGCTGTTTCTTCAATGCTGGTGTGGTGGAGGCTGAGGAGGAGGAGGAAGAGGGGGGTGTTGCAGTGGCACTGGACACAGTTGTAAGGCTTATGGTTGCAGGGGAGGGAGTAGTGAAGGAGACCATGGTGACAGGAATGGCCATGGAGGACTGCGTGGAAATACTGGAGGGCGTGGAAGGAGCTGTACTGTTTTGACACGGGAGTGTCGATGGGGTCGGGGCTTTACCTACAAGGGAAAGTACCTCCATTATTTAAACAGCCTGAGCAAAATTCCTGATGTTTCCACGTGTCAGAAAAACTAAAAATGGACACTATATTCAATTGATTATTTCTTGTGGAATCAGCAGAAAGAAGTACATCTCTCACCTTCTGTTTTACCAGCAGATGACTCTTTACCAGTGTTGTCTTTCCTGCTCCTCTTCCTGTCCTTGCTTCCCTGTTCTTCTCCAAGATCAATAACCAGCTCCCTCTCTGAGTCAGAGTCCTCCACCGGCGCAGGCTGCTTTGCCTCTTCTTTCACCTGAGACTTTTCTCTGGGGCCAGGTGATGCTGGAGTTGCTTTGGTCCTCTCAAGGCTCTCTTTCTCTGAATCTTTGTTTATTTTCTCTTTAGTTGGAGCATCTAATGCTAGTGCAGTGGAGTCGCCTGCAGCAGACTCGGATGTGACAAGTGTATCAGTTTTACCCTCCTTATCTTGACTCGGGGAAGGCTGCTCTTTGACTATGCTCTTGGAAGGCTCCTTCTGAGCTTCATCATTAGGTGCTGCATCCTGACCATCTTTGGTCTTTTGCTCCTCATCACTGGCATACTCACTGTCACTGGAGTCAGATTTATCAGAGTCTTCTGAGTCACTATGTTCCACACCTTTATACACATCAACAGAGATCTCATCTATACCTGCAAAACAAAGGAAAAAGAAGGATATCCCATTCAATATGTTATAGGGTTCAGTTACAAAGAAGTAAGCACAAGTATAGTACCCCATCATACTCAACATCACATCCCCCAAATGTCTTTCGTGAAGTAACTTTTCCATTAGGGCAATGATTCTACCACTATCAACAACGGCAATGCTTCACAGCTTCATAGCTTTTTTTCCTGAGTACTGACCCAGCTGTGCCTTGCAACTCTCAATGGTTTTGTCCAAGTTCAGCTGGAAACGGCTCTTGATCTGTCTTTTTGGAGAAGTGAGGACTGGTGTGGCTCCTTGTTTCTGTTGAACTGTTTCACTAAGCTCCTTTAGGTCCATTTCTGCTTTACTCCGGTCTAGTAGAACACAGCGTAAAAAATAGATAATACTTATTATTGTTCTAAATATTTCCAAACATCAATATCTGCACAAAAGAGTGTATTTTGAGAATCATATTCAATGGTGACCTGTATTTGCTCACACGGCTCAGAGGACATTATTAAACACGTTAGGCATATTACATAATTACAATAAAACATTCACCTAGATTGAGGTTCAGAATGCTTCCTGTGGGTGGTGTCTTCTCCTGCTTGGGGATGCCAGGAGCTTGAGAGTGGAACGGTTTAGGGCTGTCCAAGGAACTGCCTGCAGGACCAGGTCGAGGATGGGCAGGTGAAGCTGTTCAGAGATATTTACCATTAAAAAGTCTGTTTGAATTAGACACAACATACTTGTTATTACACTAAAATACAGCTAGTGAAATACCTGTACAGTCCATGGACTCTTCTGCCGTACTGTACTGGTTGTTTGGAGCTTTGGTCTGGGACTTGTCCGCTGTCTCCTGTTCCCCATCTGAACCAGTATGGGCAGAGGAGGTTGTGCTCATGGGAGAGCGAGGCATGTCACTGATAGGGAGCCGCCGGCCTGCCGTGCTTCCTCCCACCCCAGTCCCAGACAACATGGTCCTTGCCAAAGGGATCTTGGGAGATGCTGTCATATCAAAGCTCAGCTTGATCTTTTCCTGTTTCTCAGGTTTGATCGGAGTGGACGAGGGGTTGGAGGGATCCAGCAGCATCTGGAAGTTGTTGTCAGGAGTATAGGGTGTCCTGAAGGGTGCATAGTTAAAGACCCCAAACTTCTTCCTCATGTTCTCCACATAGACTTCCATCTCCTGCATGGCACTGTTGAAGATGCTTTTGGTCTTCTTCACAGAGAATGGAATCTCTTTGGACATGAGGTAGCAATTGTTTAAAGGAACCCAAGCCCTGTAGGACAAAGATTCACATCATGAACAAAGTCCGAAATGTGCCTCATAGTCCAAGTAAGTGAAGCACAAAGGGCTGATACCTGTCGTGCTGACCAAAAAAACGAGCATCCACCTGTCCATCTTTGTCCCGCAGAGCTTTAGCAGGCCAGAATGGAAATCCTTTCAGTTTGGCCCACACCAGAGGGTGCGGGTTACTCTGCAGACATACAGTAAACACTGGAACTGAGTGGTGGTAATTCCAGTGATCTATGTGTGAATGGCTGAAAAATCTGGTGGAATCATCAACAGAAACTTCCAAGTTACTCAACTAGCTTACACAAGGCTCACAGAACCAGTTGTCTCTCTTTTGGCAAGCAGACAGATAACACTCAGGACAAACTTCAATCTCGTTCATCTGCAATTAAAGTATAAAAAGACATGGCATGAGGTTTCAGTTGTCACGTTTAGTGTTTTACATTAATCGATAATTCAATGTCCAGATTGAATAACAGGCATACACATACCCACCTCATGCTCACAGATTTTTACTATCACCTTAGCAGTTGCTGTGAGTTTATGATTGCCTGAAAGAAGGACATTTATGTTAATTTTAATACAAAAGATAGGGTAATTCAATATTCTTGTTCATCATCTTTCAGTGGAACTGTGTTGTAATGATGACAGCATGTTATTGTTTTACAAACTGCTGTTATCCCAATAAATTACAAGAATTACAATGAATTACAGAGTTTGCTAAAAACTAACAAAACAAATTACTGACACCTGACAACAACATTGCATTGAACAATAAATTGAATATTTCATGACATAGTATATAAAGTATATTTTCCTATTAAAGATAGCATGATAATGATTTAATGTGTGTCATGGGATACATACATCATGTTAATCCAGTTCTGCTAACGAACATACCTCCATTATATATGATACAGTTGTGCAAAATCCATTTTGCATCTGCCAAGAAAGCCTCCGTGCAGCCATACATTTTCTTTTTAATATTCTGCAAAGCAAAGCGAAAAGATGGTATCCAGTTGACAAACTTATTTTTGCATTTCCATATTCATAAATAAAATAAAATAAAACTATGTGACAGTTTGTGGTTTACCTTCTCAAGTGTGCAAAGATCCATAGGGTGAAAAATGTACTCTGCATAATCTGGATGCTGTTCAAGAGAGACAGGTTTCTGGAAGGGTTCAGTCTATAAAATTGAGGAGAGAGAAATGAAAGTGAAGGAAGACAAACTCTCAAGCCAAACTTTGTGCACAATCTTCCCTTCTACCGCACGTCAACATGCTACCACCATGCGACTACTAAAAACTCTAAAAGCCGCTTCAAACAAAAGGAGGAAAACCAGTGGAGGAAGAAATCATGACGGGGTCTTGTTAGTGGTGCAATTGATTACCCAATTAAAAGTCTTTCTCTGCGTGGAAGCTGCATGGGGGGAGCGAGATGACAAGCGGGGATGATCCTGAAAGAGAGTGAGAGGGGCAGCTGTATCCTCACCACCAGCTAGCATGTTTACCTTCATGGTATCCAACCATGACAAGCCCATTATAGTACAATGATTGTTAGTTCTGTTATTAGAATTCATTTGCACATGCAAATTAATAATATATCATGCTGGACTGATATGTGGACAGGTAGTGCTTCAGGGTGCAGATTTTAACACCTGGCTTGGCTGTTGGGAATATGATGACCAGAAAAAAGCGTGTCTTTTGGTTGCACAAGCAATCTTAGAATTAAGACTGGCCAAGGAATGACATGCCAATATCCAAGTGAAATTAAAATGACAAAAAACAGAGTACCCCATCTGTAATAAAAAAAATGCCTGTCTCAACACAACATAATCAGTTGGGTAGCTTGAATTCCCTAGCATCACAAGGGACCAGAATACTTACACCTGGCTGTTTCATCTTCTGAAGGGCAAACTTTAGTAGGTAAGACAGCTGGTCTATAGTTAGCATCATCATGGCTTTGCTCTGAGTCTCTATACACTCAGCAACTGTTATTTTCTGGAAGACATCAAAAGGAAAATAGTTGAAAACCATTATTGCACAAAATGTATGCAAGCTCAATATATATTTATTACTTATGTCCAAACTAACTGAAACGGCTTCTGTAATTATTAAATGATTACTACAGGTTTTGACCACAGGCTTTGAAATACTGTTTACAACACCCATACACTATACACATTCCTTGGCGAGTACCTCACACTCCGGACAGAACCAGTCGCCCTCTGGCTCAGCTGGTAGTTTGAGGCACTTGGCATGGTACACCCTGGGGCAGAGCTCACAGCAGAGCACCTGGCCCTCGCGGTGGCACAGCCAACAGTAGAAGTCGTTCCTGCCGTCCTGCGGTACAACATCAACAGGGTCTGTGGTGAGTGCTGGCTGCTTCACATAGTAAAAGGGACCATGTCTTAGTTCTGACTGGAATGCAGGCAAAAGAAACACAAAGTTGGGGAAGGTCAAAATCAGGCCAGAGATTAGAGAAGCCAAGCAGACATGCACAGCATCAACAAAAGGCACACAAAAGTCCAAAACACAGACTGCTATGAGCCCTGATAAGTACTAATACACTAACCATTGGTTGATGAGATGAGGAGTCAATATCACATTTTTTCTTGATTGGAAATAACTTCAAAATAGGTCTGGATATTTATTTCAAGCCATGTGACTTGCTGAGTTCTTTGATTTAGTCTGTATTTCAGAACACAACCTTTACCAGTGTGCACAAGGGTAAACAGTGTGGACAGGCTTGATTAAACCAGCTAAGGCTCAGATAGTTATAGCAGCTACTAATCATTTACAAAGGTCAACTTCATGTAAGATACTAGCAATCATTAACCTACTGTGCATTTGTGAACCGCTTCAAGCACAGAGGCAGCAAAGCATGCACTTAAAAAACGCAACTAGCCACATATGACTATCATAGACTGTCTCAGATTACACAGAAATGTACAAAATAGTAGCAGCTAAAAAGCATTTGTTAAAAATTAGAGGTGCACAGATAGCATTTTATCAGAACTCAGTGCTTGAGCAGATTATAAAGCAATGGAAGGACCAATGCTAACTAAAGACCTAAGCACAATTGTTGTTAACAATGGAAAAAATATAACACGTTTTTTTATGCAGAGCAAATAAAGTCCATGTTTTTTTAATGTTCCATGTTTTGGGGGGTTGTCCCTCTAATATCTTATACTGGCAGAAGCAAAAGGACTGTATGGAGACAATTTTTGAGGGCATACTTTCCACTCACATTTGAGGTATTATTCAGCACTTAAAATGACATTATGACTTAACTGATTTTGAAACAAACATATGTTAAGGGTAAGGACTGGGTTGATGTAATGCTTAATACTGTTCAGACTAGTTGAAACTTGACAAACTGAACAGATTGAACAGATTGAAAATTGAACTGAATATATGTCAGTAATTAGGTCAGACTTTAGATGATAGAGTGCTGAAATTGGATAACCCTTTGGTTAATCTCTATATGTTCTGAAATGTTTATTTACTCACTACGCTGGTAATATATTTAGAATCTCTACTCTGACAGAAGTAAAAATGTACTGCATGAGGTGTGGTACAGGTACAAAAAGAGATAATGAAAAATGAAAAAAAATTGTTATCAGTTGGATCCAAATAGATTGAACAACACTATAAAACACAGTGACATTATACACTTACATTCTACAGTGCATGACATACTGTTGATGTAATACCTAATTAACTAGATCTCAACAGAGCTTACCAAGGCGCAATGGAGGGAATCATAGGGTAATTCAAGATATACTGTTATCTTTTCAGCATAGTCTCTGATCTAACTTGAATCCGACTTTCAAATGAGTTGACAAAACTTCAGCCCTATCTGCCCCAGTGGCACTGCTAAGTGGCCTACAGTTCAGTTTGTGGTTGGGCAGCTTCCAGGTCAGGGTGCATGTGACTGTGCGTAATGTGTGTTGATGTGGAGCAGGGCATCCCTCCAAAAGCGTGAACCTAGCCTGAATAAATGCAGGCCTTGAAATATTGACTGAATATTTAGTGATTATAACCAACAATTTCTTCTCCAGAGTTAACAGACTTATCATCAAATGTATCTGTTATTGTATCTAACACAGATAAATACTTTTATCAGTCCTGTAAATTAGCTGTAACTGCTTCCACACCCATGATACTGAATGTATCAGTGCACCTAATTTAGAGCTCAGTGTGGCAGTTTGCGACTTTATTGCTGAATATCGCATTTATATGAACAAAATACAAGCAGATTGCTTCAAGTTGTTTGAAGTTAAAATACAGACTATGTGTTATTATTGCGTTATTGATGCTTTGTCAGATTTCTACAGTTTTTCCATCTGGAAAATTAACCACACAACAGAAATATGAGGATAGGAAACTGAAAAAAATCTGAAGCCTAATGGGTTAATCTAACCCATTTCATAGTAACTAATATGAATTCAGGTGTAATCATTGAAAATAGCACTGAAGTCCTCAATTAAGTTTGAACAAACAATATAAATATGAAATGCTTTGAACAAAGTTCCATTTTTGAGGTCGGCAGCAGAAGTCCTCTCAGACCTTCTGCGACTAAAACTACTATTATCCACACTGATTGATAACACTGGGGTAAAGAGGCAAAATATGTTTTTAGCGATTTGGCCATACTGGCCTGGGTGAAAACAATTGTGTGAACTATAAATTTTAGGTTTGTTTACATCGTTCATGAAAAAGCTTGACCTCTTAATGATTAAATAAATCTCTGAAGTCATTGTCAAGTGAAAGTCTTAATATCAAAAGACAATCAATTTGTCAGTCCTTGGGAGAGACAGCAGGTTTGAATCCTGTTTTTTGGTAGTTATTACCTGGTCTTTGCTGCTGCTAAGAGCACCTGGTTTCTTCTTCTTTCTCATTGGGCAGGGGGAGGTTTCAGCAGACGAGTGACCATTGGATGAGTGAGAGGGACTTGGCATCTTTCGTTTTTGGGCAGTCCGGTCTGTTGACCCCGTGTCTGAAACAGCATACAAAGGTCAAAGTTTACACAAACCAGGAAGGGCAGACTGATGGCTTCCTTAAAGCAGCAAAGAATCCAGAAATGACACCCCACAGGGTTTCCTGCACCTGTACAGTCATCTGAAGTCAGTAAATGGTGAAATATACACTATTTATCTAATATATGACATAAAAACAAAACCACCTACCAAAGTACAGACATAGATATCAAAAGAGCTTTGTCAACCTATCTGAAAACAAACTTACATAGTAGGTTATTACCTTTGGACCGAGTTGAGATCTCCATTTCTTCTGCTGTAATTTCAGTTTTTCCCTCCTCCTCTGCCACACTGATGTAAAAAAGAGCATCATCAAAGGTTTACCAGTCAAACATAACCTACAGCTTAGGAGCTGATATTTATGCTTTTATCATTACATTAAAAAAGTTTTTCAAAATTGATCCTTAGTACAAAACATTCCTTAAAAGTACATTATAGTTAGTGCAAATAAAGGTATGTAAAGAACATTATGTCCTTAGGGCACACAGCTTTATCATTGCTCTAGTTTAGTAACCTAGCAAGCATTTGCTTCAAATGTATTTCAAGGTCAATTAAAAGATGCATGGATTTGATCAATATTTTTGAACAGTTTAAAATGCCAAGTTTCCTCATCTGAAGTCAAATCTGAGCAACTTCTATCACCAAACACGGCTGATTGGTTCAACACAATAAACAATCTTGATTATAAGTAACTCAGTTGGATGCTAGATTAATGAAAATGTAAATGATCCTATTTTCAGTGCTGGGACTGGATATATTCCTGCAGAAGTTTGTCGTCAAATACATTTCCCTCATCTTCATACAATGAGATTATTCTCAAAAAGGAAAGTCAATTTTGCTTCTCTTTTGACATTAATAAAATTCTGGTTAGATCTGGGGGGCTCACTTGGGAAAATAAGCATCATAAATCCTCCGTAAAAATGCAAACCCACTTTCAAACGACTACTTTAAGCAAAGAAAAATTTCAAAGGCTTAAAAGTGACATGAATGATTAAGTCAGTAAATTAAGTCATCACCAGTAACAGGTTGATATCTTGTGTCTGTTTTTCACCAAGGTGAAATATTGAAAAATAACATGTTAGTAATGATTCCACCAGCACAGTGTGCAGTTGACAAAAACTGTTTTCTACTCTGCTGAAGGTTACGTAATTTAAATAAGCACATCAAAACAATTACTACAGAATCAACCAATGTAGGACTACACTGCATGAAAACAAAACAGGCCAGTGGGAATAGTCTGCAAAATGTCTAATATGCCAGCACAACTTGGTGACTCAGTCAGACATCTTGTGGATGTTAAAAATATCTTAAAATCAGAGCAAAAGTTAACCAATACTGGAGCAAAGGCAGCTGTGTGGAGGCCATTCTCCAATTATAGATAGCAGGCACCTTTCTCCACTGACCACAGGTCTATAAATAGTAAACATGAAAACACAGAACAGTAGAATCTGCAGTGTCTGAACAGCCAACAACTGAAGAGCAGGTAAATACTTGCCTACTGTTTTAAAACAACCACATAATATCCATTGATCAAGTGACCTTAATAACAGACAGTATATCATAATGGATTGCATAATCACAGCCACACTTATGCTGAGAGACACTTTCTTGAAATACAAGCCATAATTTGTTGTGAACCGCCTTCTATTCCAAATCTGCCCAACAGGTTTTTCTCAGCATCAGTTCAACATGATTCACCTTGGTTTGCAGGCGCCCTGTTGTCGATCCTATTATTGTTGCCATTTTCCCTCACGCCACAGCAGATGCATCGGCCTCACTGCTCAGATGGCTTCAATTTGGCCAATTTTTACTTCACTCACCCCTGAGGAAAGCACCATTTGAATGTTTTGTGTGGAAAATAGACGAGCAATCACTGAAAACAAAAAATACTGCTTCCATCTTCATAATCTTGTTCACCACCACCCCCATCCCTCCTCCTCCTCCTCCTCCTCCATCACTAAAGAAGGATAAAATGACAGACAGGAACACAGCACATCTGCAGAGACAGACAGGAGTGGAGTGAAATGGCTTTGCCGGCCTGCTCATCTAACCTGTCTGGACAGCCTCAGGCAATCTACCCCAGCAACATCCTGTCCTGTCCAGGGCAGGAAATACACCAACAAGAGACAAAGAGAAAGACATGGACAGGCACAAGGAGGAAAATCAATGCTGCCCATCCTGAAAAAAACATTTTTAAATCAAAGACCACAGATCACACGATACAGCCCATTGTAACCTATGGATACAACCCTTTCCACACCCACCACTGCCATAACATCCATGCTTCAATGTAGGAAATCAACAGCATACCTTTTTCTTTTCTCACATACAGATTCTTCAGCCTATTCTTTAATCTTTTTCAATTATTGAGGGCGTTGGGGGATGAGGGAAAAGATGGGTCCAGGTTTCCCAGAAGGCCTTCTCTCCCTGCTGCTCTCTCCTGCAATTGTCAATCTTTAACCTCGGCTGCAGGCTGCCGATTGGCTTGAGCACCACACGGAGGTGCCTGATTGGGTGCTCAGCTCGGTGTGCCACACAGGCTCTCTTCTCCCCGCTCTCCTCAGCCACAGTGCTGCAATGCAGAGAGGACTGCTCCTCACTGTTGCTAAAAACCTCTTGAAAACCAAGTCCCTCGCTCCCTTTAAACCCCATACAGACACATACTGGCCGTGTGCCTTTTATCAGACATGTAAGATGCAGCTCTACAGGCTTGACAGGGAGAGGATCAGGTTCCCTCCCTCGCTGTGCTCTCAGGCAGTGTATGTGTATGGCATCCATTTTGAACACACACACTCCCTCTCGCTCTGACTCTCTCTCTCTCTTTGACCACTGCGCGCACCGCACACACAGCACGTACACACGGCACCAGTCAAATCTGCTGTAAAGACCACATGCAGCTTATTATGTGCACCAGCATGGTGATATGCAGCCTGGCCCCTAATACTGGACACAAAGACGGGACTGAAAATGTCACAGGCCTCTCAGACGGCATAGAAGGCATAACCCCCTCCTTCCCGCTCTCCTCCATGATTCCTCAGCATCTACTGTCTCATAATCAATATCTGCCAGGATTTGAGCCTGAGCAACAGTACGCTGAAAAAAGGGATAAACAACTGAGAGAAAAGCTGCGCATTTTTCCATCTGTCTGTGGAAGTTGTTTCCAAATGTGAGCATTTTATTTACGACAGAACTTTAAGCCATACATACAAACAATACACACAATTAAATACACTGGTACATATGCGTACATTGCAACACAGCTATAAACCATCCTTCAAAAGAGAAACACACCCAAGCCAAAATGTCAAGGCCAACAACACTATCTAGACAGGTCCGAGAGGGTCAACTGGCAGATATCTTAAAGACAGACTCCAAACTAAATAGGCTGTGTGCGTCGATGTAATGCAGGTCTAAGTGTGCCTACACCAATCCTCACATCATAGTGGAATGAAGGGATTAGACGAATTACCAAGCACCATTCATAAAACCCTGGAGGGGGGGATTTGCTGTTTCAGTCAATGCAGACTGCTCCTGAACCCTGGTCAAGCAACATTATATGCCAGTAAATCCAGGCCATAGTGCTCCTGGTTATATTTGAAACAGAGCCTTTGTCAGACATGATCCACTAATAATGACAAAACACATATCACATATCCAACCTGGAATATATTTAATGTTCAAGAATAAAATAACAATATCAATAAACTGCCAGAGATATGTACAGTCATTAATTAAATTTAAGGTTTTTTTTATCTGATTCATGCATTCAGAAAACCAACACCAACATCATTATGTATAAACAGAATTCAGTCTAACCTGGTCGACTTCAAACAGGTTTTCAAGCCTCTCTGGATGAGATGAGGTTTCTATGCAGAGCCTTTTCAGAGGAAGTCCTTCCCTTCTCCTTTCCTTCTCTCTTACATACAAATAGTCAGTGTGCTTGGAGCAGAGGGACAGAAAGGGGAAGCTCTCTAAAATGGCTGACTCTCGGCAGCAGAGAACAACACTGGGAGGCAGTGCACACCATTAGGCTCAGGCAATTCCTCCAACCCTGTGATAAATAAGCTGCTACGGCATATTTAGTCCGTAGATAATTGGTATTTTAGAAAACCGGTGAGCAGCTTACGGTATTAGGCCTGTTAAAAGCATGTTTTTGTATTCAGAGTAAAAAAAGGGCATAATGGTGAGGTGAAAGGGGTTTTGGGCGAAGTGTAGAAAAATCAGGCAACTAGACAATTTACAGCCTGTTCTTCATTGCCATGTTAGTCTGGCAAACAATTAACAACGGTGCCCTGCTGCCTTGCTCTCATGCCAGTTTGAGGCCTAAATTAAACTTGCTGTGCTGTCAGTTTACCATCTGCTCATTCCTCTGGGGACTCCCCTCTGCAATGCTCCCTGTCTCTCCCATCCTGCCTGGATCCCTCACCAGGCCTGCCATCTTGACAGCACAGGCCAGGAGCAGCCACAAAAACTCCATCCTCATTTGATCTTGACAAAGAAAACAGGTATTCTCAGTCAGTACACTATGCATATACAATGACCTTGCACTTGACCCGTAGCCCCCTACTGTATGTGTCAGACAGTCATCCAGTTAGCAGAGGCAGTCTGTTGTACTGTACCATGCTATTCTCTCTTTCCAAGCTCCACTCCTATACTGTGGGGTGGCAAATACTCTTCCCCCTCCCCCAGCCTGTCAGACAAACCTGTATTATTACTCAGGCACGGATCATACACAGTGGCTGGTGCCTCATCAGCAGAGCAGTATATGTGAAAGAATGAAAATAAGGCTTACCTCTGTGGATGCATGGCTAAAAACTCTGTGTGATATGTCAATGCTTATTAAAACATGGAGGACAGCCCTGTCAGCCCTCACCATGCTCAGAGCACAGCCACGGCTCTCCAAGCTGTCCGACTCACTGCTCCAATAAAAGGCACACTGAGACTGGCCACGTACACTGGCAAAATGTAAGGCAGTTGCTGATTGGCCAATGCATTTCCTGGCTGCTTGTCTTTTGTTTAGCACAGGCAAGCTGAAATGCAGTACTCAGAGCAAGAGGAGCTAGGCCCAGATCAAAATAACCAGTCACTGCATACCTATCAGCTCAAAACCTGAGACATACAGCTGTGGTTGTTTCGTAAACTTGATATAAAGGAGGCCTTTGGTGTAGCTGTGAAGGCTAGTCAGCAGATGTGTGCATAAAGAACAGGCCTGTGGCTGTATTCTTAAGGAGGAATTTATCTCACTAGTTCCCACCCTCAAGATAAACCAATCATCATGGGAAAGATAAATGCTGATTTAAAAATAAAGGCAATTCGTAAACAGGCACTAAATGAAATGTACTCTGTTTCTTCAACCTTTAAAGGTTTAACAATAATGTTAGAAATGCATACTAAATTACAGTGATGTGCCAGTGATGTGTGATTGCCCTGACACTGACCTTTAAACTGGTGTGATCACATGTCAACAATGTAGTTCCAGATAGACCAAGACTGTACTGTTAAAGAAACAATGAGTGACTGACTTCTGTCAAACTTTCAGTCTTAGTTTCTACCATTCCAACATGGAGTATGATCAACAAGATTTTCATTGACTTACAAGAAAATGCATTGGACTACAAGCACCGTTTTCCCCCATCTATTGCAAATTTGCCATTTTTGGAGCAACCTGTTTTCTTTATTTCGCCTAATGTATATCTTAAGAGACTAACTGCTTAAACTGGCATTGCTAAAAACATGTTAGGACAGTTTAGAACTTTACTTTTGAAAATTATTTTGTCATGAGTCGAGAAAGATGTCATGTTCCTGCCTGATTTTATTTTCATTGACACCATTTTTTTAAATTGATAATTGAAGGAAATTCCTGTCTCATTTTGCCAGAAGTTATTTTTCCTTCATATTTCACAATCTTACAAAAAGTGTGTGACTTTAGTTACATACTTATGCACTTAAGCAATGCGTACAGAGTTTCCATACATACAGCATAAACTAGTGTGCTATGAGCACAGAGACAACAAGCAGCAGGGAGGGACAGTGTCTCTCTAAAAACAGACATGTATTCTGAATGTCTGACAGAGTGAAAGATAAATAGATTATCCAAAATTTATAGCCATAACTTTGTTATTCATGCAATATCAAATGTAAATGTTTATCACTGACTGAACAGAAACTTCATGAAAAGTAGCAAATCAAGTACAAACTAGTGTTGCTATTCCCATAATGCTAACTGTAGTCTGCTTTTGGTAATTTATAAGACTTGGCTGCTGAGAAACACCTGCCTGCACTGTGCAGTTTACTGTGGTCTCCCCTTCAACAGGAAGAAAGACGGCAGCGACCTCTTGTGGGAAAACAGCACTGTCCACATGCGTTCTGAGATTCGCAAGCATACTCATGTCAAGAATCATCAGATAAATATGAAGTTAATCAGGGAGTCCATTTGACAACATTTGTCCAAAAAAAAGGCCAACGGATTTGTTGCCATCATAAAGCAGGGAATACACAGGCATAATGTAGGGTGGATAATAATTGGGCGAGGCCTTCACCTCCACCACCTATGAAATATTATTCAGACAAACAAAATCCCATGGACTCCTGGACATGATCAAATTTACCGCCAAGTGAATCCAGTGGTTAAAATTGGTTTTATGACTGACCCCTCCACTGGTCCCACTGATTATGATTAAGCTCAACTGCTATCTTAACGGTTAAGATAGTAGTTGAGCAACTGAGGGCAAGTTAAGACTTAACCTGCCCTCAAATTTGCTGTGTCAACTAGTGGATGATGATAAATTGCTCAAACAAAAATGTATTTAGAAATGTGCCCTATCTGTCTGTGGAAAGAGTCAGTGTGGATTGTTTAGCCTACTAGACATGAGCACAATGTCTAAGTGTTAAAAGATAAAAAAGTTAAGCAAGTCTTACTTGTTTTAGCAAGTCTCATTAAATTACACTGCTAGTTAACTGATGTGCAGGTAATTAATGTGTTGGCATTAGACGAAATAAACTGGAATAAAATTGTGTTTCCTTCTTTCAAATAAGTTTTTTATGGTGTCTTGTGGTGTCTTTTTTCACACGAGCTCATTACGCTAACATTAACATTAACGTTAATTAGGTGGCGAGTTAGCTTATATGCTAACTAATGAGTCGTAAGAATTGAACAGGGATAACTCCGCTAATGACGCCGTAAAACATTATTACATTGGTGACATCTCAAATTAAAACTAAGTTATTTGTTATATAACTCTCTGTATATGTTGTCACCTTTGTCGCGGTCTCCTCTGCACGCTTTGGTGGCTGGACTGCAGACGAACCTATGAGACGAACAAGTGGCCGACTGGTAATGAGCCCTGTAGTCCACAAGATGGCGCATTAGCCAGCCTTTCACTGCTCAGTCCAATCCTTGAATAGCCGTCAAGTCTTCATTGCATTCAAGGCCTTGACTATTAAAAAAGTGGTTTTAGGAGACTTCTTTTATCTTTTTTACTTTTTTCTCAGTGCATTCTAGATGTAAATACTCATAGTCGCCTGCTGTTCTGTATTATTCATTAGTATGATTATTTAGGCCTATCTGAGCTGCCACTGAAAAAGTATTCTAGTTAAGAGGCAGAAAGTTACATAAAGTAAAAAGTTTCTTTATCTATTAGTTTTTGTTATCAATCATAAGGGACCACTGAGTCATAATAAGGCCTTTTAGTTATTGACCTCTGGTGTCTGAGGTGATAATCCCCAAAGGTTGAAAACATCTTTATGTTGCCATTTTGGGCATTTTGAAAGAAAAATATCAAATTTTCTGTTATTTATTTATTGACACTATCAAATGTATATTGTACACAATAGATTAAAATAGTTACTGAAAAGAAAAAAAAACTAATACAAATTACACCATCAACTGATAAGACAATCTATATGTTTTACTGAACTTTAAACTTTAAACTAAAAAAAAAGAAAAATAGACACGGGTCACAGGTCACGAATTGCACACAGAGCCAGTGGTTGAATATCTATTGGATTTCATAAATGAATATGTTTTTTGTGCTTTATTAAGTCTGTGTGGTGTTGAGAATTTGGAGGATGGGAGTGGGCTTGGAGCAAAGAAAGGCATGCTGTTAGCTGTTTGCAGGTAAACCAATCTGAATACATTAATGATTATGGGGCTATCTCCTGTCCTTTCAAACTGTTATCTCCTGTCCTTTCAAAGTAGAGAGGCAGTGTAGGGAGGGGGGAGGATGGGATAAAGTGTCTCACACTCACTGAGGGGGAGGTCAGTTTGCCATGTTTTGTGGGGGAAGGGGCACAAACAGAGGGCCACTGGGCCCCTCTTTGGGTCTCCATGGAATGTAATTGAGGCTCTGTCACTCAGGCAGACGTACAAACAGACCAAAAACACACATGAAAAATGCACAAGGTTTTTTACTTTTGGTGATGTCTTTATGTTAACATTAGCAAACATTCTGCATAGATCTAAACTAAAATATATGTTATCATAGTTTGCATCAATGTCCTTATTAACTGTGTGAATGACTTATAGTCTGTATTTACTGGTTATATAACACCTCAGGAGTACTCCATGTCTTGCCAACAATAGCTATGTCTGAGTAAATATTGAGAATTGGTAGAATAACATAAAATACTGTGACAGTGGTAATGAACTTCACTGCCTTCTCAGCAGTTATGCTTTACCCAAATAAACTCACTGGATATTTCTGTCCTGTGTACACACCCTTTAATTTTTTCCACCTCAAAGTTTTGATGCTGATTGCAGACAGAATTATGTTCAGACAGGAAAGAGCAAGTAAGTAGCTAATTACCTAGAGTTTAACGCCGCCTCTTCTCTTCCTTACTCTCTTCCACCCCCCTATCCTGCTGCGCTCCCTCCATCTTTGGCCCTCACTCCCTCCTCAGTAGTAAAAAACTCAAAACTAGTGTGCCTGAGAGAAAAACATGGAGACAATTTTTTCCATCCTCTGTGGCCACTCAGGGGCCAACGTGGCTATTCCAATTGACATAACTGACACTGGAGCCAGAATCTGTGAGATTTCAGGCTGCACATGTTGGCATATTGAGTCACTTTATAACTAATATCAGCGAATGATTCTGAAAGGCAGTTAATGGAGTGTTCTGTTCAACAATATAAGGATCATGAATCACGATTGCAAATGAATATTTAGCAATTATATTCATCCCTGCTTAACACCGATCATATCAATATCATAGTTGGGCATTTGTAAAATATTAGAAAAACACCCAGTTTTTCACACTGCTCTTCCCCCTCATACAATGTGCACGTTTCTCATGAATAAATCACAAATGTCCACTTGTGTTGAATATTTAAAATCAATCTTCAGTTCTTTACATTTTATGAGAAATATTTGTTGTAATTGTATGTTTAGTGAACAACATAATCATGTAATACTCTCGGGGTATGAGAAGTCATTTGCATAAAGCTGCTTTTCTGCCAGACTATAAATACATTTTTAAATCTCTCCCCTAATAATATCAGTGACTGCTGCTCATATCACCTATGGGTATTGGTGTACGTGTAGTCCGTTTGCGGAACGTGTCAAACTGGTTGATGCGGCTTGAAGAGGAAAGCGACTCCATTACCCAGAAGCCCCGTCGCGCTGCTACAAGCTGGCTCCCTCCGCTCTGGGAGTGTTTCGCATTTAAACAAACACGGTCCTGCCGAAGATGGCGGAGAGTTTGTAGAGGCGTAAAAGAAACTGCTCCACTCAATGAAAAGCGTCGAAGCCGGTGAGTTTTCCGCAGTTGCTTTACGGTTCGTTTATTGCCAAGTTTTGAACTAATGCTTTTGTGTGTTTGGACGCTCAAATCGGCCAGTTGGTCGTGTTGCTCCGCTTCCGAGCAGGCTGTGGTTTTTATGCTACCGTGATACAATGAGCCACCTTACCTCTGTCTATTTGTTGTGGAATGTTTCTTATCACATTACAGCCTCCGAAACTCTAAATAAGAAGATAATTAGCGTTAAACCCGGCTCGATAATGCGCCATTCTCCTCGGTGTTTGTTGGTGTTTCCATTATCCGCTAACTACAAAGTTTACGAGATACACAGGCTGTCTGTCTGACTGGGCTGCGGTAGCCTAGCTGTTCGCACTCAACACCGCTTATGAGTGAACTCAGTTGTGTTTCAAAAACGTTCATGTTAACTTTGCAGATCCACTAGGCTGTGTTCGTCTTCCACGACACAGCCGAGCAGCTTTGTACGCCGTGTTTTCTCTCACCAGACTGTGTGACTCACAGCCGTGCAGAACGGTACGAACGGGGCTGCAGAAATTGTCACAGCTAACGTTAGTTGCACTAGTTTTCTTGGATAACAAAATAAAAATGTTTATTAATTTCTACCCTCCGTCGTAAACATGAACACACTGAAACACCTAAATTTTGTTTGTGGAATAGTTTTCTTGCCTTTAACTTGAAACACCATTTAACAATTAGGAACAAACTAAATTAGCCGCATTTAAGTCACATGTAATAATAAAAAAAAAAACCTCAAATTGTTTGTCTTATTTTCTTAGTGGTTGTCAGGTGTTGTTAACCAGCTGCGGGTCATGATTGACCAGCCAGTGTTTACCAGAACATCACTGTCCCCACTGCTCACAACCAAACTTGAACTGACTGGCTCAGCATGGCTGCTCTGGAGAATCTACAGCATCTGTTATTTATTTGCATGGCTGTAGTGAGATTACGTACTCGTCATTATAATGGTTGGTATAATGATCCATCTCAGTATGATAGATGTTGGGTTTTCGTTGCTGATAAATCATATCTAGGTGCATGTGTGTGAGAGGGAGAGACAGACAGACTGGCAGAGGGAGATGGATGTGTTTCAGTGCGGGGGGGCGGAATGAATGCTCTCAGGGTTCAGGTAGAGTCCAGGTTTTGCTTTCTCGCTGCTCGACAAGGTGTGTGCTGAGCACTCAGTTTTTTGGGGTGGTAAGAGGACATTCTTGGAGAGCGTGCTCATGTGTAGGCAGACAATGAGGAGGTAAGTTAGTCATTCCACTGAAACGGTTGAGGTCTAGGTGTGCTGTCGCTCTCTTTGCCTGGGGCCATCCCTGCCAATACTTGCAGGTATTTACAGCTCAATGCTTTTCTCCATGTGAGAGTTTCTGAAATCATCTAGTTATTTTTGTCATATTGTTACATGGCCTACCTTCCATTCTTCCTGTTTGTGTGATTTCATGCAGGCCACTCAGTAAATGGGCTGCGATATCTCGATAATGTGGCATTTAAATGTCGTGCATCTGGGAATGAACAAGTGAGAACGGCGCTGCTGGCAGTGTTCGGCCGTCAGATGAGCTAACTTGTCTTTATTTTGAGTCTGATGGAATGCCATTACTCAAGCCCACGTATGTGGTATTTTTGTAAGTGGTAGAATGACCACTGTGGGAACCTGTCCAATGAGCTGCTTCTGCTCATATTCTTGGCAAATGGAGCCCCCTGTCCCCCATTCTCTGTCCCTTTATCTACCACTTTCTTTCTCCCTCACACAGGGTGTCAGGCTGCGTTAACAATGAATCAATCTTTGGGGGGATTCTTTGACTGCAGATGGGGTGAAGAAGTGACTGGGATGCATGGCTTTCGCTCTTTGTCTGCTGGCCCCTGCACTCTCAATAATTCATTAACTTATCACTTTTTCTCATGGGACCGGGAGAAGTCTCTCTGTGGTGGCAGATTCTGTGGTTACATCGGATTGCCTGATTGATAATGGAATCAGCATATGTTTAGTTGCATTGCTGATATTTGGTTAATACTCACAGAGGCTACTTTTGATGTTAGGCTTATATTTTAGGCTCTGTTAGATAATACCAGACAAAAGGCCAAATGTATTATTTGTGGCATAGTTATCCAACAGACATGGCAAACTGATAAATCTGTGAAGAAGTATTATGGCAGATAACACTGAGTAAAAATAGATTTGATTTGGCTATTCAGCAAGGTTGGACAGTGTTGGAATTTTGTCAATTTTGATTTTGCATATTGATTCAGGTTTTCCTTCTGAGCACTCTGGCCAGCCCACTGTATTGTAGACACTATACATGTATGTAACTGTAGCTGTTTTTGGAAGCACAATAACTTCAAACTGCACTTTCAGGAGGCTGAAATATTTCATCCTACTTTCATTCTGCTACATGATCTCTGTATTACTCGCTAAATATTTAAACTTTTGACTTTTAAATACTGACTGGGGTCAGGGAAAGGGAGGAAAAATAAGCGGAGAGCTTGCCACTTTTGTGTGGTAGAGCCACTTTTTGGTAACTGTCTCTTATCTGTCTATGTCAAGCTGCATTTTTGCATCACTGATGTCTGAATAGATGGCATTCTTGTAGTGTTTCGTCAGCCTGTGTGCCTTAAGTGAGACAGAGAGACGAAGATAATAAGTTTAGTTTCAAGTAACTGCCAATTGGTCATGTGGTATGTGTTCAATTTAAGATTAATAGCTGTGTGGGTGAGCAGTGGCTCGGAGAGGACTCTTGATGACACACACGCAGAGCTGAAAGGAAAGCTGATTGTTTCCCCTAATTGAAATATGACTCCTTGGTCTACGTACCTTTTTGTGAGGCAGCAGTACAGGTAGTGTAGACTTAGTCAAGGAAAACACCAGAGTTGCTGCCTTTAACTGAAAACATTTAACTTGTTCCTATATTCAAGGAATGAGTACATCTTTAAATTTTCCAATATTAATTTTTCACTTCATTGTTAATGGGATTTACCTTGGCCTGTTTCCAAGTTAACTTAGAATATTCAACAGTTGTATAAGGTTCTCTGACGCTTTACTCTTTACCATTTAGACTTGACTCTGACTTCCCTTTAGAAGCAGTTTTTACAACCGAGGTTTAAGAAGACTGAAGTTTCCTGTGGTCAGCTCAAGCTGATGTAAAACATCCTGTTTAGTCCCCATATCTCAAGGTCACTCATGCAGTCACAGTGATCTGTATTTCTGTTTGCTAAAGTGCACATACCACACACTGGTGTGTTGGTGTGGTCACACTCAACAGGTAGGTTTGCTTTTTCTGCCTACCTCTGGAGAGCTAAATATAGAAAACTCTGCTTAACAAGACAGTCGTGTTTCCACTGCTAAAATATTTACAGCTACTTCGCCCAAACAAGTGAGAGTGAGAATATGAGATGAGAGCTGCTGAAACCAGATTTTTATTCACTATTCAGCGGAAACCAGACAGCTGAGTCCCAAGTTAAGCGGTGCAGTTTGCACTCTGACTCTATTTGAAGTCACATCTCATTCATCCCTCAGTCCCCTCTTCCTCAACTCTGAGGTAATACCCAAGTGTTAGGCTAGCTGCGCCATATGTGAGCCATGCACACTTCTGCAAGCCAAACGGGCAGCCTGAAGCAATCATTGCACCCAATTCCAGTTTATAACCAGCAAAGATTTGGAACAGTTCGCTCTCTGTAGTCCTCTTTGATTGGACGAAGGCAAGAGTTTATTAGGGAAGGGAGTGCCAAGAGCTTTGTCCCCCCCCCCCCCCTTTGCCCTTCCTCTTTAACTTCAACTCCCCCTTTAACTTTCGCTCCCCCAGCTGAAGAATGCTCGTAAAATGGGTTCACCTGAACAAGCCAGTGGGAGGGAAGCTCCCTGGCCTAGTTTTGTTAGTTACCATTGTAAAATGTTAGCAAGACCTTGTTTGTGTTTTGTTTAGGGCCCCCTTTTATACAAAATGCTTTGGGGGAGAGACAGCAAGGGTGAAAAAAAGTTTGGTTTGTCAGATAACTGCTACCAGATGCTCCCTCTGTCTGTTATTCAGTGTAAAGAGACGGAGAAAAAGAGGCTGGTAAAGAAGGGAAGAGAAAAGACACACTGTGATTTCTGGATGAACTTCTCAACTGCTACATGGACGCTCTCCATCTTCTCCCTCTTCTCCAGTTTTTTTGTCCCGTGTATACTCTGCTTACAACAAATACACAATTGAAAAATATGTGTTTACAATCAAAATGGTTAGTTGGCAGTCAAAACAACAAGGGGTTTGTCCTCAACCACTGTCTCTGTCACAGGTTTTACCTTTTCAGCCCTTAACACTCCATCCTCTGTAATTCAATAATGTCAAATGGTTGGTTGTGTTTATTTCCTTTGCTTACATTGTGTTCCTCTTTCTTTCTGTACATCTCTGAGATGAAACGGTTTGATGTTGGACTTATGTGGCAGCCGGGTGGGGTTCCCGGGTCTGTCAGGATTGAGAGGCAGCTGTGGCAGACAAGAGGCACTGCAGTTGCAAGTTGAAAGAAGATACTTGCACGTATGTGACCATGCAAACAGGAACTGTAAGGGCACTGAGTGTGTCCTGTCTTATAGTTCACCTGTAATTTAAAAGCCCCTTTAATTAAAAGAAATTGCCACTAGTTGCAGTGAGTGTGCAGACATTTGCTCACAGCACTGTGCATTTTGATTTTCTTCAAGTGCGATTTCCACTTTATTGCAGCCGCGAGTTCAAAGAGAAGTCAAGTTGCGAATGACAGACTTCCACGCCATCGTTAAAGGCTCCAGATTTACTACAGCGTGTCAACACTGGCAAGGCATGTGTCAGATAATTTATTATTATCCTCTTTTTCAGCAACACTCATTTCTTAATTGGATTGGAATCAGATTTTTTTCCCTCCTTTCTGGATAAAGTGGAAAATGTTCTTTCACCATTACTGCTCTTCACTCCTGCCTGGTGACGTCAGCCTGTGTATGTGGCTTGTCGTTAAGGCAACACTCCAGTCAAAAGGCTGCTGCTCTGGAGCTTACAGGGGTCCCCAGAATAGCCGAGCCAACACTAACCTCTTGACATTGCCACATCACATCAGGCTTTGCACCAATGCAGTAATTTATATACCAAACAACACTCATTAAAGTTGGTCGTTAGTCCAATACCAGTGTTTTGTATGGAAATGGATCTACTTTTGGCAAGTGATCGCCATGTTTCCATTGGGCTTGTTTCTTGTGGCACTTGTATATGCTCATCTGATTGCTATTGCTTTACTGGAACAAGTGATTCTATAAGACTGCTGTATGACTGAAATAGGCAAAGTATAGGTCCCTGTTCAATTAGCACAAAGCTAACAGTCCATACTCCCATGCTACTACCCAGTTCTATGTGCCCAACCGTAAACATTAGAGCAATTTATGAGTTTGGTTTTAAGTAGAGATGGCTGTTTCGACAGTTGTGGGGACCAAAAAACGCAAGCCCCTTTTACTCAGAAATCCCACAATACTGCCGTAATGTAGACCCGTCATTACACCAGTTATTGACCGCCCCTGTGTGTGGTTTTAGATGGCACGTCGACGTTCCCTAAGGAAAAGAGGCGTGGCGTGGCGCGGGGTTCAGAGCCTTGTTAAGTGTTGCGATATGTCAGTCCTCATGCAAGCAGTAGCCTGGCTCTTTCAATCAGAAGCGCATTTCCCCGTGCTGGTCGACAAGTGCTTCTGCTCACCTATATTTTTGTGAATTTTACCACTGTGGGACGAATGAAGATTTATCTTATCTTATATTCTTGTCTAATCACAAATAGTCGATACCCTGAACCCATGAATTTCTAATGTTAAACTTTATATATGTTCCTGGACACGTGGGACGTCATGCAAAACAGTTGTCTTGAAGTTTTGCCTGTTCTTCAATTCATCAATCTAAAAATTTGAATCTCTTAAAATTTTTATTTTGCAATTAAATCCATACCTCCATAAAACTTAACTGAAGCAAAAATGGTTACAGTGCCAGTCCAAATGCATGTTTTATATTGCAAAATAGATTTACGGTGTTGGGTTTGCATGTCTTGCTGTAGTACTGATTGAGCAGCACAGCAGGATATAGCTCCCATGAAAATATCCTACTAAAGCCAGTACACTATGAGCTGTAAGAAATCTGTCATGGTTAACTTCACACATGAGCTTGAAGACATTATGATCCACAACAAACCCTCGATAAGTTCATCTTGGTAAATGGAGGTTTTGTGTTGTGACATCCTGT
Organism: Centropyge bicolor; assembly: GCA_037975185.1. Lineage (NCBI taxonomy): Eukaryota > Metazoa > Chordata > Actinopteri > Pomacanthidae > Centropyge > Centropyge bicolor. Next base: position 2,433,898 of record JBBMOC010000051.1, on the reverse strand, counting down.
AAGACACAGGATATTGTATTCTCCATCTCCTACAGATTTGATTGCGTAAATATTTTGATCTGATGAAATTATGTGGCAGTGCTACAAACAACATTTGCTTACATATCAATGTTTAACTTTTATACATGGAATTGAATGTATCCAGCAGGGACCAGTGCTGAGTTCTGATTGATAGATACGTAGGCTGCAGACAGAATTTTTTACCACAAATTCTCAGAATCATGGGCATTGTCATTGTCTCAATTCAGCACTAAATAATAATCTCAGTTATTTCAATGTTGAGCCCTATTTTCTGCTCATCATGACTCCAGTAACATACCATGAGCTGCCATAAAGTTGCACAGTAATGCAGTGTTATCAAAGACCCTCAAGGCTTTAAGAAAAAAAAAAACTATAGAAATTGATGTCCTTTAAAGCCCAAGCATGGCGAGGCATGAGTTTCAGTTTCGGGTAGGAATGGGTATTATTAACTTCTGACAGAAACGGTAAATTCATGTCTGAGTCTGAGTATGAGTTTATTTGCTGCTTTAAGAAAACAAACCTTAATAAGACTAGAAAATCCATAGTTACCAGGATTTCAACAACAGTAGATACAAAATATATGAAAGTCTCCACACTATGTTTTGTGACTTTGTTTGTCAAAACCTTGACTCTAACTAAAACAAAGTTGTTGGTCCATGGACCACTGGTAGGAATTCTCATTAAACAAAGAGTTCAATCCAAGGCACTTTACAGCATGTAGACATCCCTAAATTGACAGACTGCAGTATATTTTCTTTTGTTCTTACTTTTGGTTTGACAGTTTGAAAGCCTTTCTGAGCCTATCAAATTTGATTTCACTTGGAGCAGTATGTGGCTGCAGAACTTGACCATGAACTTTTTGCTGTCATTTTTTTTCTTATTTTTTCATGAGTGAAAACTAAGAAAGCAGAGAGCAGAGTCCGTCAACTCGATCAGCGTGTGTTGTTCTTTGCCCGCTCCCTTACAGTGTGAGGGACTTGATTAGCAGTGCAGGCTTAATCACTCAGCAGATGGGAACAGAGTGCGGTGTCACCAAGACAAAAACAAACCCACAGTTGGATTACGGCTCAGCGTGTGTGTACATGTGTCCAGTCAGACCAAGCAACTCTGATTTGATTCCTAAACAGATTCCTCAGTGGTGTGATACAAGCCCAGCAGAGCTTTCATTTCTTTTTTTCGCCCCATTTGCCTTCTCTGTCTGTCTTTCAACACTTGGTCCTTGTGACCCCTGTATCCCGCCTGTCCTCATAAGTCATTTAAACACACTTTTAATAGTGTTAACCTGGAACTGAGCGGCATGTGGTCGGCAGAATGTGCGGCCAACTGTGTAAAGCATTGTATATGAAGGAAAGTAAAGAAGGGGGAAAAAAATATTAGACCTTCTCAAGTGCGCATGGATTAGGTTTATGTTATGTCTTTTTATAATCCATAATTCTTTGGGTTTTATTGCACTGGGATTGAAAGCAAAGCAAACTAAAATTGGCTCTGCTTATGTGTAAGACTGTGAAATGATCCTTGTGATTCTGAGATTTTTAGGTTGTCATTTTCTTTTTCATTTTGCCGTGATAAGTTGTTCATCCTCACCTGGGAGATAAAAGAAAGCGGCTATTGATAGTTCTGTAATAAAGCATGGCTGTGCGGATTAAAACCCCCAGTTCTGCTCCTGCTCTCCGTTTCCCCTCGTACCTCCTTTCTGGAATCTTTTTCACCTAGGCTCTGTCAACACATGAAACTGGCCAGTTGAAAGAAAGGAAAAGGAGTAGTAAGGGGAAAAATGGGAGATGGGAGGGGGTGCAGTCGTGAAACTGGCGTCAGACCATCTTTTGAGTGGAATTCTTTGCAGGGGTCAGAGTTCAGGCGCGGCAGTGTGGCGCTGTGATTGGCTGAGGAAAGGTGAAATGAAAACCACAGTAAACTTTTGACCCCGGCGCAGGAGCTCTGTAGGAACGCCCAGCCCCAGCTCTGGTGTGGTGGAACAGAGCCTGCTCTCTTCCTGTGTTTACTCCACCAATCCAACAGGGACGGTGGGGAGAGGAGGAGGAGGAGGAGAAGGAGGAGGAGGAGGGGGAGGAGGTAGGGAAGGGGGAGGGAGCACAGAGAGGGAGGAGAGAAAGACAGAAGAGCAAGAGGGAGGGAGGAAGGGAAGAGAGAAAATCGTCAGAGCTGGGCTGCGGTCTGAAAATGAATATCTGTTTTTTTTTTTACTGAGTGACACAGTTGAAACGTGTACACAAACACTGCTTCTGAAAAGCAAAGTTAAAACTGACCATGGTCTGTTTTCTATCAATGTGTGTTTTTGTTTTTTTATATATTGCCAAGAGTTATTACAATGGTTGACATATCTTCACTGTGAATTATCTTTGGCTACATGAGATTTGCGTTGCAAGTGAAGATGTGTGTTATCAGACTGGGCAGCACGGCAGCTGATCATGGCAGGCTCTCTGCCTCTCCAGATAAAAGGGTGTTTAGCCATTGATTAATGAACTAATTTCCATAATATTAGCCTTGTGTGATCACAGCCGCCCGCATTTTGTTTGGTCGCTGTGGGCTCCTCTGGGCGATGTTGTGTCCTCACCCTTATCACCTCGCCATAAACACCAACATGTCAAGCGCATAGAAAATGAAACTGTTGTCAGAGAAGCAGCGAAACAGTGGTGTTATGCGATGAGTTAGCTGGTTGAATCTGTGCCCGCGTGGGTCCTTTCCTGTTCCTTTCTGTCCTTTGTCTGTATTAATGATGGATAGTTGCAGGAGATGCATGTGTGACACACACACACACACACACACACACACAGTGGAATCTGCCATCTCTTTGTTTCCACCTTCATTTATTTTCTCTGGTTTTTCTACACGTTGCAGTTTGTGTGAGAAAAATGGGGAGATGCACACAGTCTGTCTGAGCTGTGTGTGTGTTGTGTGAGCTGGGCGTGGGTGGGGGATGTTTTTTTTTCTAGGAGAAAAAGCAATCCTATGAAGGCAGTTTCTCTCTGCTTTGAACTACCTCCTCTCCCTCACCACATTCATCTATGGGCATCATCCTGTACACTGCAAGTTTGAGGAAAAAGCCACCAGGACAAATAGCTGTTATGTGTTTTTATACTCGTACTGTTTTTTTATATGCCCTGAATTTTGTTTATGAGTAAAATTCTGACATAATTTACGTCAACAGTATGTTGTTTTGCAGTCAGTGTAAATGAGTTGCAGATGGTCTAAGCAGATTTTAATTTATTGATAATTCACCCCACATTTATTTTTGCAAACCTAATGTCTGACATAGATAATTAGATTTGGAAACTGTTTAAATGTGTAGAACACATCTGACCTTTTCACATTCATGTTTTGTTTTTGTTTGTTTTTTTGTTGTTTTTTTGCATTGTTTAGTCTTTGATTGGTCAGTCAATTTGAACTTTCAAGATGGATTCTTTAAAGACTTGAGGTTTCTTACTGATGCTTTTCTGAAATGCTTCACAAACTCCAGTAAGCTTCTGTGAGGGTGTGTTTCTGTCTGCTTTCCCAACTCCACCTCCCTGTCCTCTCACATTTGCGTCACTACCACCGTTTTGAAAGGTGTGCTTTATTCCTCTGTGAACTGCTCCTTGTGTTACTTTGAAATTAACTCAAAATCAGTCACACTTATTGAGGCTTTTCATTTGAAAGACTTCTCTATGAATTAGGAAGAAAAACGAAATTAGACAAATTTGGGTTTGTGTTTATTTTATTTTTGGCCATGTCAATTCACAACTTAGACATGGTTTTAATAGACCTTCACTTTAAAAGTTTGCAGAGGAGCAGAGAGACCGAAACATCTTGCTTTACTGCCAGACACACTACAGACAACAAGGGGACCTAGCCTGTGTTTTCAGTCTGGTGTTTTAAGCCTTGCTGGAATTTCACAGCTGCCTCGGCACCTAAATGGAGGCTTTCTCTGAACAATTTACAGCTTCGCTTTTTCAAAATCCACACTTGTACACACATGCTTGACATATGTCCTCCTCATCCTCATCCCCATCCCTGAAACTCAAGTGTGGCAGCACTCTCCATCCTGCCATCAAACCCTTTGGCTCCAGTTTAGTTCCACTAACCCATGTTTCATTAAAATCATGTGTAATGTTGGCAGGAAAATGGCTAGTAAGCAATATTCATCAGCAACGAGGGTGCATTTGAGACTATGAGAAACATTTGCTTGTGGAAGCTATCCTCCCTCAAAATAAGGGGGAATCCCCAAAATGTCAGTAGATGGCTGCGAAACAAAGTGAAATTTGCTTCTAAATTATATGAAGCATGAGCAGTAATATTGTCCATGGCTGCCTTGTTTTTCCTGTCATCCAGCAAGGGTGCAAAATTATTGATTCAAGCATAGAGTTCATGTGTTAGACGCTGTGTTTATGCTGTCTTGTGTCTTCTTCAATTTACCTTCTGGTGTGAAATGTGAAGTTCATTTCTGGATCAAATTTCATTGTTCATCTAATTGACTGTCTTAGCTTTTTAAAGCATTTTATTTATTTTCGTGCTTTCGTTTTGTGCTTTCATTCACTCAAACGGATGAAAGTTTAAGGCAATACCTCCTTTTTCTTTTGTTGTAATGGCCATTCACTAGTTGAGTCCTTGTCCTTTTTGTGTTGCTGAGGGACAGAGATGCACAGTACTTTTGATTACATGTGTATCTGTCGCATATCTCACCATTAGGGGGCTCACTGAAATACAGACATAAAGAAAGACAATTTGCTAATGACCTCAAGTAGGGCTGGCTGTGGCCTCACAGGTACAGGACACGCCTACTGCATGATACACCCTCAAAACGATTGGATTTAGAAACCAAAACTACCTAGTTAGGTTTAGGGTTTAGGAAAGAATCTTAGGGGATGTGTAGTGTGCAAGACTGCAGATAGATGCTTCTTAGTGGCCTTTTGCTAAATCCATCTCCTGAAATCGATTGTCCAATCATGGCTTTTTCATGCTTCTCTGAAAACACAAGCACAACGGTGCAGAGAACAGATTTAACAGTATGTTTGCCTTCTCTAAATTTAGCTTTTCACACTAGCATTGATTTCTCAGTCCAATTGTGCTGATTTGATTTGATCAAAAGAAAATTAATCACCAGCTATTTTGATAACCTGAAAATCGTCATTTTTCAAGTAAACATGTCACGCATTTGCTGGCTTCAGCTTTTTACATGTAAGGATTTGCTGCTTTTCTTTGTCATTTATGGTAGAATAGAGTCTTATGAAGAGTTTGCACTGAGTAATAGACTAAACAATTAATCGATTACTTGCCAGATTAATGGTTACTTACACCTAAAGTGCAAAAATGACAACAAGTGGGTTGTAATGGACAGCGCATTCCTCAGCCTATTATACATCAAAACACCTCTAACGGCAGCCCATCTTATAGCGTGGACACGGAGCGTAGCTGTATCTCACATTACAACAGTCTGTTTAGCTCGCTGGGTCTAGCTCTCCGAATGTCTTTTCTTTTTTTTCTGTGTACCTGCAGGCCTCAAATCTGGACTACATGACTGTGTAAAAGGGTTCTTAACTTATCCTTTTTTTTTATTATTACTATTAAATTTGTTGTTGTAATTATTATTTAAGTTTATTTGTGACTGAAGTCTAAGGAGCCCACTTCACAACTCTGAAGGGTCAACATTGGGATTCAGCAAACCATGGCTTCAGAATTACCCAGGATTTGTTCTTCAATAAAGACATTGAGGCTGGGGTTGGTGTGAGCGCCAGTTGCACTTAACCCAGTATATAGCTGGTTGTATGCTCAGCAGGAGGTGGAGAAGCTCTTTGAAGAAAAACAGGAAGTCATTCTGTCCTTTTGTTTCCTTTTTGCTCTTGATGTCCCAAACTCAAGTAGACACCTTTTGTTGCTTTATTACCTTGTGGTGTCTGTGTGCGCTTGAGTGCAGTGTAGTAATGATGCTAAATGATTCTGGTAGTTCATGTCTGCCACGATTTTGAGAAGAAAGTTTGCAGTATGTTTTCAGCATTCAGTTTTTTTCCACAACCTCAAACCCTGAGCGGTTTCTCGCTCACACGGTTACAATAAAGACAGTTTGGGCCCATGTGCTTTGGGTGTGTTTCTGGGGGTCTATAATTGTGTGTATGTGTGCCCCACTTCGTCTGATCTTTGTTTTGGGTAGGCCTGTGTTTATTGTTGGGCCTGCCACTCATTGTCTCAGGGAGCTCAGATTGCAGGCTTTATTTCAGGCCGAGCAGGAATGTCCCCCTCACTATTCTGGTCCTGACTGACTGACTGATACTGCTGCCATTCTGGTCTGTTGCCAAACGCCTGTGTATCGAAATTGCACATTTTATATTTTTATGATACAAACTGAAATATTTTGATGCTGCAGGGTAAAGAAAAATGCAGTATCGTTCAGTACCAAGTTTATTCATGTAATTGTATCATCATCATCATCATCATCATCATCATCATCATCATCTCTGAGAGAGAAGGCATTTTTGTGAAAACATCCACCAGGGTGATTGGTTTTACCTGGTAGTTATGGACACAAGTTACCCATTTCCTCATACAGTCCCTTCAAACATGTTAAATTTAATGAAGAAGTTTCTTTTTGATTGCAAAAAGACCCTTAGAGACTTCAAAATCTGCTGCACCCGCCTTTTAGTGCAACAAGTCAGCTAATTTATGTAGCTAACATTAGTTGCCTTGCGTGTTTGTATCTCCCCAGCTCCCCAATCACTCACTGAGGCTGCAGAATTGCTGAAATGATTCAGAGACCTGTGTGTGAGATCACAAGAACACAAGAATCAGGGGACGGATAGCCTCTGTCTTCAGAGATGTTTCCTTCATTTCCTCAGTATGAGTGAAGTCACGCTTGATACTAGAGCTGTGAGGCATGCAATTCTTTATTTGATAATTACGTCTCTGGTGACGTTTAAATACTTGTTCTGTAACACATGATTGGTACGGGAGTGGTTTCGTTCTTGGATTGTAGTTATGATGAAAATATGAGGAAGCAAAACCCGTCACAGTTAATGGGACCTGTGCAGTATTACAAGGGAAATGTGTCTGCCCTTATGCTGCCCACTTGTGACTTCTGACCACCTGAACAAACAAATTCATTGTCAAAGCTCAATCAGTGCCCATTTAAAAGAATCTCATGTCACCATTTGCTCATTTCGAATTTAGAAATAGTGCTCTTCAAGTTTCTTTCAAAACATTTAGCCAACAAGTTTAGTTTAGGGACTATTTCAAAGTCAAATACCCAGTATTGCTACCAGTATTTACCAGCATGATACCCAACAGAATTTATCAGTGCACTGTCTCTCTTCTCCCCTCCCCCTCCTTATTCCCCCTCCTCCTCCCCCTTATTATTCTACTCAATCTGCCTTGACTCCTCCTCCTCCTGGCGTCCATATTCATATGTGCTTATGTCTCTTCACTTCCAGAAGTGACTCATGCATATGTGGTGTGTGTTTGTACTCATGTCAGTAAGTAAGGAAAGAACACACGGAGGTTACAAAATTTAACTATATTATCAGTCAAATGATGGTTGAGGATATAATGACACCTAAAACATCAGAAAAGATGCTTAAAAATTTTTACACATTGCTTTCTCGCTTTAGTTTCTTCAAAGAGTGGATTTGTTGTTTTGGTGTTTGGCGCAAGAGTCGACTCAGAATTTTTAAATCGTGTTTGGACAGTTGACAGAAAGGGAACGCTTTTCTCTCTTTCTCTGTGTTAAATTATTCAGCTGCAGCATTAGCTCAGTAGCAGCCCGGCGTTTAGGACTGATGTGATCAGTGGTCTGTGGTGGAGGATCTCACACACACACATACACGGTGGGCAGAGTAGGTTGCATGCTTGTAACTGCTGCCTTGTGAGTTAGACTGACTAATAAAACAACACTGAAATGAGACATTGTGCTAGATTTTTTTAACATTTCTTTTAAGGAATTTAAACATTTTATTATTTTAATCAGTATTTCTTATTTAGTATGTGCTTAGAGAGCACTAGTTGTTCAAGTTGGGTGTTTTTTTTCATGAAAGAAAGAACATCTGATGGGCTTATCTGTGACAGTAGGATGATGGTGCGAAAGGTCAGAGGGTTTGGGAGCAGTTTGTACCCAAACACTGAAGACCAGGCCCTCAAAGGTTTTGTGTTAGGTCACCTAAATACGAAATAATATATTGCAGTCTGCTGTTTTGAAATGAAAAATCTGTACACAGATGTTGGTGACCAACTCAAGAGATTTCTGTCGATTTGAACAAAGATTATCCAATTACTCTGATGAGAAAACACCAAACCTCAGAGGACCTTCTTTACTGTGATTATGAATAGAACTGCAAAGTACTGAAGGTTAGGAAAGCTTTGACAGAATGGCTACTTGCACATGTGTGGTGTCTGACAAAATACAAAATAAGGACAGACTGGTGACATGCACAGCAGCTTCTTGGTTACTATAAATAATGGCAGCAAGTAACACTACTTGCTTTGTTATGTACACAGTTACAAAAGGAATTTTGACCAATCAGTTGAAATGTGGTGTTGACAAGCATTTGATTAATTTTTTTATGCAGGACTTTTCTGACCTTTGTGAGAATCTTTTGCACACTGTCTTGTTCTCTTAATGCTGAGTAAGCTAAGCTTTGGCCGGCAGCAATCATGGGTGCAAGCACGAACCAGTACCTGCCTGATACGCAGAATATGTACAGTGAATAGGGTGGATGAGTGGCCACATTTCCAGGAAAGGGAAGTGATGACGCAGTGGAACGGGCTGAGGGGAGGACGCAAACAGGATGCTATCTGCTGTGGCTTCCTGTGCAATTTTAGAAATCAGATTTTCCCATGAATTTCTGTGAAAGCAAAACATAAAGAGCTCGTGCTATTTTCAAGGAAGCAGAGCAGTACCACCATCAAGTCTTTCAGAGACATCCAGACAGCCAGAGAGCAGCACAGTTCATGACCTTTTTCTTTTTTTCTGTTTTCAGGAGATGTTGAGACATTGAAGCAACACTATACCCTGGATGGAGCTTGACTGGGGCTTGTACTGGTCAAGGTGAGCATGTGGTATATGTAGAGAAACACACACACTAACACTCGTACACACACCACAGATGGACAATCCATTAAAGGTTCAGACCATTTCATTTTCAAGTATGAGCAGTTGTAGTTCTCACACTGGCAGCTGCTGTTTTTGCACCTGATGACTTGTGCAACATATCTCATCTTGTCCCTGAGCAAGTTTCACGTTGTCACATGAAGCCGATTCAGGTCAGTGGCATACTGCCAGGCCTGTTGACACTCATCTGTGGTTTTGTTGGGCTGCTGCTCACAATGTCTCACTCTGTTCTAGAGGTGTTGTCTACTTGAGTTGTCAGTTTTCAGATTTGTCAAACTTGAGTGAACTAGTTGCCTAAAGTTGCCTAAATCCCAGGAGAACTTAGTTTGTTTTGGTGCAGTTTTATGTAACCAAGAGACTCAGAAGCTTTGTTCAAGAGAGTTGCATTTTGCACGTTGAAACCTGTTTACATTCACACAGGTTTTTTGCTTTCCCCATGACCAGAGTAGAAACTGTGCCACCACTTCCATGCATTCCCTGTTTTCAGAAAGACCCCCAACAGCCCTCTAGCTCTGCTGTTTGTCTGTTTCAGGATGTAAGGCTGACTGAGGGCTGATGTCATCTTTCTCCACTGCTGCAGAGGTGAGCCTTAGGACAGAAACCAGGAAGGAAGGAAGGAAGAAAGAGAGAAGAGCGGGCAGTGAGAGTCACAGCCAGAGCAGGACAGTCTGATTTGGAGAGGGGTGGTGAAAGGTAGACAGACAAGAAGCATGCAATGCAGATTTATGGTGCGGAGTGTGCGTCCAAGACTTGGTGTTCTTCTAGTAGTAGTAGTAATAGTAGTAGTCATGGTGGTGGTGGGTGACTGGGCTGCATGTCCTGGCCTGCCGTTGTGGAGCAGGAGTTGCATAATGGCTCCCATCCGCTCCACACTTTTCCACTCTGAAATGAGCTCACTCTGTGTTTAAGAGCACTTGTGTGTGTGCGCACATACCCACATGCAGACACAAAGTCCAGGATAAGGTTGTAGCAGAACAATCTGGTTGCACAGCCGCACGCTACAGCTTTGTGCGTGTTTCTGGGTGGGAATAGGAAAGAGCAGTGACCTTAGAGCCTGGGTACAGAGGTTTCCTCTAACATGAACTCTGAGGGGGTCAGACACAGGGCAATGCCAGAGCAAGAAAACAAGGGCAGGGTCCCCAGCCCAGTACTGCTACACCCAGGGAGGGAGGGAAAAAAGGGAGGGGGTTGTCTTAGGATGGTATGGAGAGGAAACAGCAGTTAAAATCTATTGGAAGAAAGAACGGATGTAGCCTAGTATGGAGAGTAAAGAGAATGCGGAAGAGGGATAATTCTCACTAGTCCCTGAAATGCACTGTAGAGCCTCGTCTGGATTATTTCTAGGCTTCACAGGCCAAAGCAGTTTGTATTTTTTGCTCGTGTAGTTGCAGGCAGTTAGACAAAGAGACAGGCTGGTGGATATGTGCCTTGCTGGGACAGTAGCTACAAGCACTCATCTTCCCTACAGTCTGTGCTGCGGCATGCCTGAACATGTAAGTGTACTGAAAACGGTTTGTATACGGCATGTGCATGTGTGTTGCCGCAGCTAGCAGAGTGGTATCATTCTAGCGGGCAGGCTGGCTGAACGCAGGATGACCCATCTCCCCTGAGGCTCCGAATCACTACATCATCATCAGTCGCTCCTCGCAGTGGAACAGATGAGATTTCACTCCCATCAAGCACTAAGCAGGAACCAAGGCTGCTTTACTAACTGGATAGTGTACCCTCATAATTCTGTAGAAATCTACAATCTACTCACCCCTTGAAAGTCACTTCATTTATAACCTCAGTAGCTTGGGGTTTTGTTTTGTTTTTTTCATAACACAAGTTTTTTGGGGGGTTGTCTAAATTTGATGTAGTTTCTGAGTAGGCTTGGCAAAGAAATGACAGCTGAGGGCACTTTTCCTATCAACGCTCATCTTTTGATTAGATTGTACCACATGCTTATGACTGTTTAAAACCACTCTCAGTTCATTCCCTCCCTGTTTGTGTGTATACATGTATGTATGATGTGTGTTTTCAGGTGCTGATATGCGCTGAAGATGAGTGGCATAGGAGACAACTCGTTGGAGCCGCTGTGCTCCGACCGCAAACGTAAACTGTCCACCTGTGACACACCGGGCTTAGGGTGAGTGCTGTAACTTGTGTTAAGTATCAATCACATGCCAGTCCGCCTTGTCTGCTGCTGTGTGTGGTGTGAATGTCAGCAAGTGCGTGAGGTCACTTCCTTCCTCCTGGCCAAACGTAAACATCCCTGCCCCCCCACAGTCCAAACGTGTGCGTGCTGCTAGCAAAATATGTGAAGTGTCTGAGCCCCGTCCATATGCAGGCCATACGGAGCATGGGGAGGTGAGGTTGTCATGGTAACATATCTAATCCCTTTGGTGGCCTGGCAGGTGTGACAAGCGTCGGAGGGAACAGGAGAGCAAGTACATCGAAGAGCTGGCTGAGCTCATCTCTGCCAACCTCTCCAACATCGACAGCTTCAACGTCAAGCCTGACAAATGTGCCATCCTCAAGGAGACCGTGAGACAGATCAGACAAATCAAAGAGCAAGGTAGCACCACTGTGCAAACTACACCCGTACACTTGTGGTCAGTAACAAAACGGCAGACAAAACAATATACTCTGTCTTTTTCTGTCTTTGTTCTGGGGAACAAACTGTGAATAAAATTAGGCTGAATCTTGTCAAGAACCCTGCTGCAGGACAGATGATGCCAGTGACAAAGTGGTGTGTTTGGTTCACGGCCGGGCTGCTTCAGACTGTCAGCCACTCTGGCTGTTTGTATTGCTGGGGGTAAATGAACACCAGTAATTGAGACCAGTCCTTGGTGGTCATGGCTCAAGGCTGTCAATGGCCATGTGTATCTGTCAGTGCCAAACCGTGTTTCTCTCTGGTAGACTGGTGGGAGATACTGGTGATTCAGAAATCAGCCCTAATAGAGAAGTCCCTTCTATGCCTCAATCTCTCTCCAGTCATTTGGCAGATTGGACATGACTGGAAACACAAAAGAGGATATTTTCTTCAACCTGTTTTAGCTCGATTGAGATTAAATATGTGAGGTTGAGTGGGTAAGGAAGAGAGGGAGCAGTCACACTGGACTCTACCCAGAGGGTCACAGCTGGATACTGCTTGCCCGGCTGTTATGCAGCCAGGTTGCCATAGTTACAGGATGGGAATGATTGAGGGCCTCTCTTTTTTCTTATCCTTTCTGTATGTTGTCCATTTACACACCTTTTCCCCCTCTTGTTTACACGCCTTTATGCAATTTTCTCAGGTGTCTCTTTTTTTTCACTCACCACTTTCTTAGCACTGTTTACTGAATCATATCAGATTAGAAATCGAATGAAATCCAATGTCGTATTATTTGTCATCTTGCTTAGTGCCACAGATGACCCCTTTATATAGAGTGGTATCTAACAAAGCCTCAGACACATGCTGATTTTAAAAATAGAAAGGCATCCTAACCATGCATCCATGGCTCTTGCTGCCACCTGCTGGTCAGAATAAGATACTTAATGTCATTGTAGTAGGGAAGCAGCTCCCACGCTCATAACTGAAAATCATAGAATAGTTGCCATAAAATTATGACATACCGTTTAATCAGGGGAAATACAATAAAATAACCTCTGTTATACCGTGGCTGAAAAAGGAAAAACAGCAAGGAAATGATTTGCAATATGTAACGTACCAATGAAAATGTTTCATCTGTATTGTGATGTGCTTCATCTGTCCACAGGAAAGAGCTCTTGCAGTGATGATGATGTCCAGAAGGCGGATGTGTCCTCCACTGGTCAAGGGGTCATTGACAAGGACCATCTGGGACCGCTGCTCCTACAGGTCAGCTTGGGGACAATCACTGGGAGGGCAAAAGACCAACACCAATTAGCTGCTGTTCCATATGCTGGACTAGTGCTTTGCTGTCATGGCTCATTTGAAATTGATAGGAATGTCTCAGCTGGTTTCTAGAATAACAAAATAGTAATCAAATAAGGTATGTTTGGTGTTGTTATTTGCATCAATGAGTCTTCCTACACCCAACTCTTTTTTGACCTGCTGTTTTCAGGCCTTGGATGGCTTTCTGTTTGTGGTTAACCGAGAGGGCAGCATTGTATTTGTGTCGGACAATGTGATGCAGTACTTACAGTACAAGCAGGAGGAGCTGATCAACACCAGCGTGTACAACATCATCCATGAAGAGGACAGGGAGGAATTTCACAAGAATCTACCTAAGTCCAATGGTTAGTACATGTGCAAACACATTCAACAGCATACATACCTAAATGTACCCTCAAATGCAGTGACTCACTCACTCAAACATGCAAAAATGATTGAAATGTCACTTGTTGCCTTTTTGTCTCCATAGCACCAAATGGGGCATCATGGGGTGGAGAGGCACCCCGGCAGAAGAGCCACACCTTCAACTGTCGTATGCTGGTGAACTTTGTTCATGGTCAGAGTCATGGGTTGTCAGAGGAGAGGCCTGGGGGCCAACGCTATGAGACGATGCAGTGTTTTGCACTCACTCAGCCCCGTGCCATGATGGAGGAGGGAGAAGGTAAAGTCATTGTCATTGTTTTTTTTCTTTTCCTTTTTTAGAAAAATTAAAACATTAAAAACATACAGTAGTTAAACAATACACTTAACATATACATCTGTTCATGCTGATGCAATAATTTAACCAGCTTTCACAAAGTAGACCTCATTTACATTTCCCAGTGACTGTCTTGGCTTACATTTGCAATATAGCTATGCTTTCTGCTATATTTATTGTTCAATTTGTACTTAAATGTTGCAACTGATACACACAAGTAAGCTTTTTTTATGTCCAGCTTTTCCCCCGTGTAATCAAATTTAACATTGCATTGTCTCTGTAATCAGATTTGCAGTCATGTATGATCTGTGTGGCACGACGCATCATTGCAGTCGAGAGGACAGAGAGATTTAGCACCCGCCATGAACTGTCTGGTAAGTTTCCACTGTGTCACATCTACTAAATGCCAGTATTTTCTCCAAGTGTATTCATTTTGTATTTGACATGACCTTTGTTCATGTTTTTGTTAGGCACCATACAGTGTTAATACACTGTATTAAGAATATACTCTACCTCTAAAGTTATTGCCTTTTTACCACCATTAGCTGTAATGTTTGTGTAATCCCACTGGTGCGTCTTCTGTTACAGGTAAGCTGATTGAAATTGAACAGCAGAGCTCTCTTCACACCACTATGCGTCCAGGCTGGGAGGACCTGGTGAGGCGCTGCATGCAGATGTTCCTCCATCGAAGTGAGGGACAACCGTGGTCCTACAAACGCCACTATCAAGATGGTATATAGTTCTGCACCTTCCTTGTCACCATCACTCAGTCACTGCCAAAACAATATATTCGTGTGACATGAACATTACAAGCCACATTACAACTACACACTAGCAGGTGCATGCAAGAACAACTTCATTTCCACAGTTGTTTTGCATGTAAATGGATTACCTGGCATGGTCACAGACATTGACAAAGGCATGATCTATTTTTATCGGTGGGTGGAGTAGGTTTGAGTATTGTCACGAACACAGCAATCACAAAAGTATACAAGGAATGTACCAGAACCAAGTTACCTCACTAAAACGTTTGGTATGTGGGACAAGGCCCTTTCTCGATGAGTAAGAGGCTCAAACCATTAATGAGTTATTTCCAGCATAGCAGGAGTCATGGTGGATTTGTAAGACAATTAATGCACTCTTTACTTTAATAGAGTATAATGGCCACATAGGGTACCTATCATTTCCTTAGTAAACAGTGAATGATAACTGTACTGACCTATAACATTGATGGTCCTGCTTGGAAGCAGGGCTACACCATGACAGTTTCTGCCCTAAACTGAGCGTGTCATTGCAACATGTATTGTCACAGAGGTGAGAAAGTTGAATTTAAACTAAAATTTATATATATATATCCTCACCTAGCTAACAGACTTTCTGATCTGGCCGTCTTTCCTTAACTATCACAGCTGTAATTCCTGTATTAATTCTGTCAGCTCCACAACAATAACTTCTAGACAGTGAGCATAACAAGGCTTTTAATTGTTGAGCAGCTACATGACAGTAAGTGACTAAAGGCTAACTCTTTGTTTAACTGAAATCAGTATGTTTATGTCTCTGGATCAGTTTGGGGGAATTATATAAAGAAGGATCTAGAACGGAAACATATACAAGGAGGTGCATGTGAGACATGCTCAGTGTAGTTATGACTTTCAACATATCACCAAGTTGAGCCACACCTTTTACCATGCCCAAGTTCTGTGTGGAACAAACATCTATGTTGTGACTACATCATTGGCTATATGGAATTATCTTAAGTCCCTGCCGCAGCCAGCTGTTTTATTAGCATTTTTCTTATATAGTTTTATTGTGCACATGCTTTAATTTTCCATTTTTCCGTTCCAGCCTTCCATAATGGCCATGCTGAGACCCCACTCTACCGCTTCTCACTCTCTGATGGCACCCCAGTCACAGCCCAGACAAGGAGTGACCTCTGCAGGAATCCCAACACCAATGAGCCACACTCTTTCCTCTCCACACACTTACTACAAAGGTGCAAATGCTGTAATTGTTACAACCATCAAGAATGATTTCTCCTAAATTTAATAAATTGCTTACTGAGTTGTATCTGCTAAAACTTTGTTCTGTTTTCATTTTTTGTTAATTACCATATTCTCTTGTAGGGAGCAGAATGGTTATCGTGGAAACCAGGCTGGAGGCATGAGGCCTCAAAACATGGGTGTGAACAACCCCAACCAACAGATGAATATGGGTCCAGGAGGGGGCATGGGCATGAACAGAGGCTACAACATGGCTGAACAGAGCAACATGCCACAAAGAGGAGTGCCTCCTTACACTGGGGGCAACCGCATGAATCCCATGAACCAGATGAACCAGATGAATCCCATGCATCAGATGAATCAAATGAATTCCTTGCATCAGATGAACAACATGGGTCAGATGAATCAAATGAATTCCATGCACCCGATGAACTCCCCGATGAACTCCATGAACCAAATGGGGCCCATGAATCCCATGGGTCACCATGGCATGCATCAGCAGCAGCACCAACATCAGCAGATGGGTCAGTTCCATGGAGGTGGAGGTGGACCTGGAGGTGGAGGGTACGGGATGGGAATGACCAGTCCCCCCCAGGCCAGTCCAGGGATTAACGCCCCTCCACACAACGTCATGGGTTCACCCAGAGTCCGAGGAAGCCCCAAGATGGGTGCCAGCCCATTCTCTCCTGGAGGTGTGAACCAAACTTTTACAGATCTCTCAAGAAATATCACCAGTTTTTTAATACTCAAGATAACTGGATGTAGAGTTACAACTTTTTCAATTACACACTTTCTGACACTTGTGTCATTAACTTAATTGATCACATGTCTCTGGTTGTTTCCTTTGCAGGTATGAACTCTCCCATGAGCTCCAGTCACCCTGTAAGCTCTGGAGGTGGAGGAGGAGGCACCACCTTCTCCAGCAGCTCATTGAATGCCCTCCAAGCCATTAGTGAGGGAGTTGGCAATCCAATGCCTTCCCCTCTCACATCTCCTCCCCCCCACAAACCTGACAGCTCCCCAAGCATCAACTCCACCAACCATGCAGCAGGGGGACCCTGTAAACTCCCAGCTTACTCCGACTCCAAGAGCCCAGGCGGCTCACTGGGGGCTGGAGGAGAGCAGCAGTCTCAGCAGCACCCACACACCCCTACCGGCGAGGGCCCTCCTGACAAGCCAGACAGCCAGGCAAGCAGAGAGGTGGGTCCAGCCGGGGGGGAATCCAACAGACGGGTCCCTGACAACAAGTGCCACAAGAAGCTTCTGCAGCTCCTCACCTCACCTACAGATGAGCTGGTGCCACCTAATCACACACCAAGCTCTGGACCCAGCTCCACACCTGAGGCTAAAGATGGAACAGCTGGCGTCACCAGCCCCTCATCCTCAACAGGAGTCTCCTCCTCTACGGGCGGGAATCATGGCACTGTGTCTTCCTCCGCCGGAGCAGGACATTTAACAAGTCAGTCACTGCAGGAGAAGCACAAGATCCTCCACAAGCTCCTGCAGAATGGGAACACTCCTGATGAGGTGGCTCGCATAACAGCGGAGGCTACTGGGAAGAGCAGTCTGGATTCAGGGGCACCAGAGCCTGGGTCTGCAGCCTCTGGAGGGGCTAGAGGATCAGAATCCAAGCAGGAGCAGCATAGCCCTAAGAAGGAGAAGCCCCATGCCCTCCTCCATTACCTCCTCAATAAGGATGACTCTAAAGAAAGTGGTGATATCAAGCCAAAGCTGGAAGAGCTGGAAGGGAGAGGAGCTCAGGGTGCAGGGGTCACTAGCTCTGACCCCCACTGCATGGATGGGAAGGTCAAGTTGGAACCATCTGATGAGGTGAGGCTTTTGCCCAAAATATCAATTTGTGAGATAGTTTCAAATGCCCAGTAGGACCTTGTTTTCTAATCATTATTTTGTCTCAATGGTTCAGACGGAGACACTAGAGACCATTCTGGGTGTCCCAAGGAACAACTCTGCCTTCTACCCTGAACCAGACTCCAGAGCAGGGAAGGAAGTCGGAAACAAACTGGGAAACATGCCTGACAGTTTACATGGTAAGTCAGTCAGTTGAATTGAGAGTATCATATTACCAGAAGATATTAGATATTACGTTCAGACAAGAACAAAGGAGCATATCGAAGAGATAGTGTTTTTGATTCAAGACAAACTTGATGAAATCATTCATACTAAATGGAAAAACATCTTGTATGGCCAAAATACTACCAAAGCAGCTTTGACATATGGCATGTTAGATGCTTTAAGTCTTGCAATTGCACTGTAGATGCTCCTGTGTCAGTGTCAGTCAGAATATTTGAACCTAAATATGTGAAGTTTTGTAATCTAACATTTGTAATGTGTGTCTTTCAGAAGGGGAGAGAGGCCCCATGCCTCCTGCTCAACGTGGTGCCTATCAAAGAGCCTTGTCCATGGATGCTAAGCCAATGGGTGGAGAGGGAGCAGTAGGAGGTGGACTGGCTGGGAGAAGGAATGTCCCCTGTCCTACGTTGGTCAAACAGGAGAACATGGAAGCGCCAATCCGAACCGGGGCTGTGCCCAATGGCTTTCCAGGTGGCATGGGTGTGTTTCCACCACGGGGCAATCCAACAAGTAATTGAACATTTTTTTCTTTGTATGCCCAAGACAGCTTGGCCTTCTGTGAAAACCTGGGTCACACAGAGTAGACAGCATGGGGATATTTTTTCTCAATAGTAAACTCTTTTTTATTTGTGGTTGACAAAGAATCTATGAAAGTACATAATCTTAGGTTCCAGCTTACTGATGAGAAACACTCAATGTTTGTGATCTGTGTTGTTCAGGAGCTATGGGCAGAGGAATGGGAATGCCCCAGCGCCCTCCCATGTCAGCACCAGCCGACTGGGGCATGCCAAGGGCCAGCGGCAGCCCTGTGGCTGGACCAGGACACCCTGGCATGGGTCGCTCTGGTCCAATGGCAGGACCCATGATCAACCGCTCCAACAGTGTGCCCGGAAACACCAGGTCTATGCTGCAGCAGCAACTCATGGATATGGGTATGTCACATGTCTCTGTTGTAGTGTGTGAAGCTGTAACTAGTGAAGGTTTGGTGCTTGTACATAATTGATGTATAATATGATGAGGTATCTGAATGGAAATATTTTTTTTCTGAATTGATTGACAGTTTGACTAATTGTTTCCACTCTATATTGATTATATACTCCCTCTTATCACATCTGTAGGTACCAATGAAGGCAACATGGGTATGAACCGGTTTGGTGGACATGGGCCCCCACCTCAGTCCCCCTCCTGGCCAGACTCTGCCATGGGCATGGATAGACCACAGAGGAACACAAACAGGTAAAGCTTCCACAGAGTCCCCAACCCTGTAGCTCTGAATTTTTTTCTAAGTTGGTGGACCTGAATTCAAAAGCTGACTCTAATAGTGCCTGTGATTTAAGTCTCCTTTTCTTGAAGAGACTCATTTCCTGTCTCATTTGTTTTGTAGGGACCAGTTTGGGCACCCCCTGGAAGAGCTGCTGGGGCCCCTGGCCAACAGTGAGGGCCCTAGTGATGAACGGGCACTTCTTGACCAACTGGACTCTTTGCTCAATACTGCTGATGTCATTGCTCTGCAAGAGATAGACCGAGCCCTTGGCATCCCTGAAATAGTAGGCCAGGTACAGGATACACTACAGTATACAGTGTGTATTGCATGCACTCATTTTGTTAACATTTAACGATAGCACATTATCAGTGTTGGCACCAATTCGGCATGAGCCCAAATGAACTTCAGTTCTTCTAAAGATATTTCTAAAGAATAAAGTAATTATTGAATATAGTTCAAAGTGTGTACTTCATTGTAATAGAAAAGAATATCAATTAATCACTGCAAGACCAATTGTAAATACAGTTGTATAATAAATAAATGCATAGTAGTCCATTAGATATTATGATATGAATAGGAGAGTTTTTTGCCCCCATGATTTAAGTTTGAACATTGAACATCAAAGAACTTCTGACAAACATAACATGTTCAAAGGCTCAGAACAGTACAAAATCACTGTATGAATTTATATTATCTTCTCTTCTATTCTAATCAGATAATTGCATGATGCAATTTGAACATGTGGGTCCTAATCTTCAATTTGAATGTCAGCTTGCATTGTTCAGCTTCCAATGTTTTGCTTCTTGTTGTGCAGGCAATCTGTGAGCCTGATTTGATACTTGTGGTCCTCATTCAGCTGTTTTATATGTCAATGTGGCAGTAGTTTGAGTTGTATCTAGTAAAGTATAGCATATCTAGTGTAGTGTTGATCACAATAAAGTTTACTTTGTCCAAACTAGCATGACATGCAACTTTTGTGTACCCCAGACTCAAGGACCCGAAGGCCATCAGCAGGGCCAGGATCAAGGCCAGGGACAATGCCCGCCATCAGAGCCTTTCCCAGGGCCGGACTCCTCCTTAGGCATGGACCAGAAACCCATGTATAACCAAGGCTACCCTGGGCCCCCAGGTCCTCCCTCTGTGGGCATGCAGCCCAGTTATGGTGGCAACACAATGCAAGGCCAGTCTCCCGGAGGATTCAACCCCATGATGAATCAAATGGGCCAGACAGGGGGTTTCCCTGGCATGGCAAACATGGGCAACCCTCGTCCAAATATGATGCGACCTCGCATGATGAATGCCACCAAGCCTCTCCGACTGCAGTTGCAGCAGAGACTGCAAGGGCAGCAGGTGATCACAGACACACATACGCATAATATTCAACCTAAAAGGGAACTTGCATATTAAAGAATACAGCAAGTCAACTTTTGCCATACGAGAAGTTGGCTTGTTGGATGCTACTATAATGGGCAACATAAAAGAACTTGCATATTGAACTGGCTTAATTTTTCTGATCTGGCAGTTTATGAACCAGACCCGACAAGGCATGAAGATGGAACATGCCCCTGGAGGAAACCCTGCCATGCATCCAGGCATGCAACCTGGCATGCAACCTGCAGGCATGGGTGGTCAGGTATGTAATCAACACTTCTGTATTCACATGGGACTTTGATTAGAATTAATCAAGTCACTATTTACAGAAAGGTTACAGTGCTTATATTTGTCTGCAGCCGGGTTTCCTCAATGCCCAGATGATGGCTCAGCGGAGCAGGGAGATGATGACCATCTCCCAGATGAGGAGACAGCGTATGATGATGCTGATGCAGCAGCAGCAGCAGCAGCAACAACAGCAGCAGCAACAGCAGCAGCAGCAGCAGCAGGGACAGGGGGCAGCAGGAGGCTTCAGCCCTCCACCAAATGTCACCGCACCAGGAGGCATGGACAGCCCCATGGGAGCCCCCCCCATGAACCAGGCTGGACAGCAAGGCTTCAACTATGGAGGTAATTATGGTGAGTTGACTGAGACGGATCTGTGTCATTTCCTCCTGGGTCTTCAAGTGTCACACTCATGACTGTTCTCTTGTCGTTGTACTTGCAGGTATGAACCAGCAGGGGGACCCATCATTCATGACTCCAGGTAGCAGCCCACCAGGAAACATGATGCAAGGGCGAATGGGAGGTCCTCCTCAGAACACCATGATGCCAGGCATGCAGGGCAATCCACAGGGAGGGCCCATGTACCCATCTGGAGACATGAAAGGCTGGCCTCAGGGCGGCATGCCACGCAAGTATGTAGAGTCCAGCATCCAAAATAATTTTCATCAATTATTAAAGTAGACTTAATTTAAGTTACAGAGATAAATGACCACAACTTTTTATTCTTTATTTTTCTGGTTTTCCAGCTCATACCCCCAGCAACAGTTCCCCCAGCAGGGCAACCAGGGCCAGTTTGGACCCATGATGATGAACAACTCCATGGGTGGACCCGGGCCAGTCAGTGGGCCCAATGTGGGGCAGATGGGCCAAATGCCAGGACAGAGGCACGGCCAGATGCAGGGCCAAATGGGCATGAACCCCATGGGAATGGGCAGAATGCCAATGGGACCTGATCAGGTTGGTAATACTTTGACACACAGGATTTAAGTGGTCTTACATTAGGATAACAGACATGTTAAGGAAAAAAAATCTTTTTTTCACTACCCCAAGGAGGGTTTACACGCCTCACTGTGTTTCTGTCTCTGCAGAAGTATTGCTGAAGACCTGTGGCTGACAGCAGAATCTGGAGCCTTTCAGCTGTGACAGGGCGGTCTGAGCCCTGAGAAGAGCTGGACCTACACACACATACACACACGCTCACAAACACATACACATGATAGGAGTTCTCCAGCCTAAAACATGACGCAGGAGACTCAGCACAACACACTGCTCATTCTAGAGGGGGCTACAAGGACAAACATGTATGCTGGGCTTCATCCCCAACTGAAGCCTCACATACTGTAACTCTGTTAAGGTGATGCACACACACAAAATATCAGTTTTTGTGTGTGTGCATGACTGTGTGTGTTCATGTGAGTGACCTGGAGCTGTCAGGCAGTATTCAGTGTCACGGCCAGGCTGCAGAACGGGACTACGGTACAACTGGCTGTGGCAGCACTTTACCTGGAGGCTTCTGTGTGGAATACAGATTGATGCAATATTTCTTCATCATTACAGCCTTACTAGAGATTCAATGCCTTCACAACAATGGGTTTCTGTTTTCTTTCTTATCCTTTGGATGCGCCTCATTCTTGAAGTCATTGGAAGCTATAAGCACACAGTTTACTATGTTATGCAGATTGGAGCAATAACTCTTGCCTCTATGCTTTAGACTGTAACTGAGCATCATAACCCCTGTTATAAGCAAATGGTACTGCAGTATTAGATGTCTCAAATTTCCTCTGTGAATATGAATTGTAAATATTCTACAAAATATATCAAACATGCTTTTTAAAGGCCCATTATTGCACAAAGTATGAGACCTGGTTGTATTTTTGTGTCCCATAGGTCAATACTGATTTGGTTGATTTGCTTTTTTTTTTTTTTTTTTTTTTTAATGCTTCTGCAAATATTGCAGGCATGTTTGGGTTTTTCCTTCTGTTGTTTGTCATTTTCTGAATGCTGTATTTTTTTTAATTTTCCCCCCAAAAAAAGTCTTGTATTTCATGTTTTAGCGAGGCACTTTTTACTTGTGATGAGTATCTGATGAGTTGAAGGTTAGAGCTTTCACGCAGTCAGAGGTATTATTATTGGTGGTGGAAGTGAATCCTGTCAGGGCCATTAAAATAAAACGTCTTGATTTCTGTTGGGTTCTGTGTGAGGTGAGCTGTATGGGCTTTGTCCCCAGTACAGTGAAGATGGGAACATACACTCCTCAGTTTACCAACAGCCCTGATCCCTGCAGTGTCCTCACCCCCACCTGCTCTGTCTGTCAAGTGTTTTTTTAATTCATACCATCTTCTTTTGACTGTTATTCACAACTCGCTGAATCTACCTTTTCAACATGCGCAATCCAAAGATATTTTTCCACATCTCTGTATAGTTTCTGAGGTTTCTGGTGTACATTTTTTATTATATGTGTTCTATTAGTCTGATGGTAAATGGGTACATATCATGATCTGTAAAAGCGTATGATGGTTATGTACTGTAAGCATAAAGGGCAATGGGCTCAGTTGTTCCGCAGTGGGAAGTATCCATGTAGTGCGAAGAGGACTGGAAACTCAGCCACACAGCAGCAAGTTTTTACATCCAGAAAAAAAAACAAAGCATGTTTTGCTGTGAAAGAGAAATACCAATGGAATGAAATCCACTTTAAGACATATCAATATCTCTTCTATTTTTCAGGAAACAACTTCATTTTATGTCCAGATTTTGTTACTTCAGGAAAAAGGAACTTTGTAGAGTTTGAATGAAGTGCAAAAAGAGGCTAGAGATCATTTGGTTTGTTTTTGTTTTTCTTTGTTTGGAGGTAAGCTAAGCTGTCATTTTACAGGATGTATATTACAGATTTTTTCTGTTGATGTTGATATTGGTGTAAATACAAATTTCTATTTAAACATTCTTGACTCTGATTCTGTGATTATCTTCTGACACTGATTAGGAGCAGTGATGCATCCATGCAATTTACACGGTCAGAATTTAGTGGCAATACACATCAGCGTTGCATTGACAAAATAATCACTTTGATAATATAAAATAGATGAGAACTGCAAGGTTATTGGAAAGACCTAATAAAGGAATAACCCGTGTGTGTGTGTGTGTGAAGGTCACAAGCCGAAAAGTTTGGGTATCACAGGTTTAATCTTTAACTATGTGACAATGGGGGGGGTGTTTATGTAAAATTCTAATCATCAAATAATAAGCTGAATTGTTGCTTCAGTCTGATAAATGTAGGGGAAGTACAACTACAATATTACTCTCTGAAAAGTAGTAGAGTACAAGTACTGAGGTAATAGATGGATAAAGTAGCATCAAATCGAAATACAAAACTGTACTTTGGTGCAGTACTTGAGTAAATGCACATACTTGCTTTCCACCACAGCTAAGGTAGATTTAGTAGGATATATTTATAAAGAAATATGATAGTGTGGAGTTTTCTTCTCTATTATCAGATTATTATTACTGATTCGTGTAAGCAGCATTTAGATTTAAGATTCATTTAGCTACTGAATGTACTATCGGGGAGTTTTAGTGTCCTATTCTTTAGTTGATCAAATGCTTTGAAGGTAAATTAAGCTGACATAGCTGCCACATAAACATAATAGAGCAGTTATATTATTACAATATGAACAAACATCACATGGAAATATTCAATTCAAGTACATACTACCTAATGGTACTTAAATACAGTATTTTCGTTAAAAAAATTTTAATGTTAAATTTTCAGCAAATTTTTTACCTCAGAAATACATGACAGCAGCACCATCACATTAAAAGATTTTGTTCATGTCACTTCTACCAGAAGAGGGCGCTGCTGTCTTATCCAACCTATCAATTGCCACTGTCGCTCCCGCAAGAGGGCGCTAACTACCAGACAGTCGCAACATGAGGTTTGATTCCTGTTTATAGACCGAGGGATTAAAACAACAATTATTAAGAATGAAGCAAACATAAAAGGCCAGACACAAGCCTAATGAGATTTAATGGTGATCAAATATCGACTTATCGTGGAGACCATAACAGCCTGGTCCTCATTTTCTTCACAGCTCCGACACATTATGTCAGAGGGATTTACATCAGCCACATAAATAATTATAATTCAGGCAGAAAAGGCTACAAATGTTTGTTTTGGGGTTTTTTTGCATAAAGGGAAAAAAACATATATGTGAAACAATTCTGCTCAAACACTTGTGGATTCTAACAGCTCCAGCATTGTAGGTTATGGAATTGAAAAAAAAAAAAGTGGAGTATATATTAATAGCAAATGTATAACATAGGGCTGTAGTGTGGGAATCTGCAGCCGAGAGCAGCTTCCCCCTCTCTCTCTCTCTCTCTCTCTCTCTCTCTCTCTCTCAGCGCTGGCGTGCTTCCCGGCCCATCTGCGGCCTGGCCCGTGGATTACTGTTTGTTAATGTTTCAATCAGCTGTGTGTTGAGGAATGTGGAGCTATTTAACCTGAACTTCCCCAGGTGTGCCGAGGCGCCGCTCAGTCTGGGCCCCGCCGCCCTCCCCTGCCCTTGGCACAAAGCTATCACACAAACACAATCACACACTGGCCACGCCGGGGCTGCAGCTGTGCGCATCGCACCGCAGGGAAATGGGAAAAACATTGCACCAGGGAGACAGAATAAATCTTAGAGCGAACCGGCTCGCCAAAGCCGCTTTAACCCCTGCGGTGCCGGCGCAGGCCAGCACTGCTGATTTACACGGTAACATATTGAAACAGCACACTGAAATGGATTTTTTTATGGCGTGAAACAAACTTTTTTCCCTCTTCCTTATTTCATCTTTCTCTCCTTGATAAACCATCTAGATCTATTTTTTCATTTTCAAACGCATAGAAAATCATCTTTGTAAAAAAAAAAAAAAAAAAGATCTTGACTGTTATGATTTCATTTAATTCTAATCTTTATTCTAAAATTCTGTCACGATTTGTCAAGATCTTGAGACCTGACAATTTCAAGTGAGACTTCCTCTTGTAATGTGATCCGGTAATGACCCACAGAGAGGCAAATTACCAATTTAACTGGCTCTCAGCCATTATGTTGACCACCAGCTTTGGTCTCATGTTACCTGAATGACTTAACAGCTTCTTCTAGGTGCAGCACTTTCATGGTGACAAGCAGCCCCAGTAGTCCAAGTCAGCAAGAAGATAAGCTGGAGGCGGGTGCTGCAAATCTCAATGATAATGAGGTCATAACAGACCATAATAAACACCAAAGTGTCATGTACCACAACTATGGATCTAGTTTTGGTGCAGGTATATGATACATATCAATCTCTCTCACACGCATACATGAACACACAGTGACACAGAAGAGCTCTTGTTCAAAAATAATTGTCTTGTTTTAATAAAAACACCAATAAGGTACATTGTAAGAAAACAATATCTTCACATAATGTGGCATTGTAATATACAATACAGTTTGTCGCTCAGGAATCTGAGAAATTTTTTTACAAAATGTTGAATTCTCTATATGGTTTTACACAAGATACAAAGAGCGTGACAGAAACATTAGCTTTTCTTTAGAAACTCTACAAAGCAACAAGCGACGCTGGTTGCACTGAACTCGTCTTGGTCCCCCGGATAACCCGGTCTGCGTCTGGACCCGCCGGTCTTCTTCCCTCGGGGCCCTCTGATCAATCGAGAGCCCGGAGTGACAGAGATCCTCTCCGGCGGAGGTTGTCCACACGACGTTTGTTTGTTCTAGCATTTGGGAGTTTGAAACGTCCCTACACAGTTCAAGGTCTCTGTTTTTTTTATCGATGTGTTGATCACATCAGGATGCCTTGTTCGGTTCTTCGCGGTGCTCGCTGCTGTGGGGTGATGGTGCGATGCTCTCCCTCCAACGGGCTTTTAACGGCACATAATCCTGTCATCTGAGCATCCATTCTGGGGAGAGACAGAAGAGAAGGTTCATTAGTACATTTGTGTCACGTGGATCTAACACAGTCACGAGCAAACCGGAGCGCAAACTAGCTTTACGCACTGGGTTGGCAACTTTTACGCACGACTACTGTGTCGTTCAAAGGCAAGCTACAGATGTGCATTGAGCTCTCAGATCTCAAATGTAATCTTAAGTGTGTGAGGAGATATTTACCTCCACTGCGATGCTGGCGAGCTCTGCGTTCAAGGTGGTGAGCGGCGTGCGGGGGACGCTGCCGACGGACAGCTGGCGGCTCTTCTCCGGCTCGTCCAGCTCGACCTGCAGGTCCCAGATGTAGTCAATGACGTGCTGCAGGATCTCCACCTTGCTGGCCTTCTTGTTGGTGGGCAAGGTGGGCACGAGCTCCTTCAGCTTACTGTAGCAGCTGTTCATGTCCTGGAGGAAGACGCTCATCTGCTCGTCCAGCAGCGGGATCTTGCACTTGGAGATGGTGAGGCTCTGGTCGGACAGGCAGCGCACCATGTCCTCGCCGCCCACTTTGCTCTTCAGGGCGCAGGTAGATCCGACAACCTTCATGTTGGTGAGAGTGGGAGGTGTAGTTTCCAGAGATTGAGGGAAAAGGATCAGGCTTCTCCTCCTCTTAGGGATGCTGGCAAGGTAATGTTGACAGTTTGCAACATCCACATGGGCAAGCCTCCTCGGCTTTATAGCAGAGACTGAGCCGGGGGGCGTGTCACAGTCGCCCTGTTTGAAGAGAGGGAGCCAATGAGAAGGTTGTGTTTGTATTGGTGGGTCGGTCCACAATAGCGCTCTCAGCCAATGAACGCGCTCGCCTGGTTATCGGGATTTACAATCTGTTTGAGGGATGGCGTTACAAATGGAAACAAATGTGTGTCTTTTATGGGTAATATGTGGGAATCCAGCTGTCCATGGCTTGGGGACTCTGCAGGTGTAGATTGCCTGGGGACAGTCGAGGGGTGGTGAATGCCTGGGTATGCACTGTGAGAATGTGTGTGGGATGGGACAGGATGAATAGGATGAATGGTTAATGATAATTAGGCTGCCACAGTGGCCTAGATTTGCCTCTCACAATTGTCGCACATGTGGATGACAATGGTACAGTAAAGTTGACACAGAGTGGACGAACAATCGTGGGAACACGTTCACTTTTTGTTGACTTTAATTAGTTCAGGATGATGAAGCTTGTTTAGAATGAGCCCTTTTTGTAAACAGTGTGGAATGCACTAAATAGATTATCAGTTTATTCAATTTATCAGCTGGGTTAACAGCATTACTGTCGGAGGGCAGATGTAGAAAATATGCTGCACACTCATTCCCACATTTCTGCCTGCAAAATGTCTTCAAGTCAAAGCCTTCTTTATGCTCACAAACTGCACTTTTCTCCTCCGTGCTGAAGGACGGATTCCTTCACATGTCTCTGCAGTGTGTGTTCAGCCTTGTGTGTGTGCGCGCCCTCACATCGCATCGCTCCGCTCTGAATCTTCCCCCCAGATTGTCCAAACAAGCCCGAGCAGACTGGCAGGCGCCAGCGCGCTGACGTCACCCATTCATCCGAGCCCTGACGCCTGTCAGCCCGGCGCCGCGCGGGCGGTCTCCATGGAGACGTCAAACAAGAGCGCCTCCGTTCACCTGCGTGGCGCGCGGAGCCCTGAGAACAAACCGGCTCCGGAGCTTTTTGTCGTTTCATTTATCAGCTTCAAGAAGCGATCCGCACCTGCAGAGCCGCCGATGTTAACAGGGAGAGACAGAGAGGAGGAGGAGGAGGAGGAGGAAGAGGAGGAGGAGGAGGAAGGCTCGGCAGTCTGGTGTCACCGCATGCGAACACAAAATAAGTGTAGCATTCCTCCACACATGTGACTCGTGCAGGCTGCGGCTGCTGTAAAACTGCTTTGAAAGAGTCGCAGCGGTGGAAGAAGCACTCTGATCTTCTACTTCAGTAAAAGTAGCAACACCACAATCTAAAAATAGTCCTGCATTCAAAAAGCACAAAAGTATTAGCATCAAAATATATTTAAAGCTCTCAGAGTGAAAGTGCTCATTATGCATTATAATTATACTTATTATATTATTGAATTATGATTATTGATGCATAATGTTTTACATCACTTTGATATTGCAGCTGGTAAAGGTGGAGCTATTTTTTAATTACTTTATCTACTACTGCTTAATGTGTAATAATGGATGACAAATGGCCTGTAAAGTAAAGTCACTAACGCTGTCAGATGAATCTAGTGGAGTAAATGCAGTGAAGCAGAAGTATGAAGAAGCATAAAATGAAAATAGTCAAGTAAGAGTACTTGTAGCTCAGAGCTTTACTTGAGTAAATTCCACCACTGAAAACTTCAACTTTAAGTTTACCCTGACTTGTCAATGATGATGCTTTATTATCTCAAATAGTGTCGACTAGATCATGCATTGAACTAATGTGGGTTAAGCAACAGATAACTATTTAATTCAGCAAAATGTACTTGAAATATCAAAACATAAACGTACCCATGAACCAGGAGAAAAGCTCAGTGTCACATTATTGTATAGTCGGTTATCGGATGATCATTACTGATCTATTAGCATGTAACCTGTATTTCAATATTACAGCTCACCTGTGGATTTGTCCTTTTTTCTATAGGTTTCTATAGGAGGTAGTGGGTAGTTTTGTCTATGACAATGCATCAAACTATGTAAACAGATGTTTTGTGTGGGAAATCAGAATATGTAAAGTAACAATTAACTTTATCTGTGAAAATAAATTAGTGTAGTATTTGCCCACTGAAAGGTAACATAAAGTTGTATAAAATAGAAATAGTTAAGCAAATTTCAGGTAGCTCAAAATTGTGCTTAAGTACATTACTCAAATGTACGCAGTTACATTCCACCACTGCATAACACCATATGCTATGCTTATTAAATAAGCTCTTGTATTTGACTTGGACTTACAACATATGCTTTAGTAAATGTAGAAATTTTTTCAGAATAGCATTAATATTGCTGTAATTGCACAGACTGGTGCAATGCACAGCTTTTTGTCAAGCCTTAAATTAATTTTCCTCATCTTGAAGAAATAAAAAGCAGCCTTTTCTCTTCAGATTCAACCATAAATGCTATTTAAAGAGCCACTGTTTATATGTGCACAGATGTTGCACCAGAATAAAGATAACGTTTGTGTTGTTGTGCTGTCGTGCAACAAAGTTAACTACCGCCAGGGACTGTTTCTTCTAGCTGTTGCAGTAGCCTGTAAAAACTTTTTTTAAAACTTTCTTTTTTTCCTTTTCTTTTTTTCCCTGCCCTCTGTCCTAGGTCGCAGCTGACAGGGCGGAGGGAGGGCCGGGTGGGCAGAACAATGGGAGTGCGGTGCAGGGATTGTGGGAGAGAATCTAGGCTGGAGCCACAGTGTCTGGAGCGCCCCTCCACTCCCCTCATCCAGCTTTTGTTCAGCTGCAAAAGCTATCAGCACTTCCTACTGACACCAACAATAACTCCACACAGCTGGGCCCTTTTTAGCCTGTTTACAGCACATCAAGGCGAGGGGAGAGAGAAGACAGAGGGAAGAGGCAGAGGAGGGGAAAGAAAAGTGAAACATATTAGCTCCTGATTTTAACTGACAGAATGGCAGTGCCCTCTCCCAGCGACTCCCCTTCCCTCCTTCATCACTGACACACAATTCATTTCCCAGCGGACTCTTTACATGTGAGCCCATTATCACTTGGTGTTTTATTTCTACGACGAGCTACTGTTTGTGTCAGTGCTGTTGCGACATCCTGCATCCATCAAACAGCAGAGAGGCAACACTTGTCTTTCTTTTTTTTTTTCTTTTCGGGACATTGTGTATCTTGGCTATATTTGTACCAGCGCACAAACCATTTCCCAGTAGCATTTTTCAGGATAAATTGTTCCATTTGGTGGAGGGGAAACATATTAACTAATACGCCCTCTTTATCGCTACAGCAAATAGATCTACAAAAGCACACTACAGGAAGCCGCAAGGGGAAAAGTTGGTACAGGAATTCATTCAGAGGAAATAGGACATTCCAGCAATGCTTTCACACTTTTGCTGCTATTATTATTGCTGTGGGGACAATAAGCAGTACGCACACTACTTCCTGAAACTATGAAAGTGGCCGAGCCGCAATAATGGAAGGGGAGAATAAATGGTTTCTTAGACAGAGGATTTTACTTCACTATGATTGTTGAGATACACTGTTGAAAAGAAATGTGCAGGAATTTGATTATGAGAGGAGAGCACCACACGCAAGTTTTCAACAATTTTAACGCACACACACACACAGAGAGACACACACCCATACATAGGCCATCTCCTTGCAGCTGGGGGATTAGTTTCCAGTTCCCAGTCTCACTCTTCCTGTTTGCTTGATAATGATCACACCTGTGTGCAGGTGTGTGGAGAGGCGCATATGGGACTGGGAGGGGTGAGTGTGGTGTCAGATTAAAAAAAAAAAAAAGTTTACCACACCACAACGTCACATCTTTCCAAAGCTGAGTGATGATTGACTGGTGGCATTCAGGACTCATCAGCGCAGGGAGGGAGGAAGTTTGTGCTGAACGTGTGAGTTTGTAATACTGTGTGTCACTGCTCCTGTGGGTGTGTGTTATGTATGTTTCAGCCTGAATTCCTGGTGTGTCCCGGCCTGGCCTGGCACCTCCCCGGGCAGCCCAGCCTCTGTAATGACTGAGGACCAGTGG
This sequence comes from Centropyge bicolor, assembly GCA_037975185.1. Classification (NCBI taxonomy): domain Eukaryota; kingdom Metazoa; phylum Chordata; class Actinopteri; family Pomacanthidae; genus Centropyge; species Centropyge bicolor. Next base: position 2,402,534 of record JBBMOC010000051.1, on the reverse strand, counting down.
TTTGGAGTCACTTCCTGTGGGAGTTCTGGTTCAGAGATGTGTCATCAGCAGTGCAGCCTGGCTGGAGCCTTGCCGTCTGTTGGGTGTTTTTCCTGTGCACAGGCAGCAGACTGGGTGGGTGGATGGATGCCCTTCCCTGAGAGCCAGGGGCAGGTTACAGGAACACTGTCTCCATCGGATAGTTGGTGTGCCTAGAAGCCTCCTAGAGATCCTTGCAGGTGTCCTCTGCTCTGCGTCCTTGGACCAAGGAGGACTCACAGGGACAGCTTGATCTCTCTCTATCTCTTTCTCTCTCTTGTGTACATGTGTATGTGTGTGCATTCACCGGACCCAAAGCTCACCCCTCCTTCACACCCCTGTGGCCATCTCCCTCCGCCTGGTTCCCACACACACTATCAAAGCCCTTTAATGGCTTCTAATTAGCTCCCCATCTGCTGGTGACAGCGCACTGGTGGCATGCTAAAGCACCCATTGAGAGCATAGGCATTGTGCTTTGGAATACTTTCCACTCCAGTGGCAATTGCCTGGAGAGAGAGCTTTAGTTGGGGGTGTGGGGGGTGCTGGGATGGGGCTGGGTGAGGAGGGAGTGAGAAGGAGGAGGAGGAGGAGGGGATGCTGGGTAGTGTTCTCTGCAGTCAGGGGCTTGGGGGAGGGCAGGGGTGTAGGGATACACAATGGGAGACAGTGTTACGGCTTGTTGCAAATCTAATAACGCCAGAGTCCCTTTTCCATCCGCTGGTCATCACCCCCCACCACCACTACCAGCAACTATTTCACAACCCCACCTCATCCCTCCTTCCATTTCTTTCACTTTAGCAACAGTTTTGTGCTGACATCTCACAGGGGCTGGTCGGTGAGTTCAATCTGACTTTGCGCTGAGGCCACACCGAAACTGGCAACACAACCTGATGAGGTGCTCCATTGTCCTGAGGAGCCCCATGGCTATTGCTCCCCTCTTGGACCGAACAATAGATGCACCTCTATAGAAACTGTAAATGTAGCCTAATGAGGCCTCTTCATTAGCAGAACCTGTCTATGTGTGAATGCGGCCTGTTTGTCAGATCCTATGAGACCTTCTCCTTTCCAGGGCTTCCAGCAGGGCCCAGGTCCACTGGTAGCAGAAGGGGGGACCAGCTGTTCCCAGCTGGTAGCCAGAAGATGCCGATGGGGGACAGGCCTGATTGCTGCTGGCCAGCTGCCCCCTGCTGTAGCAGGGAGATGGAGAACAAACAAATAACTGTTTCTGCAAAACCATCACATCAGCTCCAGTATAGTCCTTGTTCTACATCCACCTTTTGCTTATTTACACCTCAGACAGCATTGTGGACCGAATGGGGGAATTATGGATAAATAAGATTTTGTTTATTGTCTACAACTTTTTAACTGCTCTATTGTCTCTGCTGCTAGACAAGTGAATTTCCCCACTGAGGGACGAATAAAGGAATATCTTATCTTATATCTTATTTTATATGTACATATATCTTAATTGATGTGTTTTGCTGACTAATTGAGAGTGGGCAGTCAAAGCCTAGATTATCATCAACAACAAATGGAACAAAGGACAAACTTCATTATAAAGATAATTTTGTCAAGGGCGATAAAGAAGGCTGCGTTTTTTTAATATAGAAAAATATGTATTCACCTAATGAAGCTCTAATAAGAACCTGAACTAACACAATGATTTAAACATATTCAATTAAGGAGCTCATTCTGGTGTTTTAAAGATTCCATGGCAACTGAATTTACCACTTTGAAATGACAAGCAAGGCCCTCTGTAAAGCCACGTTTGTGTGTGTTTGTGTATGTGTGTGTGTGTGTGTGTGTGTGTGTGTGTGTGAGACGAATGGTCTGTCACCTAACCTCTCTCTCCATCCCACACACACACACACACACACACACACACAAACCCGCACATCCCCACAGCTGCACAGAGGCGTCCAGTCAGCACGGCCAGGGGACATGGGAGCCAAAGCCCAAAGATGGAGCATGGACAGTGGCAGCTGGGGAGCTGACAAAGCCCCATTCAGAGGGCCCAGGCCTGGGGACAATGGCTGGGCCAGGCTGAGCCCTCTCCTCCACTCTTCCACCCAAAGATTAATACTTCAGATGGGCTTCCCGGTGGCAGGCAGGGCTAAAAGGAGAGCCCTCCTGTTTGTCACTGGGCATTGTGCGAGTCGCCTGAGAACCAACCTCTTGGATGAGCTTGACAAATGAGAGCCGCCATTGACAGTGAACAGATTGGGCCTGCCACTTTTGTTTTGATTGTGGAGCGGGTATAATCAAGTTATTTGGGCCTCGGGGAGTTTTTGTTTCTCCCTCCTGATGCTCTTGACACCAAAGTCCCACCTTAACAGTCTCTGCTGGCTCAGCTGTGATCTGAGCCTGGTCAAGTTTCCCCTCCTGTTTGTTGTTTCTATTTATCAAAGCTGTATAGAGGGCACAACAGCAAGAGGAAGTTAATTTACTTGGGTGTGGGAATCTGACTATCTATTCATGAGCCTTACAGAAGGCAGTGCAGGTGCAACAGGTGTAGGTGTGTGTATTCTTGTCACAGTCAATAGGGCGACAGTAGAGTTATTGTTATGTTTTCTATGCAGATGTTCCCTGTACACCTGACCTGAGTAGTGTTAAAAGAATAGCTCAGCCAGGGGACTACAGTAACCAGAGACCCTGTCAGGTAAGGGCTCGGGGTAAACACAAGCAGCTCGGGTGAACCCCCCCCCCAACCTTTTCTCTGTAATGCTGTGAGGTGAGTGCAGCGCAGGTGTTTAGCCTCTAGCAAGGCAGCATTTCAGGTTAAACTGTAGGAACGGTGCCCCGCCTTTACACCGGGAAACTGGAAGTGGCCACAGACTACACAGCATTGCACCTGCACACCTGTGCACCCAGCGTGTGTTTTGCTACTGTGATCACATCACATGATTTCACCACAGGAAATATTCTGCCACTGAAACTTGTCAGATAACAGAGTACTTATTCAGTCCGAGTTTTATATGAAAATAAGTCTCATAGCTAAACTAAACTGACATAAAATTAAATTTCCTTGGCCACTTACCCTTTTACCGTTTGAGTAAGCAAAAAGCAAGGACTGAACATTTGTTTTCATGTGCTGCAGTTACAATAAAGGAGGCCTGGGCCATCTGCCCTCTCTGTCCCGGTGTTATTGCTGTGCATCGACCAGCCATTCTCACGATAAAGGAATGTGCCCTTCTTGTAAACATACATCGACCCCCTTGAAGTGCCACAAACGCCATTCCCTTTCCCTGTTCCCTCCCATCCCTCCTCTCACGCCTGGGTGTCCCCTCATCCACCCCGGCCCAGTCCCCATCAGCCTCTCATCCAGCCCCTGCCCCCCCCTGCCAGGTCCGTCTACTGCCAGTCCCCTCAGCTGCCCAGGGAAGATCCTCCCCTGGTTCCCACGTAGAATTGAGAGACGCACAGCGAAGACAAGCGCCCTGCTTTTCACCCAGGGCCAACTTCCAGGAATCTGCTTGTGTGAAACTTCGATGCAGCAGAAGGTGCCCTACTTTTAAACTTCATTCTTCTCCCTGGGATTGTTTCAGGGCTTTAACAAAAGAGGAAAGAGCCTGTGTGTGGGTCAGCAGGGGTGTGTGCGTATGTGCATCAAGGTTATACTGGGGTGCATGTGTTCGCGTGCACGCCTGTGTTTATGCAACAGTGTGTATGTGTGTGTGCACGTGAGGGGAGGGCTGGAGGATTATAAAGAGGAAGTGAATGGGAAGTACACACTCAGTGACAAAATAAGAGGGAGACATTCCTTTGGTGCCCCTCCCCTCCTCCTTCCCGCTCCCTCTTTCTCTCCTCTCCCTCCACTGTGGCAGGGCCCTGGGAAAATCAAACAGGTGGTTTGGGCCTGGCAGGAAAGCTGGCTGGGCCCAGGGTGGGCAGGCCTACAGGCTGCTGGGGGCTATCAAAAGCTCTTAGGCCCAGCTTTAGGCCAGCACTCTGAATGGCCCCGGGCTTCATTATCATGTGAATTCTGGGAACTGCCCCGGGCCCCCAGTAACACCAGTGAGCTACCCATATGGCGTTCGCTTGGCAACTAGGGAGACCCAGCACCCCCCACCCCTCTCCTTTCCAGTGCTACTCCTCCATTCCAGCACTCCTGATATCAAAGGAGATACAAGGAGGAGAGGGAGGCAGAGGCCCAAAGCCCCCCAGCCCCAGCCCTCTCCTGGGGGGGCTGGACCACACAGAGCAGCACTGGACAGTCCTTAGGGACCCTGGATAACACTGCTGCCCTACAGGGCACTACAGCTAGCACTGCTCTGGGTGGATTTAGCCATTGAATTAGCATTAAAGAGACATTCCAAAGCTGTCAATTTAGCATCCGAGCCAAAGCTCTGACAGATAAAGATGTCGGCAGCCTCTCCACTTCATAAGGGTGCTCACAATCAGCTGCACTCCTTCCATCATACCATTTCTAATTGATGAGGGTAAATTCTTTCTGAACCACTGTTAAGGCACGGTCACACTAGAAAGTGCAACAGCAATATTCATCCGATGGTTGTAGAAATTTGATGACATAGCAGCTACTTGCAGGGATCACTGACCAAGACTTGCACAAGTCAGCCACAACAGCTCTTCTGTCTGCCTTCCTCCTAACCTTTTCCCTCTATTTTGCCATTTTATCACCTCTGGCATTTTGTGCAATAAAGGTTATAATAGGGCAATGAAATTATTAGCTTCATTTCTAACAGGGCAACAAATTCATGTAGTCTGCTTAAAAGATATTCAGACCATCGACCCGTGTCCCATAACTGTTAGCAAACCAGTTCTTTTTTTTTTTTGTGGGGCAGTTTATACTCGACAGAGGAAACCACAGCTAATAAGCTATTCACTCCCTCAAAGGTCAGCACTGTCAAGATGGTTTCTTATTTATCATTTGCTCAAATTCAAATGAAAAATTTGTGCAGATTTACTTTGTCCCCTCGAGCAAATCCAGGAAAGGAATGAATTGATTTTGCCTTAAAATTTTGAACTGCGACTGTGACCGGGCCTTTCGCGAGCTGCAGCACTGACAATTGAATATCCTTTCATTACTATGATAAATCAAATACAATATAGATGTATCGGCCCCAAGCAGCACCTCATATGAATTCCAGATACATTAGCAGTGGTAAAAAAAAATCCCAACGAGGTAAATAACCGAGTGAGTCATCTGATTTTCCTGGATGAGGATGAGGACACTTCTACAGAGGAGATGTCACTTAACAGAGCAGGAATGCTGCTCCAGCTGCTGCACTCAGCCACCTGCGTTATAGTGCAGCGGGGGTAGGAGGAGGAGGAGGAAGTGTGTGAGCGATGTGTGTTATATGTGCCACATGATCTCATGCTGATGAAGAGACTTTGGATGGCTCCGGCATTGTTCATTGTGATTACTGAGGTGCATGTCTGTGTGTGTGTGCGCACGTGTGTGAGGCCGGGCTGTGATCATATATAGCATATGTGGATAATCTAGTCAGCTTACTTCACTGCTTGCACCTGCGATAAAGAAGGCGAGGTATGGAAAACAGAAGAGAGAAAAACAGGGAGGGGGGGCGGGGAGAGAGAGAGGTAGAGAAAGAATAAGAGAGAGGGAGAGCTGAAAGTGTGACCTGACTTCTGAGGAACTCTACTGGTGATTCATGCTGTTACACATGGAGCGATTCACTCCCTCTGCAGCTGTGCGGGCCACATGCGCAATATGATTTCACAACATCTTCCCTGTCCTTGGAAATTCCTTTTTTTCATGCAGCCTCCTCACCCCCTTCCCTCCTGTCAGTGTGCTGGCGGTGTTACCCTGACAGAAAGGCAGGTGCACGACTTAGTCATTCTTCTCTTCCCCGAATGGGTCTGTGCTTCACTGAGGCTTTAGTCAGCTAGAAGAGGCTTGACTGAAAAAAGCCCTGTCAGAGTCATGTGTTTATCAGGAGACAGTAGACAGTAGGCTTCACAGTGCTGCTAGCGATGATGTTGTTGTTATCACTCAGTTCATCCCTCTTTCCCTTCCTTGTCAACACCCAGATCAGAGAATAACAACCTCAGAAACTCCAGTGACTCAGCATTTCTAGGTTTCGGTTCCTGCTTTTTGCCCCACAGTGTACGTTTGTTTATCTTTACAGTATCACACTCTCTCTTTCTAGGATCTGATCCACTCCATGTCCAGTTGTGACCCCAGGGGTGGGATCACACCCAGGATGACGTGTGTGCGTGTTGGGCCTGTGATTCATCCCACAGCTGCCCCCCCTGACCAGCTCCAGTCCTGCAGGAGCAAGGCAGCCAATATTCAGACTGTTTACAACAAATATACAGGAGTGAGGAAAAACTAAGGCAAACTTGGTACCACAGGTAACATGATTGATCAGGATCGATTAGGTTGGGCTCAATGTACAAACTAAATATGATAAAGATTAGATAAGTACCTCTCCCTAGATTTTCTAGCATTTTAAATTCAAAAAGCCAATATATTATGATCACTTTTTCCCATGACGTCCTTGTTTGTGTACTGCAATAAGGCTGCAGTGACTCAATGCACCAGAACCACAACGCTGACCTTATTAAGCTGATCTAGTTTCGACTGTGACATGACCGTTCCAAATTGAATATAGTTTCTGTCAATGTCATTATAGAATTCAGTGTTTCTGCTATCAGTTACATCCATTCAGACACAGACAGACATCAGCCTTTTTCAATGCCAGCAAACTCTGCTGGCTCATATTACCTTGAATAAAAAATTCCAGTGAGTTGCTTTGCAGTGAGCTGTACAGAAGAAGAGAGAATAAGGTATCAGCACTCTGTATTGGCAGATACCTTGAGCTGGTGCATCAAAATCAAAATGAGTGCATCCCTGGAAAGAACAACATGCCAACCAACATGGAAAATCACTTTCAATTTTCCCTGAATCCCTTGTAAAAACCATCACATTCAATAACATTACAAACCTTTTGAATGCATTAAAGAGGAACATTGCTGGTTTAGGTTTAAGTATTTGCCAGACATAAGGTTATAAGCTGTAAATGTGGGACACAGTTTAAACTCATAACTCAAACATCTGAATGTCACTGACCTCCAAATGGGTTACAGACCCACATTTGAAAAAAAAATGTTAAGAAGATGAACTGAGCTGGATGATTAGCACTGAACTGTGTGTCAGACTTCATAGTGCATGATAAGAGAATAGCAGTGACAGTGATTGTTGACCTTACCTTGTCATCCTTAAACACTCACTGTGACCATTCTTAGCGAATGACAAATTATAGAAATGATAGAGAGATGACAAGTGACAAAAAGTTTCAAAATCACCGAAAATTGATTGACAAGACAGTACATACATATGTACAGACATATGTTCATTTACATATGTCTATACATAGCTCATAGCACCTGTATTTATATATAGTATATATTTATATCTCTTTTTTACATATTTTTTTACTCCACCGACTGACGTTATTGTTGCTGACTCTTTGTTGGAAGCCATTGCATCGGAATTTCGTTACCCAACTTGCACTGCTGTGTATATTGTGTAATGAAAATAAAGAAAGTCTAAGTCTAAGACAGAAAGCGAAATGTTTACCAATGTTGCAGGTGAAACAAGTTGAAACCAAAAAGCAATACAAGAATTTTGGGGCAAATTTCCCAGCTGTTTAGAAATTTCCCCATTGTGGGACTAATGAAGGAAAATCTTATTTTATCTAACAATTATTTTAACAAGTGCACTGAGGGAGTAATGTAAAGTCATGATGAAGACTGGACTTTAAACCTCAATACTGTTTTGGCATTACCTGAAATTCATCTATTTCAATTAGTATCAAAAGCCTGAATCAAATGTAAGGTTAGATTTGTGATCTTTTTCATTATTCCCTGATCTAACGCTTAATTTAGATCAAGATTTTGCTTATTGTTGACATGAATGGTGCTTGTGTTTACACACTTTTGTAACTTTAGAGAATATTTGAGTCGACTTCTTGATTCTGTAGCAACAAGTTTGGGTTCCTGAAAGTAAGGTATTTGTATAGTATTGGTGTCCATATCAATACTTGAAAATGAAATATTACCCAGTTCTAGTAATGAGATTACCTCTGAGGTGGTTATGTAAAATATTGCTCGCTGTAAGTATTAAGCAACGTCTTCAGGTACGCTCACATTCTCTTTGTTGCATTGGTTGGCGGATGGTGTCTTCAATAACAGATACAGGCCTTTAATGAATATAACCTGTTTGATATTCAAGCTTTATCTAGATGTTGAAGAATGGCTGAGGTCGTTTCCAATGATGTCCAGACTACAGAATGAATGGATCAAATAGTGACTATGGGACCAGTTTATTAAGAAAGTGATAAATTATGGTATTAAGAGCTTTATGAATAAATACAATAATAAAAATAGATGTTAATATAAAGAATCCATTAAGAGCTATATTTATTGTTTCATGAAGCATTTCAGTTCCTAATCCCCATCTCCACCCACACACACACATATATACACCTCTTATCCCTCTTCGCGCCAAAAGAGCCAGCAGGACAAACTGAAAGAAAAGAGAATGGGCCTTCGAATGGCGAGGAATGAGAGTTGAGTTGAGGAACAAGTGAGTAAGTTAGAGAATGAGAAAATGAGAGGGAGAGACAGCATGGATTCTTTTCTTTGGGGCCTTAAAGACATGTTTCCCTCAGATGTTGGCTCTTCTTCAGATGCTAATGGTTCACTCTTATTCCCAAGCTGGGCCTTAGCATAACAATGCAGTGGAAGTGAAAGAGCTAAACCTCTGCTTTCTTTAAGAAGCCAAAGCTGGGCTTTTCTTGTGGACTAATGCCCCTCTCTCTCTTTGTGCTCCCAGTGAAAGGCCTGTGGAACGCAAAGGCAAGGTGATCACAGAGTTTACTGAAAATGAGACTGAAACAACACACGGGCCCGGGCTGAAATTGCATCGGTGAAGTCATTGTAAGTCAGGAGAAATGACCAAATATAGAGCAGTGAGTTGGCTGGCCGTGAGCCAGAGTACTCAATCTCTTGAGTATGATGACAGCAGTCATTTTGAATATTATCAGCTTTTGCTTTTAAAGCTGTGCTGAATTATGTCTGTTGGAAGACTCCAATCCAAATGTTATGACTGTGTGTCCCGTGCTGACTCCAAGACGCCAGAGTCCCATCTGAACAGCAGTTGCAAGCCTGAGGGGTTTTTGGATGAACTGCGGTCTGACCTTGACGGAGCCCTAGTAGATACTGTGGTAAGGCCCTGATAGCCACTGATAGCAAAAGGAGAACATATGGCTTTCTGCTTTATCATTCATCAAGAAGAATGAACAGAATGAGAGGTAAAGGACATGCAGGAGGACACAAAGACACTGTACGGGTCACACTGGCTGCATCGAGACATGATGACTTCAACTTATCCGTGTTTGTGGGAAGTCAAACTGTTTCTTCTTATTACACGTCATTCAATTTTCTGCCTCTCTGTGAAAGCGGTTCTTAGAAGTTTGGAGCGATCTCATAGGGTGCATTTTGAGACGTGGTTTCAAGGCTGGCTGACATTTTACGACTGCGTGTTTATGACATAAACATACGTAAAAAAAAATACTGCATGCTGAAAATGTATGTACATGGCGAGGAATTCATGTTTTTAAAGTAGCAATCTGCAAAATTAATCCTATAATGGAAGTTATAATGGGATGGAGTTATGAGGTGAGATTAACTTTAGTGATTCCATGCATGTCACAGAAGTAAATGGAAGTAAAATTAATAGTAAAAATATATACAATATAAAAAACCAACAAGTGTAGTTAGTAATATAACATAAGAAAGATTTGAGATAAGAAAAAATGAGTAAATGTCTAGAGGACAATCACTGATATGAGTCAAGAAGCATCACCGCTTCAAATGACGTGTGAACTCAGCTAAGAAATCCAAATGAGTCTGTTTTCCCTCAGGCCTCACGATGACAATAGTCGACTAAGTACCCCCCAATTACCAGGTTTTAACCTATTAACGCCTCTGATGCTCTCCCTCTTTCTCCCCATGTCCTTGCAGCTCTCCTTCGCTTCCCCTCTGTCTTTATGCAGATGAGTGGTCGGCCCAGGTGCAGCACAGAGGAAGTTAGCACCTCCTCAGTGCAGCGACACACTCTATTTACATGCAAAACGCTGGGCTTAGTCACAAAATGTGTGAACACAGGTGTGTGTGAGTGGGACGTGGTGGGTGATGCTGTCACCGGAGCCACTAATCTGTTTGTCCTGACGTACTAGGTGTTTGCTCTGATAATACTGAGTCGAAGCATTGTGTAATTAGAATCTTTGTGGAGACACATTTCAGCTTTCTATTGTAAGACATTGCAGTAGAAGGATAGAAAAAAAGCTGAAAATATGCCTCTCACAAACACAAGCCTGCATTTACTTGTGCTGAATTGAGCCTTTTGTGCTCTTTCATTTGTGTGTGTGTATACAGTATATGTGTGTGTAGGTTGGGAGGAAGTCGGTGGTGGCACCCAATGTCATTTGAAGCGGAGCGCCTGGCGCCACAGCATCAGGAACATCACTCCCTGGTGCCAGGCTCATTTTTATAAGCACTCACTAAATGACACACAGCTGGCTGCATGGAGACAGCTGTCACTGCCGTCACTACGCCCTAATCTGTCTCTCCCTGTCTTTCCCTCTCTTTTCCTCCTCTCTCACACTCTGGTGTTCAGCTGGGCTGCCTCCCTTCCTCCTCCCCCCCTTCCCTTCAGGGTCCAGACTTCGTGGAGCCGAAGCTGCAAAAACTCACTTCCTGGAGCTGGTGTTCACTTCCTTTTCTTTTTGTGGGACTTCCTGTGCTGCCTCTGTGATCAGGCCGGGCAGAGCTGACTCTCTGGGAGAGACTTCCTGATGCACGGACAGCTGGGGAGATAATTCTCTCTTTCTGCTTTTGTCAGGATTTTTTTTCTATCTCTCTTTCAGTGTCTCCAGAGGTCTTCTTTTCCCTCCGTACTGTTTTTCCATTTACTCTGCTAAGCTGCAGGTTTATTTTGATACGGAGCAAAGCGAATCTGATCCCCCCCAGAGATGGATCATCTTCAGAAAAGTCAGACCTATGAAGGGCAGCATCACAGGAAAAGGAGCCTAACAGATATCGTACAGCCTATTGATATCAGGCCGAGGCACAAAGCGCACTTCATACCTGCTGATCTGCAATATCGCGCCAGGCTGTCCCATCCTTTAGGACTGATGTTCACCTCACCCAGCACCTCGCCCTCCCCTCTGGCAGCGAGTGGAGGAATGTACAGGGTGTGGGTGTGTGGGCTCTGGTAGCGAGCAGAGACTGGCTCTAGTTGGTACACCAAGCCTGAGAACGGGCTCCTGTGACGGTTCAAGCAGGACAGAGGAGGAGGAGGCCTCAGTGGCAGCGCCGGCGCCAGCAAATTATTAGCAAGAAGGCACAGGGTTTTCATGGATGGGCACTCCTTTTCACTCAGTCTAAAATCACACATGTTTTTGGTAGTGTAACGGTATCACATTTATGTTTGACCAGACTGAGGAGGTGTTTCTTTAGTGAGAATTAATGCCCAACCTTGGACCAATCAGAATTGAGTATGCAGCTCTCGTTTTAGCCCATTATCACACACATATACCGATGTATGATATAACCAATAAGGAAAATGAAAAATATTGACCACAATCAAATGGATCAGTCTCTACCTCCACTGTTGGTCTAAAGTTGTGTGAAGACTGAACTGTTCAGGCAAGATCCCACAAAAAAAGGCTTTTTGGGGAGGAATTTATAAACAACAAGAGCAAATATGGAATTACAAATATTTTATCTTTTACACCATCAGAGTGAGGGAAGGGGTATAGACTCACTGCATCTTATACTATCAAATGCATCCAGCTTAGCTCTTAAAGCCAATCATAGTATTGATTTCTATGAAGTGTTAATCAATGTGGGCTGCACGGTGGCTCAGTGGTTAGCACCGTTGCCTCACAGCAAGAAGATCGCTGGTTCTTTCTGTGTGGAGTTTGCATGTTCTCCCTGTGCAGCGTGGGTTCTCACCAGGTACTCCGGCTTCCTCCCACAGTCCAAAAACATGCTGAGGTTAATTGAGTAGTCTAAATTGCCCGTAGGTGTGAATGTGAGTGGTTGTCTGTCTTGTGTTGTTTGTCTATGTGTGCTCTGCGACAGACTGGCGACCTGTCCAGGGCGACCTGTCCCCCGACCCCCACCCCCACCCCCCCCGGTATCGGTAGTGCTATGTTTCTGTCTCTCCCTCCCGATGGCCTCACACATCAGATGATCTTTAGAAGTAGCGTGTTTGTTGTTTGTAAGTCTTTGTTAGACCCAATCACACACTTCCATGTGCACAATCCTTTTTTTTGGCTATGAGACTGGTTGAACGTCCTTTTCTACAAGGCTAACAGAAAGCTGCACCTGCCTTTACAGAGTACTCCAACCACTCTCCTCCATGTGACAGTTACTAACAAACAAACAATTTTTCTTATCATAAATGCAGCTTGGATTCAATTTTGAAAAATTCTGTGGGACACAAAAGCTTATTTAGACAGACATTGCTCACCAATGCCCCACCTGTGCTGCTGGCTGCGTTCAATGGGCGAGCGAGCACAGGCCTATACAGAGAAAGAGGGAGTGATACAGAGGATAGAAGCTGAAGGAGATGTGTGGGAGCTGTAAGAGAGCACACAGTTGGATTTTAGACGCCTTTCTGTCTGACCTCTTTGTGCATCCCATCCTGCAACACATCACCCAACATCCATAAATGTTATTTCATCACTGCGGCATTTTTGTCTCTCGAATCATTGCCAAAATAGGAACAAATGAACTTCCTTGCCAAAGCATCCACCTCCTTTTCTGCAGCATATGTTCACCTTATGCTACTTCCCCTCTGCATGTCCATCTCACCACCTGGGCCAGTGGTGACAGCATGGTGGCGGGTCCAGGGTCAGGCCAGAGGAGAGAGGGCAGCGGGGAGCAGCACTAGCCTGGGGATAGAGGTTAAGATCCCGAGGCGCTGACCAACCTAACCTGAATAGAGGCTACAGGCCGCTAAGAGCCAGTACGCCACCTCAGCGTCCCCCCTAACAGGGGCTAAACTGTGAGAGCCTATTTTGAGGGATGTGGCCCACACAGGGGCTCCTCGCAGACAGAACATGGTGTGTGTCAGCAGGCTCTGTGCTTTGTGCAACGGACAAATGGGTTGAGTGTATTGCTCCTCTGTTTGCACGGCTGCTCTCATATGTTTGAGGTGCTCTGAGGGGAATGACCTGGCAGGGGCCATAAATAGTTGGACTGGATAACTAGTGTTGTTTCACCTGAACACACTGTAGTCAAACAAGTCCAAAGGGATAACCATTGAAGTGTATATTGCCTCGACTAACATCAACACAGATAGCATCAAGGTCTGATACTAGGTGTCTAGAAGCTGAACTATGTAAACAGAGCTAAAAGCAGACAAGTGGTACTAAACAAGTGAAGGTGCCTTGGATAGATCACAGTGTTTTGTAGTAATCTCTGGCACTTTCACTTTCCTTACACAACAAAAATAACAGCACCGGTGATACAATCTCATTCTCAATCCATCATAATTAAGGCGATGTAGTTTTTGGGACTCATCCTAGGGGATGGAGGTTAGGGAGGAGGGCTGAGCACTGGCTCCTGCCCAGGACGAGGCCTGTGCTCTGGGCATGTTCTGACGGGATCCCCCAGCTCTGCCGTGGCCTGGCCCTGGTCCGCCTGGCTCAGCCTGGCTGGCTGTTCCCTAGAGTGCTGAGTGACAGGAGAACACGGTGGCCTCTCCACACGTCCTCCACTTCCTGAGCTACTGCTGGGCTCGGCAGTCCTCGGGAGCTCCACATGGCAGCAGGCTAAGTACACACACAGGAAGAGGTGACATCTGAAACAGCAAATGCTGCAACAGTTTGTTTGTTGTCTCTTTAAACTGGTGAAAGTTTGTGCATCGTATCCATGGACTATCTCATTGCATCTGCCAAATAACAATATCCAACATCAAAATTTAATACAGATTAAACATTTTTTATCTTAATTCATGAACAATTGCAAATTCAATTGTTTCAGAATTTCTTTTACCCTACATGAGAAAATATATATTTGTCTATGACAAATTATTATTATTTTTAAAGAATCTAAAACATTATCAGCTGACCTCATTATCTAAAAAGAATGAGAGAGAATAATCCTATAGTATATATGAGTCATATATTCAGCTCTGAATTATGTTAATGTCTATGGTGCAAGACTTTCATTTTTTGCTTCGAATCATTTAAAACATGCTTCTTAATTCCACGAAAAAAATCTAATAATGAATTCAAACGTTTCCAAGGTATTAACCAGCTTAGCCCAGAATGTTTTTTTCATACAAGGGGAGATGCTTTAGGAGAGCTCAGGGATGAATGTGTAATGAGCTCAAAATAACCTAAAGCCCTTTTTTCTCTCTTTTTCTCTTCTCTGTGTCCTCCCTCCCTCCTCCCCTCCCTGGCTTTTTTTCTCCTCTTTTGGGAAACATGCCTTTCCCAGCTGCACAGCCCCCACAGCGCGAGGCCAGGCCAGGAGCACAGCTGGCCAGACTTGGTGGAGCCAGTCGACAGGCGCATGGAGCGCAGCCCGCTCAGGGCCCGCTTCCTCCGCAAACATGCCCAGGTGTGGGGCCTCAGAGCTGGGCTTCTGATCTCTACCAAACAGTACTCTGTGTGTGTGTGTGTGTGTGTGTGTGTGTGTGTGTGTGTGTGTGTGTGTGTGTGTGTGTGTGTGTGTGTGTGCAGGGAGGGACGGTGGGATGAGGGATCAAGAAGGCAAATGGGGGGAGGGGGGGTGTCATGGTGTAGAGGGGGGTGTCCCTGCTGAAGCTGTGTCAACATTGTGTGTTAATGTGTGTGAGTATGTGCATCTGTATCTGCATGTGTTTGTGTTTCGGGAAGTGAGGGGTCACCCCTGGGGGAGACAGTGGGCAACAACAATTACTGCAGCATTGTAGCTAAATTGTGTCTGAATTGTTCGTCCCTGCCCACAGACAGCCGGTGCCAGGAGAGAAAAGCTTAGAGTGGCTACGTAATTACTGTGCAGTGGCTCATTTGAAAGATGCAACACTGCTTATTAGCATATAATGGAAAATAAATGATCACCTGCAGGATGAGTACACACTCGTGCAAAGCTCAGAGGGCTGTTTGAAGAATGTAATTCTGTACGGATTACTGATTACCTTCCACATATAACAATGACTGTCTACTTTCTGTTAACTCTAGGTCTCTGTGAGTTCTCTTGTACTGTTTGAGCTTTGGGCTTAATACGCTTAAACAAAAACACACCGCTGAACATATCCAGCTCAGGCCACAGAGCTCGCCTGAGTAACTTTCCTATAAATCACTTCATAAATCCCCACACAAATGTACACTTAAATGATTTCAGATTGCTTCGTAACAGTGACATTACCTGTTGCTGATTTGATATGCACCCCCCCCCCCCCCTTTTTTTTTTTTTTTTTTTTTACTGCGTTACAACTGATGGTGACCTCACACTGGCCTGGTCGTCATCCAATCCAAGCATTTAACATTATAACCAGATTCCAGCACACACACACTGGCCTTCATGCATGCTCACACACACACACAGGAACCTATTCCACACTCTGCACCAGATGAAACATAGTGTAACAGGAGGCGTATGAGCTGGGGTCAGATCAGATAAGGCGAGGCCAGACAGCCTCAGATAAGCTCTTTGAACGGCTCTATCTGCAGCGTCAGGGAGACGTTCTCCCCTCCAGCCGTTTCACATGATGACTGCTGGCCAGGCGGCTGCTGCTGGCCTGTTTGTGGCCTGGCCCTGCTACTAATTAACTGGGAGAGCCTAGGGTCCTCTGACTGACTGCCTTGTCTCCTGCAACCCCCCCCCCCAAACTCAGGATTGCTCATGCATGCATGCTAACAGACACTCACGCAAATACACACATAGACACATTGGCCCCGGCTCCTGTCTGTTGTGGACCCCTGGAGGATCTTAGATGGTGTAGGTGGCCCTCTTGTGGTACAAAATGGAGGCTGTTGAGGATAATCTTGTGTCTCAGTTGCTGGCTCCTTCTGTCTCTCTTCAAAACGTTTCCTGAAATCTAAAACGTAAACAGCAAAAATCACACTTAAGCTCCATATTGGGTAGTGTTAAATGCTAAACTGTTATCCAGGGCTGCAACTAACGATTACTCTCAACATCAATTAATCTGTCAGTTCATTTTGGGATAATATTCATGTAGTCCAGTGGTTCCCAACCAGATACACTTATAGCTTACCCCAGGGGGTTACTTCTGCACTTTCCAGGGTGTATGTAAAGACTTTGGAGTCGGTCAGCTATTTTGAAGAAACAGAAACTGTGATTTCATTTCAAAAATTAAATCCACATATGGAGTCATCTATTACACCCAAACACTATATGCTGTAATGGAGAGTGTGTGAAAACAGTTAGTAAAGGAGCAGAGAGGTCTAAACTTTGAGCTAAAAGTAAATGGATAAATGCTTGAAATAGATATCTGAGCATAATTAATAGTTGAAAGAGAAACGAAAGTCATAGATAGATACTTGAAATTGTTGGTGAAAAGTCATAGATGAGCAGTAAATAGTATCAGGATACTATCAATATAATAATAAATTCTTACCTTACTGTAATAGTTGAATGGCTAAAAGTGTTGCACATGAAAAACTGATGGACAAATGGTTGAAATAGCTGAAAATTGAATGGAAGAAAATGTTTTCCCAAAGTAGCAGATTGAAACATTCAGCTTCTGCCACTAGTGTTCAAACGACCCAAAAACTGAGGGTTCAACCATATGAAAAAATATTGCACCAATATCTACGTTTTATGTAGTAATGGTGGTAATTTACCTCCACCTTCCAGTCATGAGGGATGGTTCAGTTCATCTGACTGGGCTGTGGGAGCACATCAGAAGAAAATGGTCGGGAACCGCGGGATTTAGTCCATCATAATTTTCTGGAGCCGAACATGACGTCTTTAAATTGCTTCTTTTGTCTGACTAACAGCCCAAACCCCAAAGATATTCCATTTAAAGTCATATAAACAGGGAAAAGCAGCAACCTCGAAAGAGAGGAGTTGCAGTCGGTGAACGTTTGACCTTTTTCCTTGATAAATGATTAAAATAAAAATTAATTAGTTTACTCCTACTAACTCACAAACATCCCCCTCTTTTTTTTTTTTTAATCTCTGTCTGTTTTATCATATCAATGCACACTGTAGGTTTTTGACTAAACATTGACTATAAGTCTCACAGTATTCGTACTGATGAGCTTTGTACACTTCATTGTCTAATGTAAGCCTCTGATGACAGTCCAGTCAGAGGTCTGCGCTGCGTTTCAGCAGCGCTCCCCTCCCACGGTGCAGAGGTTAAAGCCCAGTTAACCTCATATGTCCAGGAGCATTCCAAAGGCTGTCAGCTGTTTTTTCCTGCAGCGTCCCATGCAGTGTCTGGGCCTTGATGCTGGGAAGCCTCCCTCTGAATCCCCACAACAAGGAACAACACAATCAGGGTATTTGAACAACCACAAAGTGCACACACACACAAGCTCACATATGGACGCAGGAGGAGGCTGTGTGTCTGTGTGTCGCTGCTGCTACCAGGACCTCACCATGAGCAGGCATAGGTATGCTTAGGAGGATCAGCTGGGATTTGTGTGTGTTTGTGTGAGCGTGTGAATAGGTGCATTTGTGTGTTTCAGTAACTTTGTTTGTGGCGACCGGTTGGACTAAAAATGGTGGCTTGCTCACCTGTTCACACACAGTGGACAGAAGGGGAAGCAGTCTCTTTTCACAGGGGCACAGTCACGGCTGAGTGTACACACACACACACACACGCACACACACAAACAGACACACACAAATAGACACACACACTGGCCTTCA
Source organism: Centropyge bicolor (assembly GCA_037975185.1). Lineage (NCBI taxonomy): Eukaryota > Metazoa > Chordata > Actinopteri > Pomacanthidae > Centropyge > Centropyge bicolor. The sequence continues at coordinate 2,384,633 of JBBMOC010000051.1, read as the reverse complement.
CATTTTTTCCCCTGCGCTCACCTGTTTGTTCAGAGGATGTCTGCAGCCTGATCAACTTAAACACAGCTCCAGTGTTTCCACGCTACCTGTTTGAACAGCTGAGTGAAGCGTTGACTTTAGCACTTTGCACAATAGCACGGGATTGGTTTGGAAACACACACACAGGCCTTCTCCTCCCGTGCTCCTTCTGCTCGCGTGGACTTGGATGTGTTAAACGCTGACCAGTGACCCACTGAAAGCCTTTTTTTTCCTCCCCCTTTAAAATAGCTCACTCTGGTCTGATGGAGTACAATAAGAAATCTGGTTTTAAGTGCATGTTTGTGGTCTGCATTGCTTACTATATATGGGCCGGGCCTCCCAATCCAACATCTAATTATGTGTTGAGCGCTGATGGGAAAGGATTACAGACACACACACACACGCACACACACACACACATAGACACACACTGACATCCAGCAGGAATCTGTAATTGTGTGAATGCACTCTGTGGATGTTGGAGTGGATGTGAAGTATGGGAAGCAGTGTGCTATTGAAGGAATGCCCTGGTGCCAGTGAGACTAGGGAGCAGAGCAGCAGACAAACTGTGGTGGAGCTAAATGAGGAGAGACGGCAGCCTTTATGACACCGAGCTGCATTCCTCTGTGATCTATAGGCAGCTGTGCCGTGATGGGCATCATCTGCGCTCGGATGAACACCTACACATGATTGCAAACACACAGTTTATAAAAGGCCAAAAAAGGTGTACATGGAAAAGGGTGGTAACGTTTAAAACTTGGAGCCCACTCTATCTCATATAGGCAGTGAGGGAGACTATTACAGGCTTAACGTGGCACAGCGGGCTCATCGGCGTCCGTCTGTCGCTGGCCGGGCCTGTTTTGGGGGTCCGGGCGGAGGGGTTTTGTGGCTGCGGTGCTGCCTGAGGCCTGGCTGGGCTGATTTACAGGCGGCGTGGGGACATGTGCCGGGGATACTCCCAGAGCAGCCTGGTGGGGGCCAAAACAGCCACACTGCTGCTGCCTGCACATCTGGAGTCTAGACTGAGTGGCTCTGCCGAGCGCCTCACTCCCTCCCTTCTTCCCTCTCCACATCCACATCCATCCATCCATCCCTCTGCCTCAGCTGCTGCGTCTCCCCCCTCCCCTCCCACCTTCATCCACTGTTTGTGTAGCTGCCCGGGCTCAATTGAAATTTAAGATCAGCTCTCACTTTTTCCCCTCTCCCACTCACTTTCCTTCGCCCTTGTCTCTTTCTTTCTTTTCTCTCCCTTCTTGCCCAGCCTCCAACACATCTGATGAAGGACAAAATAGTCAAAAAAAAAATGAATAAGCGTCATGGAGAGCATGTGGAAGACATCATAGAGGGGATTGTTATTCCTCTCCCTCTGAAAGCCGGAGCCTAAGTGTTCACAGGGGGACCCTCCAGTGATCTTTCAAGGAATTGAGGATCAGGCTCCTGAGCCAAGGAGCGGTCATATAAACATATTGGCTCTGACATACATAATAAACAGCAGCGCGATAAACATGATACCTCACATGCTCGCTCTGTCACACACAGCCTTGTTTTAATGGTGGCTGGTGTTAGCTGCTGTCAGCACAAACGTTCCTTGTTCTGCTGAAGACCTTGTAAAGATGAAGACTTCTGTCCAGTCTGACACTCCTGCTCCTTATCCTCCCTTTCTTTACCTCCAAACACACACACGTCTTCTCTTACTATTCATTATTATCACTTATCTCTCCCCTCTCTTATTGACGCACACACATTGAGGTGAAGCTTCTAATGCTGATGTTGTTTTCTCTTAGCTTTCGCACATATAATTCACACGAGGGAGCGCTCATTTGCCCTGGCTTCACATGGGAGCCGATAATGTGTAAACAGAGACATATGTGTTATCTCTCATTACGCTGACATGATGGATGAAGTGCTCAGCTTCATAAGACAAATATGCTTTCATGGGTCAGGAACTTCTACTTTCTAGCTGAGACATGAATTGTCATGCAAATTCAATAGTGTGCCTGTTTTACATTTCATAACGGCTCCTCCAGTAAACAGCATGCATCAGGGTTTCCCCTTGGCATACAAGCACAATCACAAGAGTGTCTCCCTTTTAAACGGTGGAAATTTTGGTGCAGAAACAATTTCTGTCTGTGGATCCAGAGAAGCAGACGTCAGTGTAATTTACTGCAGACAAACAGGGACCTCTCTTTCTTTCCATGTAGCCAGATTTCCTCTCCCAGAAATGAACACAAGCTTTTTTTTTTTTTTTTTTTTTACAGCCGTGTTCACCCTATCGCATTCGCACCGTGTCATACACCGCCGGATAAATGGCTGTGTTCAAGTCTCTGGTGTTAAACAGGTCGTAAAATACAGCTACACGATACTCTTCCAACAAGGCCTGAACCTGTGAGGCTGCTCGCCTGACTGTCGCCTGCCTGCCTCCCCCTCCCCTCAAATGGAACAAATTATCCCGCTACTTGGGTAAAACAAGGTAATATTCATTTAAGAAAGGAGTCAAGAAAGAAAGACGTAAAGACAGAAAGAAAACATCTGGGTAGTACTGGTTGCTGTTTGCCTTTTCTGGAAGCAATTAGAACAAACAGTGTTCCTGCTCTATCTGAACGCTCTTCTCTCGCTCTCAAGTTTCACTCTGCTTGAACCTCGCACATCCTCTCACCACCTGTATCAGCTCTGGTTCCCACCCTTGTTTTCTGTTACAGGACAGATACTGAGGGTGAGAGAACGGAGAAAGACACCAGATACAACGGGGCGGGGGAGGTGTTTTTGTTAAAGTCAAAGAGGAGTTCTCTACTCAGCTCACCTCGCTTCAACTCTTCAGATTACAGGTGCAAACAGGCAGCGTGGCTCTCACCTGCGCTGAGGCCTGAGTGTTGCACATGACAAAGGTCGCGGCGACAGGTTTTCCTCTCTGTGCTACTCCACGACAAAAACAAAGCTTTAAAAGTTCCTCTCAAGCGGCTGCTGATCCTGACAGTCATGAGAACAAAAGGTGATCTCTACTAACATCCAAAAATACCTCTTACTGCTCACTGACAAAAGCTTAAGCATTTTATTCAGTGGAGAATCATCAAGACATTTTTTGACCTTTCCAAACAATACAAAAATGGTCAAAGCACTGCTGACGTAACTATTTTTTCCCATTGACAAAAGGAACTTGAAGCCAAGCGCTTTACTGTAAACCAGGCTGAAAGGTAGCTGCATGCATTTTGTTATTTTAAGTGCTGAATCATATTGTCCTAGTGAGACCCATACCATGTTGCACAATATCCGTGTGACTTTTCTACTCATGAGTCTGCAGAGCTGAAGACAGTTTCTGGTGCCCTGTTGTTGCACAATAAGCCACCGGCTGACTGGCTGGCTGGCTAGGCGTGTGCACCGTTGGTGTGTGTTGAGACCCGCAGATTGGCACAACATTGTGTGTGAATCATCAGGCTTAGTGGGGCAACATCGCTGTTAACACAGGCCTGCCCAACACCCCACTGGGAGAGGCTCAACAGTAGTGGTGGTGGTGCACCCGGACTGGTATTAGCTGTGTTTGTGCTCAGAGAGTTAGGCAAACACAGGATTAACATGTTATCCAGAGGCTTAGAATAAATTCAACCTGGTGATGAAGTCAGGTATGAAGAAACAGAATCAGGCTGCTGCAGTAGGTGAGAACTGTTGTGTATATGGTCTTGCCACTGATAAAGTGGTGATGAAGTTATAAAGTGAGGTGTGAAGAACAGTAATTCCACAGTCATAATGGGTGAGAAATGCTGTATGTATCATCAGCCTGGTTTGATTAAATCAACAAATACCGGTTAATCCTGATGTTTCCACCAGTCGCCTTAAAGTGAGACTATGCAACTATTAAAAATCATAAAGTTCTCAAATGCAGGTGCAAAGTTAAATTCATAAGCAATTAAACAAAGCCATGTTCATTTCAACACACGTGAAATGGTGGCTTATACTAGTTAATGTTAGCAAATTTCACATATTTATATGACATGACTGAGTGAGTGCACATACTTGATGACTCATCTTTTTCACCAAATTTGACCATATCACAGATGAACATTTATGTTGTTTTATCAAAAAAGCAAAGCAGTAAATTAGCTCTCCTTGACTCTGGGGAAATGTAACAAATGTTAAAGTTTCATAGGTTTAAATTTGATCTTGCAAAAAGTAATAATTGACTTAGTTTGAATTGTACTGCCAATAGCTTTACAGTCTTTTAATGGAAACTGGTACAAATTGGCAGCTTCGTATTCAGCTCTCCTAATGCATGTATGGTTGTTTCCTTTTTGTGGCCCTGTTCCATCTGCTCTCAGTCAGGTCACCTAACCATGACATTTTCAAATTGACTGAATAATGACAAACTTGTAAGGTGGAGAGAAATTCATTGTGTCCTCACCTTGTCATAAGTACTTTTAAAGATTGGCTGCTATCCAGCAAAGGCTAGATAAGGATACTTTGATGATACATCACATAATTTCTGATTAGGTGCTGTGGCTTAGTTGGTTAAAGCGCCTGTCTAATAGGCGATCCTGGGTTCAAATCCCAGAAGTGCCTTGAAAGAATTTTCCAGTTTGGGACAAATAAAGTACATCTATCTAATATTCTGTAGCTTCATGTTCCAGCTCCTCACTGAAACTATATCATGCTTTGTTGAGTGAGAACAGAAAAAAATATCAAACTAGGTTAGAGTACTTTTATGACTGCAATCTTACATCAAAAATGTAGTGAGTTTGGTGCCGTGCCTTACATGATTACAGATGGATGTAAGAAACGATATGTATCTGTAGGGCTTAACTGAATACCATTTATCAAAGGCTGTCTTGGGACTGAATGTGGGAGCTAGATGAAAATGAAAGTGTGTTGTCAGTGGCCATACCCTGTCAGGTAGGACCAGACCAGAACAGTGTATGTTATTACAGCGCTCACTCAAGTGCATCACATCATATCGATCATTGCTCCAAAATCTCTGCGCGTGTCTGTGCATGTGTGTGTTTTTGTGTGTCAAAACAGTCAGTCACAGTGACTGTGTAAAGTGCTTTACTGTGAATCAGCTCCAGTTGTAAACTGCTCCAGTGTGTTAACCTGGTTTGTAACAAGGCGCCTTAAAAGGGTTTTTTACGGCTGTGTTATGACGTCCTGAGCGGCCCGCTGTCTGCAGGTGGCACTTAACCTTTCACTCAACTCTCCCGAACTGTATCTTTCTCTTTTTCTTTCATCATGGTTCTTACTTTTAGTTCACTCACTTCAGCAGGTGAACTGAACTGATGCATGTATCTATCTACATATCATCCATCATCTTGCTATTGTTATTGTCATCACAGATTCACCTGTGGACCAAACCATTGCAGGGGATACTTGTCAAGCTCACAGTAATGCCTGTAATAACAGCTCTATTGGCAATGGCAACAACAATTCTCAGAGACATATTTAAACAGATTATGGGCTCCTCTCCCTGGGTGTAGGCTGTTGTTTCATCTGCAAATGATGCCTCTACCATCACCTCGAGAAAAACAAGCAAACACAAAGAGCGAAGCCATCATTTGGTCCTCAAGGTTACAGTAGTTTCAGGACTAAAAATAGTGCTGTCATGGTTGAGTTTGTAGTTTGGATGAGATGCTGTTCGTGTGTACGAGGCCTCTCTTCCAGGAGCTCAGTGCCTTTGGGAAATAATGAAAAATAAACACAGAGCCTTGATGTTGACTCAGAGAGAAGTGATCCACAGGTTATTACTGCACTCCTCTCTCTCCTGTGCTCCCATGGCTCTTGGATGAGTTTATGTAATCTAAGCAGATTGCCCCACCTCTAACCCCCTCCACACACACACACCCTCTGGCCTCCAGGGCAATAGATGTCAGATGCTGCTGTCATGTCTCGTTTACACCTATTGCTTTGCAGCTGTAGCGATAGATGGAGGGCGTTTATGATACTAATCTCCTTGAGCTGAGAATTCTCACACAAGATTGAAGTCAATTCAGTTATATGTGATTCATGCCTATCAGAAACGGAAGCAGCAATTCACTCGCCAGTGATCCCGAGTATCCATTCACTGTCACTATAGACTGGCTCTTTGAATATAGCTGTACATGTTCAACTGTCAAATTAACGAGTAAATCAACCCTCTGGTGCTTTAATCTGATGGAAAGCAAAGGAATTTTCCTGATTTGTCTAAATGTTGTGGTCCTGTTACTTGTGAGCACATGGTGCACCTGTGGCTGGACTGGCTGTTATACCTAAAAGAGGTGTGGACACCAAAGTCCAGCCTGTTTTCTTTGTCTTCACATTGTTTTTATCTTAAGGGATGAATTTTAAGCTCTTTTGCAAGAGCTATTTCCCCACTATTGTGTTTAAATCCACAAATGATGAATCCATGAAAGAAGAAAAAAAAAATTGATATCCTATGTAAATCTATAAATATTACAGTAAACATTCATAGGTTTACAGAGGAAGAAGAGGGTACTTAAACACAAGCAAGTCTTCATAATATTCAGAAACTCTTTCGCTCATGGCAGGTAAATGAGCATATTTTTCTCTGTCCTGCCACCAGAAACTAAAAACCAGTCAGACTTGCACTACTTGTGAGGATAACAGAAAGCTGGCGGCGCCCTCTTGTGTGCAAAATGAGTAAGTAAAAAATAAATAAATTAAATAAATAAAAATGTCAACGTTTTTGTTTTTGTTTCTGTTTTAATTTTTTTATTGTATCAACTATCTTACATCAAATACTTAGCCAGAATTACAGACTGGATGTACTTTCTTTAAACAAACAACAACTTGCATTTTTTAATGAGCCTTTGAAGGCGCACATTTTGAATATCATGCATCAGCAAGGAAATACACACATATAACTTTTAATGTTAACTCGATGACTTCGCTTTGACATGAGCTAATTATTATTTTTCTTTAAAAACGGACTAAACTTCACTACATTAAAAATCCGCTGTCTTAAGTCAGTCACTTATTACAGCCGTTTTATTCCCTCTTGAGAGTAGACACCGCTAACAGTCGCTAGAGGGCGCTGTGAAACAATGCTCAGCCGGACAGGAGAGGACAGACAGCTGGCCGGAAGGATGTGGTACAGGTGTGTTGGTGTAAATTGGTCTCTATGAATGACTTACCGAGCACCAGACGTCTCAAAGATTTTTTGTAAAAATGTTTTAAAATGTCCACAATGTCAAAAGTCATCTAATATTACAGCCAGAAGTTTATTTATCGTGGTCCACCTAGCTAACATCCAAGGACAGGTTAGCCTACAACACCTGTAAACAAAGAACAGGTGATGTGGTGTGTCCTCAATAGACTGATACTCAAGATTTAAACAGTTTTAAAGGTAGAGTCAGAAGAAAAGTAAGACATACCAGGAGCAGTCATAAATATAGTGTAAGATTAGTCTAAACCTTGTTGTACTAACAAACAGTGAAGTCAAGTGTTTGTGTTCACAGTCGTTTCATGCATGCAAGGAAGACTTTCATCAGACTGTAAGTCTGTGAATTTGATATTAATAGACTGTGAGTGATGTTTGGCGATTCAATATACTGAATGAATTATAGATGATATGTCCTGGAAAATATTACTCTAATCTCTGAACAAAACATCAGAGACCTCAAGAGCTGAGTCTCTTTCCAGTCTGCTTCAACACATCCAGCCAAGGAGGAAGAGACAGACTGGTGTCTGTCATGAAATACGCCATTGTTTCTCTGATCCCCTCTCTGCCTGCCTGCCTGCCTGCCTGTCTGTCTGTCTTTTTGTCTGTCTGTCTCACTCAGACACATGCACACCCTCAGGTCAGTGGTATGGCCAATCTTTAGGTGTATTTGGGACATCTGCGTCTCAGTGTGGCTGTCACAGTAAGGTCGTTCACTCACTGAATCACACTGTTATTCTTTTTATAGATGTCCTGTGACAGACGCTGGAGTGAAGCAGCTCTGATGCAGATCTCAGTCTCAACCAGTGTGCAACTGAAGCTGTGCTGCAGAGGTCATCTATGTACAAGGTAGGAAAGAACTGATTATTGATTGCAGCGACTGGAGGAGGAATTCATATCCTTTATGAATAACCATAGCAACACTACGATGTAAAATACTGCGTTACTAGTACTATAACCAAATAATACCTGTATGAGCAGAAAAATGCAGATTAATGTTATAGTATATTTTTTCATCTTTTTGGTTTTCTCACATATTTAATATGTGCTGTCTTTAACTGCAACTTGAACTGTAACTAAAACAGTCGATTCGTCTTAAAAGAAATGGAGTGCAACATGGTGCAAGCTAAACACTCAAACAAAGTACGACTTCACATTCCCCCTACTGTCAGCAATTCCCAAATCCATACTGCATACAAATTATCTACTGCATGTCCTAATACTAATCACCTCAGTATGTACTTGCAGTTAATCTACAAAAATTCAACCTACTTTTTTGTTTTGCATTGACAGGAAATGATAAGTGGGATGTTTGTGACATCATTCAAAGTATGACTTTAGAATTCCTCTGGCATTTTTCCGGAAAAGCAATGTTAATGTTATTAGTGACACCAGTGATTTTCCTTTGTCATAAGTCAGTGATGCTGAGAAAAAGGAGTGTTATCACTAATAAGTATTAAAAGTTAAATTATGATGACGTAGAGAGTTAGAAACAGATTTAAGAAATGTTGTCATCATCTACAAATATCTTGTGTGTAAGAGGTGTATAAACTCAGTCTAAATGCTCCTTTCCTATTCGAGTGAATTCCAGAAAGCATGAAATAGTAAAATGTGATTATTCCTTTGCAGCAAACTTGTTCTAAGCATACATTATGTTGTTGCAGGTAGTACAAATTATAATAAGATTAGTATAATCTAATTATGTGAAACACATTGCTCCTCTGCCTCTTTATGACTATTATAAATTCACCTCGTCTCTGCTGTAGATTTCTCTCGCGCACTGTGTTGAACACAAGGTTGCTTCTCCTCTGTTTGTGTGCCTTTGTCTCCCCCCTCGTCCCTCCCATCCATCCATCTGTGCTCTTCACTTGCTGACTTTGTCTCTCCTCTGAGTGTGTTCATATTGTGTAGCCATATTGTGGTTTGAAGTGTTTCTACTTCTAATGAGCCAATTGTTCTTGCGTTTTGTTCCCCTCGGGGAATGTTGTGTAGCTAACAACATTCTGCTCACAACCATTTTAAAACATATTCACTGCACCGGGGAGGGATCGGGGCCAACAAAACAATAATGCCTTGGAGCACGTACAAAATGAAAAATGTGTTAATGACACTTGCTCTAGCAAAGTGACAGCGCATTCTTTTCCTGTCAATTAGACCTTGGTTATTCAAAAGCAATTTGCAACTCCCTGCAGAGTAAAATGTGTGCCATCTCCCAGGCCTTAGTCTGTGATTGTGTAAGTGATGTATTCATTCCATTTCACTGTGTGCGTCCTAGTTTGAGACATAGAAATAATATTAAGGTTAGAGACAAGCCAAAATGCTCTATCCACACTTTGAATATGAGGAAAGGTATAGGTCTATTTTGAGGTGTGTGTGTGTGTGTGTTTCTGTCTGTGTTGTGCACAAGTGTGCCCATGACCATGTACAAGGGGTATTGATACAGCTGGCATTCAAGGCCCTGATTAATTGCCATGGCATTTGGCTGTTCTCGGTAAATGCCATATCCCATGCTGAGTGCTTGGTTAATGGATGTCTGCCCGTTGCAGCCCCAGCATCGGCCCTTCTTTTCTTTCCTCTCCCTCCATCCTTCTTTCCTCTCTTCCCTCTACTCCTCTGCCCTCTCCCCCTCCTCTGCCTCATAAAAGGTTAGCTCTGCTTTATCAGCAGGAATAGACAGATGAGTGGAATGATCGCGTACAGCTCAGATGTCGAGGCTCTTGACAGTTTTGTCCAGAGTAGCCTACAAAGGCTCAGCCACCTCTCTATTTCTGCAAGCAGCAGATCAAAGGTAGCTTAAGGTTACGTCCTCTCCCTTCTTCTCTTTAATCTACAGAAAATATGTTATGATAAGAGATGGGAAGAAGCTCTACCTTCATGTGTGTGAGCCCCTAAGACCCAATTTCGGTTTGTCTCTATATCTCTAAGAAGAAGGGGAAAAAAGATGCGAAGAATTAGCTTTCGTCCTCAAGTGAATTAGTTTGCTCTATCTTAATGAGGTTTGCCATGTCAGAAGGAACAGTTCAGAGCATGCATGCTAAACAGACTGAAATTGGAACAGAGTATTAGCTCCTTAACTGCAAAAATACCTTCTCTCTGCAGCTCTAATTTCAGCACTTCCATGCAATTACCCTTATACACAATTTTATCTTGTCACTTCCAAATGGGAATAGAAGACCAAGCAGAGGAGAAATCATCTTGTTTTTTTTTTCATTTTCCTTTTTGGAAAACTAATTCCAAAATCTAATTAACTGCAGAAAAACATGTCACCAGTTTGGCTGGAAACATCGAACGTAGTTATGCAAATGAGCCCAAGGATTGTAGAATGTGATATGACAGAATCTCATTCTGGAGGGTGCGAGGCCAGATAGAAAGATTACTCAGCCGTATCTGAGTGGAGGCAAACAGGAAGCGATGAGCCTGGTAATTTATTGTGCTGGTATATCTCCTGTTTGACTTCAGACAGCTCATTAAGGAGCGAGGTGTCACCCAGCTGGACAGAAAGACAGACAGAAACATTTCTCTAATGGGCCCTCCTCTTCTCTGCCTGCATCAGCTCTTTTCTGCCTCTTGCGTTGCAGGCTTAATCTCTGACTTTTTTAATATGAGGTGCCAAATAAGATTTTACACAATTCATCATTTTGCTCCTCACGGGGGAGAGGGAGATGCTATTTCATCTTCCCACTTGTCTTTAGTGTGCTTACAGGGCCGTTTCAGGGCAGCCACTGAGAGATGGCCAGAGGGCTGAGATAAGGACGGGGGTCTGTCTCACATTTTTAGGAGAGACGATGTGGTCTGCCGTGTTGTGACAGTCTCCTGTACAGGTGACATTCTGCTGTTGCTGGCTGGAGTTACTTTTGGCAGAGAGTGGTCCAAAGGCTGCCAGAGTGCTGAAACTCAATTCAAATGTATGTCACACACAGCGAGGACTTTACACAGACTATACTAATCATGACCCTCTCAATTATCTGACCCAAATCTAATCCTAATCTCAAACCACAAACCTTGCGATCACGCACAAAACTAGCCTCTTGAAGAAATGTCGACCAGGCCAAACATTCTCACTTTTGAGTTTTTGTAAGCTCCCTGGACACTCAGTCTTCACAAGTACGAAAATACTTACGCATTATGAGAATACCCACCTGCAGCGATGAGCTTTTGTTGCGATGTCAGTCCCTAAGCCGGACTCTTCAGGAGCCTTCCTCTCACCCTGACAGCTCCTGTTTGCATGCCAGCCAGTGTTTGTTTGCAGACACAGAGAGCCACGCAAAAAACGAAGCAAGGTCCACCCCGGTACAAACAAGTAATTAATTATTGAGGACACCAAACACGACTGCTTACTAATCTACATAGCCGTTTAAAGCCCCTTGATTTATAATTCAGGCTCTTCTCTCACTTCAGTGAGTGCTGAGACTGGAAGGCTGCACTCAAAGCTTCACTGGGGCAAGGTGTGCTTTTCAGTGAGGGTCCTGTGTGACTGTGTGCACGCATACTTGTAAGTACAGGCATGCTCGTGATGTTAAAATAAACAAAAAGTTGTGCACCAAGCAAGTTCACATGAGGGTTCATTTAATGATTGTAAAATTCACCCCTGTTTCGGAGTAATTCAACTCCTCTGTGTAGCCACCCTCACAATGATTTAAAGTGATTACAAATGTATTTCTGCTAAAAACACTAGGGTGCCTTGTTAGACAAACCCACAAGCTCTTCGTATTTAATATGTGTGGCAGATATTACACTGACTGCTGTACAATATGAATTCAAATAACATGGCGTCAAAGGGGTTTTAGTTAATTAGCTGGAGATGTGACGCTGGCTCTGGCCCATAGTGGCTTGTGTTCCTCGGGACCGCAGACCTCGACGGGGGGCCACTCTTTGATCTGTGGATCCCACGGTCTGGTAACAGTTCCCCAACCTCTGCAATGCCTGCTGTGCATGGACAGATGGGAATGAAGTGTGTGTCTGTGTGTGTGCACCTTTGTGCATGTGACTGATCCAGTCTGGTCTGGTTTTGCTTTTACCATAACTTCCTTTGCTGTGAATTAATGAACAGGCACATCAAGTTGAATGAACATTTTGACAAGGCCTGAGTCTGATCTGAACCCAAATGCAGTACCACAAGACGAAAGTTTCAAAATAAAGATGTTTAATGCAAAAAGGCGAAACTCAAAATCACTCTTAAGAGGATAAGGCAAAAACAAAGTACAACAGAAAATCACTCCACAAAGATAACCAAACAAAGTACTGAACTGAAAATCACTCAGACGAGGCTGAGGCAAAACAACACATGAGTTAAACAAAGTATCAAAAGAAAAGGCAAACCTGACAAAGAGAACACTAAGCATGAGGCGTAGGATGACGGACTATACAGACACGACAAACTGGCACAGGACAAGGGAAGACACAGACATTATATACAAGAGGTAATGGGGAACAGGTGGAGACAATCAGGGCGGGGTAGACAATCACAGTGGCGGGAAACACAGGAGGAAGGGCAAGTTACCTGGAACGAAAGGGGAGATGGTTACAAAAGTAAAACAGGAAATGACGAGACAACATGAGACAAGACATAATGCAAAAAAGTAACTTAACGCTTTTTCTTAGTCATGACACATTTCAAGTTTGACCGTTGATCCTGTAGAAAATGCTTAACTTCTCTTTCACACTGCAGAGAAAAAAAATGCCTCTGTAATAGATGGAATCAATAGCAGTTTCTTTCAACAAAGATTCAAGTCATCATAAAATGCCCCATTGTGCTCATGATTTGATAGAACTGAATTTCAATGTTGATTCTTTATAACAGTGTCTTGTGACAAGCTATTAACTTAATACTCGTAAACATTTCAAAATAGCACTATTTCAAAGCCTAACATTTATATCAAAGACCAAACTCTGGCCTCAAACAGCGAGGGCTTAGCACATGAAGGAAAAGAGGTACCAGAAACACCTCACAAGCAGCAGAGAGTTTTCAACTTTATTGATTCAAGACAACAATAAGATAATCAGATATGAGCTAGCTTTTCAAACCAGAGCAGTTGTCTCACCCACCTCAAAGTGGTGCAGCTGGGCTTTTTTTTTTTTTTTTTTTTACACCCCTGAAGATGTATTCCTCCTAGACCCGCAGACACCTCCCCCTGCTGGCTGATCATCAAACAACACAGGCTCTTTTAGTGAGACTAGCAGGGTGTCCCAATTCTAATTACTATGTGCTAATACACAGTGTACTAATGTTGACAGCACACTGTTTTGGCAGTTAGAGTACACAAGAAATCAATGTATTGTACTGTTTTGTACTAACAAGGAACGATACAAGCCGTGCGGGATGTCAGTGAAGCTGCAACTTTTCAGCTGAAGTTCTTGTTTTTCCACAGATATTTTGACTTGCCTAACACAGGTATAACTAATAACGTTACTAATTGCCGTGTTCCAGTCAGGTGTTTTACTTCAATGGCTCTGATCCTGGTCTCATCAGGACACCTCAGTTGAGTCGGTTTATTCCTAACACTTGTGCTTATCCTGCTATGACGATCAAAATGTGTGCCGTGAGAAGGGTTTATAAAGGTTTTTACTTTAGTGCAGCTGTCAGCAGCTCTTTCATTTCTGTTGTGCATTGCATTGTGGGACAACAGTATCCAACATCATAACACTTTTAGTATGCATGGTGGCATTTTTGAGTATACTTCAGTTGAACATTTTTCCAGTGTAAATGTACGACATACTCAAAGTACGGTATAAGATGTGAAATAACTATATATACGTAACTGGGACACCGTATTGTCCTTTCTTCTGTCGTCACATCTGTCTTTGTTTTTGTTTGTCCTTGTCACTTCCAGAGTTACTGTATAAGAACTAGGAAAACTTCCCGACACAGCAGTCTGTCTCAGGTGCTTGAGGGAAAAATCTACAGTCTGTCTTACAATTAAGGAGGATAAAGGCTTTCTCACGGTTTCTCTATTGGAGATTTAATATTATATTGCAAAGCCTTTAGTCCGAGACTTATTGAGACTTTCTTCAGTCTGAAAACTGTCTATGACCAAAAGCTTAGCAATTAAATCTGCAATCTGCGACCGAGGAAACTTTGCTGAAGCCTCTATTCTTTTTAATTGTACCATTCAGAGTTGTGGGACACTCATGAATGAATTATAACATCACCTCAGGATATGGAACCAACTGCTGGAAACCGATGGTCGCTCATAACTGACTTATTAACTATTTATATTTTCAATGGGAGCATGTGATGTGACGGTGACAGTGAGGGATGAAATAAATCAGAGGAGAACGCATTAGACATTACAGGATGATGTGTGTGGCGGTCGTCATTACTGGGATGTAATGATGTCGAGGTGTTCAGCAAATTCATGCTTGGCATTCTTACGACCTTCTGCACCACGGGAACCCGAGGAAACACGGTCCAGAAGCAATGAGCACAGCTGCCGAATGTGACTCACTCAACTATTTGCATTTGTAATTAGCCAGGAAAGCTGTCCTCTGGACGTATGTTTAATCCACTGATGTTTGTGTGTGTTCTTTATTTCCGGGCGTTTTATTTTAACACACACTTGAGTCATGTTTATAGTGTGTTTGAATCTATATGATCTGAGCAGGAGGATGGGGTGGTTATATTGGCTGTCTGCCTCTGAGGCCACGTGCTCAGAGGTTAGATGGCCCTTTTGCTATTCTACCTGCAGTAGCCACTGTGCTATTTTCATGTGAATTGTTTGACGGGGCCAGGACTTCTCTCATCGTCAGTTCTGTCAGTTCTGTGTCCTTAAGTCCCCACATTGTCAGCTCCTGGGCTGCTCTTTTCTGTGTTTCTCTCTGTTCTTCTTCCCTATCTCTGTTTCTCCTCATAATGTAGCCATGGTGATGTAGAGCTGTCTCAATGCATAGAACCCACTTGCACATTCACACACTCATACACACACACACATTCAGCTAGGAAATCAGAGAATGGATGGAGGGTAGGGTGCGGGGGATGTGTGTGCATGGTGGTGGTGGAGGGAAGTCAGCCTTGAACCAAGTAGCCCAAACCAAGAGAATAATAGGAGGAGTGCTCTCAGAGCTGGAGAGAGCTGGCGAGGAGGGGAAGACAGTGAGGGGGTCTGCCTCATTTGCACTGGAGTCCTCCCCTCTTCACGCAGCCGGCTGACAGGGGATATTTTTATCAGCCTGGCACACACAGTGCAGAAAAAGAACAAATTCATTTGTAAACGCACCCACCCAGCCAAGAACAAGATCTCAGCAGGATAGAACATAGCTGTCTTTCAGAACAGAAATAATTCATTCTTATTTATGCCCCTGTCCCGGCACTATCATGCAAAGGTGACGCACTGGACCCTGCCCACTCTGCATCCAATGAAGCAGAAAACAGAAAAGCAAAAAATGTGATCCCCGAGGTCTGGACCCTTCCTGTGGTTTTTAAAGTCTGGATGTTTTTCAGACATGCAAATATTGTTTTCTTTTTGCGTCTTGTTATTTCATTCTTTGTCTCCCCATTTCTGTTTGTGTCTTTTTCTTCCTGACCCTCTGGGGGAATTTCCCAAAAGCCATCGGGGTTGATACCTGTAGTTTACATAAGGACAGTATACTCTGCCAGTTTGATGGGGAATGCATCTGTTGATCGAAACCCAATTAGAGGTCAGCGGGATGACACAGCTTAAGTGTGCGTGAGAGAGCAGGAGCATGAATAAACCATGTCCTGAAGTGGTGTCACTGGGCTGCTGTGTTGGCATGTCGACACTGCTCAGGAAAAACATGGCCGTCTCTGGGGCATTGTCTGTAATTCAGCATGTTAGAGCAGCTAGATGGCTCCTTTATGTAAGCAGTCCCAAAGTCTCAGACGTCATCTGATATGCACACAGCAGAGAAATAAATAATTTTCCAGCAGTATATTTTGTTTTAAGATTATTATGAATAGTGTTAGAACAGACTAATCCATTCTTACAAAGGGCTCATGGTTCCGATTGGCTTGAATGACAATGACTCTTTTTTTTTTTAAAACCAGGATTAGTGCTGAATGCACCTGATGTTAAAGCAGGAAATATAATTTTCTTTATCCTCAAATGCCATGCAAATCCCCCGCTCTGAATAGTTTGTTTTGCATCTGCGAGGGACAGTCGTGGCCAGAAAAATACTGTTTGATTTTCTCAAAGCAGCATGGTTTCATCTCTTTGCAGTGACACAAATACCGTAGTGTGCCAAGCTGACAGATAGATGATCCATTGCAGACGTTGTAATTGAAAACACTGAGAGGGGGTGGACAATTAATCTCTCTTTCTCTCCCTGCTTCAAATTTCCATGGAGAAATACCTCGAAATGCAGATAATAGATAAGAGTGTTATTGATTAGATGGGGTGGGAGGAGAGGCGAGGAGGTGCAGAGGTTCTCCATCACTAATCTCTCAGGCTGTGACTGCATCTAAATAACCTGCAGAGAGGGATAAACAGGCGCATCCATCATGGGACGGCTGGTGCGGACAGTGATGGATGCCTCCGTCCTCCGCCACCCTCCGCCGCACCTCTCCCTCCTGGTCAGGGATCGGAAGTGACACCAGCACTCGGGAGAAATACCTGGCTTAAACTGGGCAGGAAAATGCCTACTTTAGCTCTTCTTGATGGAGGGATTCAGGGCAGGCTTTGTGTGTGCGTCTGTGTGAGTTTGTAGAATTGTCCCCTGTCCTCTGTCCCCTTGTCTCTTTTAGTTTGTAGGATTATCCATCTTGATAGATCCTGTTTGTTTTGTCAAAGAGGAAATTGGTTTTGTGGATTTGTGTGAGTGTGTGTGTGTGTGAGCTAAGCCATATATACGGCTTTTGTGTGCTTGTGTGTAAATTGATTTGGGTGTGCATTTCTTCTCTATCTGCATGCCCATGCACCGTGAGCCAAATCCCCTACGCTGCCTGGACCCGCGAGCAGGCGTGCCCACGCCAGCTCGCCTCAGAGGTGCCAGCCTGATAGATACTGTATGCTGTGTGTGCCAGCCTGTGCCTTCCCTCCCCACCCTTGCAGCATTAAGATTGATCCCTCGTTCCCTCCCATTCCTTTCTCTCTCACTCCTCTGTGTGCCTCTGCCTTTATGAGACTGTGAATAGGTGAAGCTCACAAGCTCCAACAGATGGCCGGAGCTGCCCTGGTTCACTGTCTCACACACAGACACACACACACACACACACACCACTGCCCCATGAATGAGAGCCCCGAGAGAAAGAGAGGAAGAGGCAGAGTTAAATGCAACAAGGAGAAGGAGAAGAAACAGGAAGCAACAGAGGAGAAGAAAGACTAAAACTAATGGAAGCAGAGAGAGCCAGTGAGAAATCACACACAGGGAGGAAGATGGAAAAGCAGAAGGGGTGAT
Source organism: Centropyge bicolor (assembly GCA_037975185.1). Lineage (NCBI taxonomy): Eukaryota > Metazoa > Chordata > Actinopteri > Pomacanthidae > Centropyge > Centropyge bicolor. Next base: position 2,367,127 of record JBBMOC010000051.1, on the reverse strand, counting down.
AGAGTAACAGCAAGCATATGCTAAAAGAAGAGAAGAGAGGGACAGAAAGGCTGCTGAAAAGAGGAGTGAGGGCAAAATTGAATTGTAGATTGAGGGAGCCTCTCTCCTCCCTCTTTCCCTCCCTCTTTTATTTATCTCATGTGAAACCACGCCTCCCTCCTTTCACTTGTCAGTGCATCTATAACAGTGAGCTGTCTGCACCGGGCTGCGTGGGGGGTGAGACGAGCTCCTCACTCTGCCAGCACAGGGGACCGGATCTGAACGGACCGGACAGGACTGGATGGCACTGGACTGCCACAGAACAGGTGTGTGCATTTGTGCCTGTGCGTGTGTGTGTATTTGTCATAGATGACAGAGAGAAGCATGTGTATCCCTCAGTGTGTGATCGCTTGTTCCTCCACAGGACTTGCTTCCAGAGTAGCGTATCTAGAAGGTACAGTGCTGGAGCTTTGCCCTAGTTTACACTTGAATGCTCTGATCCGTTCTGTTTGCCTCTGAGATTTATGCATGGAGTCGCTAACGGCGCCGCTCATCAGGGTAAGAGAGATAAGACTTCTTGCTCATCGGATGAACCGGACTCTTCACAGAGTATGTGGCTTTGAATCACAGCAGCATGGAGAGGAGCTGCTGTTTATCTGGTGGAACAAGTTGGTAGTTGGGTTTTTTTTTGTTTTTTTTTTTGGCTTGGATGCTGTCGAAATGTGCTATGCCTCCTTTAGCTTTTTTTAAAGTGTCTGTCTTTTAAGTTATCATGTCATTATATAATAGTATCCACTAGTAGGAGAACCATTACATTATGATTGTGTTCAGAATCTGTGAGAATCTACTTTACTCAGTGAAACAAGTCAATACAGCTTTCACAGCTCTTTGGTCTGTCTTGGTGTTGAATCCAATTTGTGATTAGTTCTCTTTGTCTTCCTGTTTCACAGTCTGCTGTGTTTTGAAATATGGAACATTCATTGTCTCAGCATTGCTTTGTATTTACTCAGCCAAATATAATCCCGACTGTTGCCGAATAGTGTACAGGGGTTTAGAATTAGAGCAAAAACAATAACCACAACAGCGAAAAAATTGCTTTTTCCAAAGGTAGGACCGTTTTTTTATTGTTTAACTTGTGGGGACCTTTTGTTTTTTGGAAATGGAGGAGGTATCTACTATGCAGCATTCATTCAAGAGTCGCCATTTCAACAGTTGCAGCCGTTGCCACTCCTATAGGAGCCTGTATGGCTTTAGACTACGAGGCTGGTCCCAGTGAATATACTCACTATCAGTGTTTTGTCAATATCTTTATGGGTCAAAAGGCTGTGTCATCACCAAGCGGTGGCGGTTAAGAGCAGCAGCGTGGAGGGGGCTGCGAGCACTGACCTGAAGGCTGAAATATTTATGATAGAGACAGTTGAACGCCCTGTGCTGTTTGTAGCGATATGGGTGGATGGATGAACGAATGCAAGGATGGAGGGATGGATGGAAAGTAAAGAAGCTTCAGAGATCTGTTCTTTAAGCATTCATTATTTATCACAACGCACTCTGCCATGGAAGCTCTAACCCCCACATCAACTGGCCTCTTTTCTCGCTGAGATACCAGTGGACTGAAGGAGGATGCTCCTGCTTAGTCTACCTGTCAGCTAGTCCCCAGGCATGTTAAGACTGCAGCCACGCACTGCACACTCTGTTCACACACACACACACACACGCATGCATGCACACCACGTGCACGCACCAAGATGTACACAACATTTTGTTCAGATTTATATTTACACACACTAAGCTGTCAAGGTTACACCCACTAATGTAATGGAAGTGCACATAAAATCACAGTCATTCATTTGCTCTGCATTAACCCAAAACATACAATGGGTGCCCTCATACTGGATTCATTTGTGCTCCTGCTCAAAACACGCACACACTCATCACACACACTTAACCATTTTATTTTGCGCCCATCTTTCTCCAATTTCTATTTTTCTTCTTCAGATGTGCACACACACTTTGTGAGACACATGAACACTCACAAAAAGACACGCACACAATCAGTGGGAGTGACGACCTTGAGACCTGTTGATGTTGTTTGCAGCGGCCGTGCTGTGAATACATAAGAGGCCATGTGGGACTCCCGGCTAAAATGGGGCGCTTGACATGCCGTTTGTAAAAATGACTGGAAAATGTGCAGGAGGGCCGGCGATGCAGTTGAAGGGAGAGACCGGCATGAATATGTATTGTATGCTAATGCTGCACGCTGAGGCTGTTGACTCAAGCTGTTGATGAAAGCAGAGGACATGTTCCCCTATCGCCACTTAGGAAGCAGTGCTATCGACAAACCCATTGTCGCATCCCTGGCCAGGGGGGCAGCGTGATGACAGGTGGCAGATATCAGTGACAGCAGCCAAGGTGACACCGCTCGACGGTCTCTGCGGGCCTGCAGGCGGCCAGGGCAGCGCCGGTGTCTGCTCATTTTACCGCCGCCTTGACCTTTTGTGGTTAGACACAGTGAGGTTATATTAGAGGGGCCTAAAGCTAATGTCTCCCATTAGTTTCACTCAGCCCTCTCAGAGCTACCTCCCACCTGCTCCACTTGCCATCCCTCTACATGCCATATAGCAGGGGTGCCCAAACCTTTTCCCTTGGAGGGCCTTAACTAAAACTTAAACTTGGGCCGCTGGCCAAAAGCAAACACTTATGGTTTTGTATGATTTTATAAAAATGCAAAATGATGCAAGGATATTAAGTTCTCATAACTGACCGTTTTCCTTTGTGTCACTCTGCCTGCCATGCTCAGTTTATGAAAAGTCATTAAAATTAGGCATCATACATATTTAAAGAGCATTTCAATAAATGTATATTATAATTGATTTTTTAAGTGAAATTTTAATTGTTATTGTTTAGTTTTAAATAGAACCTTATGGCAGGCCAACATGGGCCCGTGGGTCCCATGTTTGGCAGCTGTGCTCTAGAGCATCTGATGCATCTGTTTTTATACATGTTTTTAATTTGGCTGTAAAAAAAAATGTCACTAAAAAGTTTTTTATACTTGGATGAGATGGAGTGTCATACTGAGAAGGAAAAGATGCAATAAAAGCTGATGGGATTTTTCCAATACATTTGACGTTATCGTACCTGCTTCTTCATCTGTTGCAGACAAGGCATTCAGATCATTCTGCCATGAGCCGTTACATGGCTTTACTCTACCAGAGGGAAAAAATGAAGAACGGAGACGCTTTCGGGGTTTTGCATAGCTGTGATGTAGGTGGTTGAGAAAAAAAGTGAAAAACAGCAATTAAATTTCATGGTATATCAGTCACAGATGCTTGATTAATCATGTAATTGAACTGTGATTGCTTGAATAGATAGATATCTATACTGGCTTCGCACATACTGTGTATGGAAATATATTTCCATACATTTAGTTAAAGGACACACTAATTCACATTTAACTTTGCATACATATCAACTTAAAACTTGGAAATGTAACCAGTGTTTCATTACTCATTCACTCACACACAGCACTTCCATAGAATATATTAAAAGTAGCCTGACAGTAAGTCGCACTCACGCATTTCCTCTTCATCTGTATGTATGAGATGCTGTTAACAGGTCCTGCGATGAGGCAGCATCAAGAGATCAGTGCGTAAATCTTGGCGCTGCTGCTGCTGCTCCCCTCAGCTCTAATGATCGAGAGGCAGAGGGACTCCTTGACTACGACGCTCAAACACTCTTCTCTTAACAGTGTGTAGAGAGCGAAGAGTCGTCTATGGCTGATAGGAGCATATAAGGAGAAGCATGTTGTTTTCTGTTTGTATGTGCATGTGCTTCTGAGTGCGTGTGCCGTGCAGTATCAACTCAGTGTGCACGGCGTGTGTACAAGTGATTTTCACATGTGGACGGCCATTCGACTGCTGTGTGCAAGTGCAGTCAGATTTCAATCTCGTCCCTCTATGGGGAAATGTAATTATACCCTGCTGGCCACAGAGTACGGGCTTCGCTGCCCTATCTGTCTCAGGAGAGACAGCGACTGGAGGCCCCTTCTCACTTGCAATCTCAAACAGCATGCCACTAAAGCCCTGCTGTATCTCTGAAATTTGTATTAAATCCTTGCTCCAATCTCCCCCTCTAATCAGCTTTTAGATCCCGGGGTTATCGGTGGCCTTTTGCTACAGTTTTGTTACGGTTGTGAATAATTTATGACAGTATTAACTGTGGTTGCTAAGAGCAGTGATTGGTAGATTTTGGACCACGGGCCAAAATCTGACTCAAGTTCAAAGCTTCTTTTCTCAATCGTTTTTTCTGTCTGATAAGCAAAGTCTCATCACCGTGAATATAATTACCCCTATGATTATTTTCATCTGCATTTCTGCCACCTGAGTCCACCTGAGGTTTTTTAATGATTTGTTCTGTTTCACATTCCTCTCATCTCATCCGTGTTTCTTTTATGACCATGTCTAATCCATTGCCTGCTATTGGCTGCGCTTTCACTGAGGTGTGTGCTGGGATGGTGTCCATTAGTAAGGCGAAACAAACAGACACACCCCACACTCTCTTGGATTTAGGCAAACAATCAATGAGAGCACTCACATAACAGCAGTCTAAGTGGCCCATTGATGTTACGATTAAATGAATACAGGATGCAGCGGCAATGGCAGGACATACTAACCCAAACAAAATAAAATAGATTATTTTCTATTCGGATATACGAAATATCACCCAAAACCTTCTGCCCTGTTCAGGCTCTGATAGCAAAAATGGGATTTATACGATAAATTTATAAAATGCACAGCAAACAAAAGAGAAAAGCTATAACAAATTTAAGACATCACTAAGTAATGTGAGACAAGGGTGAAGACAAGTTGAAAATTTTACCCTGTGAATCTTAGTGCGTCACCCATTTCATCATGTTGTACCTAGTCATGGTAACTTACTAGAAGTGCAGCCATGCCAGAACACTTCTGTCTTCTTCATTTCCCTGATTTGCTACACTCTGACTCTACCTTAATCTCCATTTCTGTGTTCGTCACCCTCTCTCTGTCCCTGTGTTTAGCCTGGTCACAAATTCAGCTGCCCCCCCCTCCCTCATGCCTCTCCCTCGGGGTGTAGCAGCCATTGTTGTGCCTAATAAGGTTTATGGAATTACAGATCTCTGAAATTGGATTTTCTCACTTCACCAAAGCAGTGGGATTACGGGTTTAAGGCCGGGTGCATCGGGGCACAACTGACCTGTGACTGAACTGTTTTTTTCTCACTGCACCCTCAAGGTGGGCAGATCTAGAAACTGATGTGAGAACAGCTCTGGAGAAAGACAGAAAGACAAAAAGATTCGTTGTATCTGTATATGTGTACGTGGCAATTAAATAGATTTAGAGTCAGACAGCTTTTTGGCTTCTACGTCTGGATTTCTGTTTCTCTCATGTCGACCATTCTCCCAAGCTCCTCCTCTGTCTGTCCTCACAACTTTTGACTGTGTTTGATCTAATTCTAATCTAATGAATCTTTTGATCTTCCTCGTCTGACACCCAGACACATCCCAGATTTCTACTTCCAAAGTATCTAAATTCATTCTAATCCTCAAAATCTGGCCGCTGGTGAAGCAATTGATTCTCAGTGATGTACAGAGATTTGGACTGTCTACCCCATGCTAATGTTTAATTAACTATGGGATTCCTTTGTTAACCTTGATGCCCCCCCACAAAAAAAGATTGATGTTACCACCATTATTGTTCAGATGTGTCTGAGCATTAACTGCATTCACTGGAGTGGAGGACTAGCAGATGAAAGTGAGAAATGAAGTGAGAAAGCACCAGAGACAGGCAGCGTAGTGAATGCAACATTGAGATGTTGGCAGGAAGGTGGTATTCATTAAGAGTGGACCATAGCAGCGGCTTAGTGAACTCTTAATTGGGGAAGAGACAGGGCCGGGGATGAGGGATCAATAGGGGCAGAGCCGGGGTTCCAGCCCAGTGAAATCAATCAGCCTTGAGCCCGACGGGGAGAATGCAGCCAATCAAAAAAAAAAGAAAGAAAAACACCCTCGGGCTCCTGTTCATTTACCCTCTCGGTCAAACTTCATCAGGATCAACATACAGACGGCTCATTCCAGCTTATCTCAGTCAGAGGAGGATGGAGTCGCCTGATTGCTCTTATTTGTTAATGTGGGCATTTGATCTCATTGCTGGAATGCTTCAAAATGCCATTACGGTTTTAGCGTAAGTCTGCCAAGAACAGGAGATTATTGCAACTAATAAAACATGATTCATTAACACAGGAGTGCTTTATGGAAAAGAATAATAAATGAACCCCTGGAGTATTTTTACTCCACCGCTAAAAATAGTCACTTTCTCCTCTTCTTCATCTTCCTCTTCGCCTGGGTAATAGCAATCTTTCTGCCCTGTCACTTTTTGATGTATCATCCTCTTATTCACATCAAGGACAAGGCCAGGTGTCGCATTTTCTCTCAGTTGCCACGCTTGTCACACTGCCTTGTCACCCACAGCCTGTTTCGATCCCCTCCCTTTCTTCCTCCTCCTCTCTGCTTATTTATATTAAATCTGTCGCTCCTTTATTTTAGCGAGAGAAAAGGGAAGTAAATCACTTTTGCCATTTGCAGCCTGCGGTGTCTGCTGAACGCTGCAAGTTGATGTGGATGTCATCTACGGCCAAATAAAATCCTGTCAAAACAAATGATGTTTCTGCTGTTTTGTATTGTTGTCGCACATCTGAAATTCCTCCTTCTCGTTGTGTCCTTGGCTTCTAAAGTCTATGTCAGTTATGTGTTAAGCTGTCTAGGAATATGCTTCGCAGTGCAAAACAAGCCCAGAGGTCTTAGGCTCTTGTGGACACACACACAGACAGACAGACAGGCGCAGGTGTCCAGCCTCACCTCTCTTTGATGCCCATGAGTGGCCGGCAGAGCTGGCTCAGGCAGAGAGCAGCTGGGGTCAGAGACGTGCCTTGGCGGTGAGATACATGTAGGCTTGTATCGTTCTCCAGTTTATTCTTAGCCTTGCTGCACATAAATGGGTGCTTGTGTGCGTGTGTGCCGCACCGCATTTGCTGGGTGCAAAACATTTCACCCAAGACTACATATGAAATATTAGAGGCTCCATCAGTGGAGAGAGATTAAGGCCAAGATTTCACAGAGTGCTTATGGAGATGTCAAAGCTGGTTTGGCTCGGCTCAGATGTTTACATGCTGGACACTGACACCTGTCCAATCAGGACGTGGATCGGACAGCTCCTCTCCTGTCAACATGTCTTCACAGGCAGACACAGAACAAGGCCTTGTAACTTACAAGATCACAACGAGAGGCTGTTGGGGATATGGAGGCAGTGTTAGACAGCAGTGGCTTGATGGAAAGAGCGGTGCGAAAACCGCTATTTTTCTGTACCTCAGCTGCTTCTGACACCTACTTTAAAGCCGTGTAAGGATTTACTTGTCTGCCTAGCTGAAAGTGAGCAGTGCTTACATAGCATTACAAACAGAAACTAATTATTATCACTATGGTTAAAAGTGTCCTGGAGGGTTTGAGATAATTATGTTAAAAATTATCTCTAACCCTAATAATAATTTTTACGCTATTATATGTGGCACAGGTCTAATTAAACCACCTCTTGAGCTATTGTCTGCTTCCACCGCCATCACAGCATCAGTCAAATACGCTTTTTATCTTGTGTGAATATCATGCAGGCTGACATGACATATATGGTTGCTTATCTCCACATCCTACAGTGTGTCACAGTGTTTTCCTCTGAAACAGATGTGTCACCGTCCTCAGGGTATGTGTGAGGGAGGAGTGGTGACTGGGAGTGGCATCTGGACTCAGAATGGCTTATGGTGTCTGAGACAATAAGGCCAGCAGCAAGCATGGATGAACCAGAATCTGTACTGGGCTCATATATTTTAGTAAGGTTTTTTTTTAACAAGCCAGAATGGCATAGATACAAGATAGTCTTGCTCTGTTTGGGCTCCTCAGTGGAAGGTGCATATGTTCCAAGTATTCATCCACTCTGGACTTTGTGTTTGCTTACAGAACTTGGCAGTCAGCGGCTGATTTCTGTGGGAGAGGAGAACATCAGAGACAGCTTGTTTAGAAGGGAAGGTAAGGCTGCACACCTCTTACACACTGTGAAAGTGAAATCGCCTTCTGCCCTCTCGTCTCTCCCTCACACACATACAGAGAGTTGTCTTCTATGTGTGAATGCAGGTCTTTGTTATTCTGCTATAGCTGCTGTAGGTTTCTGATTTTTTTTTTTTACGTGTTTACACACAGATGTGGGTCAGTGCACGCAAGGCCATGTCTCCATGTTTCATCATTAAAATGTAATCACAGTGCCCTACTGTGCAAAGTTCACTCTCTCCTGTGCAGTCTTCCTATCTCTCACCTATGAGGGTATTACTCCTCCACCTGAGGGGACATAAGTCAGGTTCTTATTATTGTTCCTGTTACCATGGATTCTGCAGACCTCAGAGGAAACAAACAACACAGCGGGCCACAGTTAACGTCAACACTTTATTTACTGTGGGGGATAGATCCGTCGCCTCCAGAGGCGACTCACGCATCATGCTGCTTCAGTATCATGCTGCCTCAGTCGGTCTCAAAATCACATCACCTCATTTGATCTGCCTGCCACTGATTAGCATTTCATTCTGCACGAATAAGAGGATGGTTATTGTTGGCCACACTGAGATGGAATCGATGATCAAAGAGAGCTGTGGGTGTTGCAGTTGTGCTGTGGCCGCAGCAGATGCCCCCTCTGTGGCCGTCAGTCCAAATGGTAATTATGAAGGGAAGAGAAAGAGAGAGTGAATAGAAAGATGCAGAGAGTGGGGGCTGAGGTGAGGCTGAGAGAAATAGTCATGCGAATTAATGAGCAAGCTGCAAAAGCTCAGAATTATCAAATCAACAGCTGAAAAATCGACTTCACCTCCTGTGGCTTTGGGCTGTAAACTAGCTTCATGTCTTTACTAAACAAGCAATGATAGCCTGGGCCCTGTTTTATGCATTCAATCTGTAGTTTGAGGCGCTGAGTTTAAAGAAATGGAAATGTTTTTTGTGCAAACGCTGTTTTAAAGACGCAATAAATCTGCATGACCTGGACACATCACCACTGCAGTGCTACCACTTTCCTGTTGGCTGTTTACCAGTAGCATCCTTGTGCTGCTGCTGTGATCAGAGTCATTCTGTGCGAACAGTTGGATGGCAGCAGAGGAAGCAGCTCTCAGCACATGTGGCCACATTATGTACACAGCTGTGCACAGCTGACTTATTATCACTTGTAAAAACATGAGTACGTGACTGTAATCAGCTCTCTTTTTTGATTAACAAACAGCTCCTAATATAGCCCTGTTAGTTTAGTGTTTTGTTTGTGAAAAAAAGCAGGCCTGGCTACCTAACTTTTTCTACTTGGAGCATTTCAGGGAGATGAACTTTGATTTTCCTTCTTGTCTCTGTGAAACTACCAACAGCAGACAGGTGAATGATGTGCCTTTAGTAAGCTATTCTGTTTGAGGACTGATCTCCACTTCAAAACCTCAGCATGAGGACAGCATTCACCTCTCTCTTTCTTCCTCCTCTTCTTGCTGGCAGAGGGGGCCTTCGGCGGTGCATGATAAAAACCCAAAGTCTTCAAGAGAAACTCTTCAAAGGCGCAGTTCATCTGCTGAGTGAAGACCTCATCAATTCAGTTTTCTTCTCTTAAACCACTGTCCCTTCCACGGAGCTGTGGTTGTTTACGAACAGACTTATTTGATATTTCTCCATTCTTTGCAGCTGGTTGCGTAAGGTGCTTTTGATATCTTGTGAGTGACATAGGAATATTTTCCCTTAACAGTTTGGGGGATTAGCCTGTTGTTGGTGGCAATTTCTCCTCAGACTGAGTCCTCACATCCTCCCAGGGGTACGTGATGCATATTGCAGGGCCCTGGGAGCAATTTCCTTACCCTCATTTTCCACATCAACAAGATGGGAACTGCCAGCGTGCTTCCATGCCCCAGCCTGCCTTCTGCCCACTGATTAAAAGTCAAATATTAAAGTGCTCTGTTGTGAGCTTGGCCTAATTGATTCTTTCCGCCGGGTGCACACAGAATGGGCTGACAGCAGGCGATACCAGGCTTTGTCAACATCGGGCATGCTGCCTGACGCTCAGGACGGCACCCCAATAAAGCCCCCTGTGAGTGTGCCAACCTGCGGCGCCACACACAGAGAGGCCACTCGGCACTCTGGCCAAGCTTTATAGTAACAACACTGAAGCAGCTCATTCTTTTGCTGTGTGTCAGCTCCCATCGGCTGGCTGGGAAGTCGGCTCTCTATTTGTAAGGAAGTGGCTGGCTGTGAAGAAAGTGTGTGTGTGCATCTCTACACTTGAAAAAAATCTCTTCTGCCAATTGCATAACCACTCAGCTAACTTAAGCTATCTGGGGCGATGGTGCTGAAAGGAGGTTTCATCTGAATTCCACAAAAGGCTCTCTTCTACTCTTCTGATCCCCAGCTCTCCTGCCGTTAAGATAATTGCTTTAATAGCTTTTAATCACAGCCATGTTTAACAAGGAGCTTACCAAACACAGGATGACACCAAGTATGCCATCACTTTTATTTTGTTTTGTATTTAGCCTTTATTTAACCAGGTTTGTCCCATTGAGATCAAGGATCTCTTTTACAATGGAGACCTGGCCAAGAATAGCAGCAATACAGAGCTACAACAGTAAACAAACAAGCAAGCACATAGATTTGAGTGACACTAAAATCATCAGATAAAACAGTTGCGCACAGACTACCTGAACTCAATGGATTTCACATTTCAAAATTGTTCAAGGATGCAATCTTTTGAAGTTTAAGATCAGTCTGTAGATTGTTTCCTGCAGTAGGTGCAGAAAACCTAGAGGCTTTCTCTCACATTTCCATTTGGACTTTGGGAACAAGAAATCAGAAATGTCTAGCGAATGAAGATTGTGATTTCTATCAAAGTGGTTTCAAATTCAAAGAAGATAAATAAGTACTATATTTCAACAAGAATGACTGTAAATAAAAACATACCAGTAAGTGAGGCAACGCGCACATCATGTACTCGTATCATGCTGGATATGTGCCTTAAAATTTAAGTGGCCATTGATTAAAAACCCCAGGTATATTTTTTTTAAAAGACACCAACATAATTTGTTCATCATCTCTGATAACAATTTCCTCAGACAATGGTGATCTTATTGTTCTTAAAGTAGTAAAGAACATAATTTTATTTGCATTTAGAACAAGTTGCAATTGATATAGCTTTTCTTGTGCTCCAAGCCAGAAAATCACAAAATGACTCGTGAGTCATCAGTATAGAATGAAAACCTGAGTTTGGAATATTCTGTCCAAGGCAGTTTTTGTATATAATGAACCCAAAACCAAACCCTGTGGAATCCCATTGTGGACTTGCAGTACCCTGGGTTCTGCCTGTGAAATAGTTTGCAAACCGCCCAACTTCATGTTCAAAAAACCAATAGCTGTTAGACATCCAATTAAAATATTGTGATGAGAGGTATCAAAGGCCTGAGAATAGTCTATTACCAAAGAAAAACAGTGCTGCTTGTTATTGAGGGCTTCAGTTCTATCATTTATGACCTTCATAGTAGCAGTAATAGTAGTATGTTTTTTGCAAAGTCCTGACTGAAATGTAAAAGGTATAGAGTTGAGAGCCAGGTAATGTTTTGCTTGTTCACTGGGGATTCAATCACCTTCGCCAAAACAGAGAGATGCTCTAGGGAAATTTTCAGAGTTGTTTGTTTACAATATCAGTGATGCTTTCATGGAAATATTTTCTGGCTAGTTCAACAGCATCAAAAAGGCAATTCTATCCCAATTAAAATGGTACAAATCATGCAGAAAAGTTTGCTCAAGAAACATCTTGATGTTCCGTTTCTATCTATCTATCTATCTAGCTATCTAGCTTTACTTATTGACTCAGAAAGCACCAATTTAAAGGCAAGTTGTATCTTTTCTTTAGTGATTTTATCATTAATGCAAATATTCTTATCATGCACAGATTTGGTAAGCCAAGTTTTAGATAAGAGAACAATATCAGCCTCTATTCAATTTATCCAGATCTTTATCATGTCCAAATTAGAGAATAAAATACTTACACTGATATGTATGAAATCTAGCTAATCTGTAAAGCATTTCACAGGAGTGACAGGGCCTGGATTTGTCTCAGTATTCCCTAAGAGCAATAGCAACAATAACTAAAAGTTTGTGCTTGGCCTTACAGCCTTTCACATCAGTCACCAAACTGGAAGAGAATATTTTTGCAGGAATAGTAAAATGTTCTCTCAAAACAAGGAGACAGTAGAGTGCAAGAACTCCTCAGCTACAAGCAACCATTTGGACATGTCCACAGGCACCATAACCCTCTGCTGACATGAAGTTGTAAAAGTAATTCTGCAGCAGTCGCTGTGGAGGAAAGATGAATTCTCATATTTTGCCATGCACCCCGTGCGCATCCTTAGACAACATTACAGGAGCAGGAGGGTTGCCAGACCGTTGAGGGTTCCGAGTAAAACTGCACAAAGATCTAGAACAATACAATGATTAGAGACATAGTACAAAGAGATCCTCTGTCAGTCTACTTGGGAAGAGAGGTCCAGCAGACTCAAAGTGATATCACACAAAGCAGGATATCCACTATTAATCTATTTAGGAAAAGAAGCCCAGCAGACTCAAGGTGGGCAGATAGTAATCCATCGACATGCAGCTGTACAGGAGATCTACTGGATTGTTTCATCAGATAAAAGCAGGCTCAATAAACTCAGACAATCCAGCATCAATCCACAAATGTTTTGCAAGGCAGGAGATTCACTGTGAATCCATTTTTTAAAAAAAGTCAGCAACCTGAGTTAGAAGTTTAGGCAAAATTCAATTTGGACTTGAAACTTAATCACGCACAGAGCCTGCCAACTCTAAAAAAATGCAGGACATCTGGTGGAGATATGGGGCTTCTGGTTGAAGCTTGTAGTGTTTCACCCTCCCTTAACTACAATGTAGGGATAATTAATTGAATCTCTACAGCAGTAAAACGGTGTCCCTTTCTCCTCCATAGGCAGTGTATCCCTGTCCCTCTCTTGTCTGCTTACCCTATGAATTTACTGGCCATTTTATGTGTGTCTGGAATTGGCTGCACTCCCCATTTATTTTTAATGCTTTCCTCCTTCACATGTAGGAGAGCGCAACAGCAATCTTGATGCTATACGGCGCTCATTAAGCGCAGATGTTCATCCACAACGCTTTTCTCATGAATCTGATTGACCTTTTCACTCAGTGTGATCCACAGTAAAAGGTTATAGGTGCCTATTATAGGTGGAGTTAGTCATTCTGGAGAAAGATTGTTGGTATATGAAGTCTACACCCATATAAACAGACCCTTCCTTTAGCGCTCCTTCAGAAGCTACGCCCCCGAAATTAATAAATGTGCAGCCAACATGCAGAGAAGATGAGGCATGTTATGTTGTTAACATCTAGCAGCTAGCGGACCATGAGGAGATATTTGTCTATTGGATTAGAACAACTCACCCAACCTTTAATCTCCCCAGGTTGAAAAGCTGGGTATATCTCCTGTCTGATGCTTTATGTTCCGTATAAGCTGATAGGAAGGTGCGATAGGAGGGTTTGAAGGTGCGTGTGGGGGTAGGGTGATGGAGGTCGGAGAGCTGGCCGATGGTGCGGTAATTACTCTATTAGTGAAATGGGGGCCGCGCTCTGCGCTCTGACACAGCGCTAATTACAACACAAGGGTGATGAACTTGATCAAGGCACTGCTAATTCATGTTTAATAGAAGAGAGAGGGAGAAACTGAGGACGAAGGGGGTAAGCGAGAGAACAGTTTGAGGAGGACTTCATCACAACATGTACCTTTCGTACCCGTGCAAATGCAGTGTATTTGGTGTCTGAATTTTGATATTCACATTTCAGCGTGACCGATCTCCAGCACGGTTGCGGAATGGTCTCCCCCGCTGGTTCAGTAGTAAAGGCCACTGAAAAGTAATCACAGTGTCCTCTCCCCTGAGTAGTGAGCAGGGTTTCATTTCTACCTCCATTCTGTTACTTCCCTGCTGTCGATCCCAGGGGGGTCCAGAGGCTGAGTGGGGGTCACGATCACAACCACAGGGGAGCAGACAGCTGGCTGCCTCTCTGACAGGAGCCTAATGGAGGGCTAATAGGACAGAGTCAAGTCCGAGAGACCACTGCTGTGACCTTGACATGTGGAGGCAGGTATGGAGGAGGAGGAAAGGAAAGGTGAAGTACCATTATAGAGGCTGACAGGCAGGTACTTTAAATGTCTCTTTTTCTTCTCCTTTCTCTCTATCTCTATCTGTTTATTTGAACTTTGCTTACCCCCATTGTCCAGTTAGTGACTCCACAGAGAACTTCACTATAAAGGAAAGCTGTTTTGCTTTCTCTCTCCTTCGTGTATATGTGGGTGAGTCATTTAGTTAAGTGCGTATGTGCGCGGGTGTTGACATGTGTCAGAATAAATGTTTAAATGCTGTTTTTTTTTATTACTGTTGTTATCTCAGCAATTCTCTTTACTGAGAGGAATGTTTTTTTTCTGTGTAAGTGCTGATAAAGTATTCTGTTTTGGGGGAATAATTATTGAGATCACAGCAACTTTGTCTTGTTATTGCTACATGGAAACTAAATCTGGACAGATTTTTTTTATTTTAGAAGTCGATTTAAAGTTTCAATTATGTCCTTGTAAAGTGTACTGCTAGTAGTATTTTAAACTTGATGACTTCAGCGACCGATTGAGTCCCTTCACAGTTACACTTTCGTTGCAGCTGTGTCAAAAAGACTTCACCACCACAGCCGCCTGAACCTTTATGATGCTCCAACATCAATTATGCTTGATACTGTAAATACATTCAGACATGAGTGTACATGTGCCAGCATGTGTGTGACTGTGCATCGAGGGCATGAGTGTGTTTGTCTCGCTACTCAGTCAGGGATACAGATCAAAGGGAGGTCAGGCCTGCAGGGACAGCCAATGAACATCATCCACAGTAAAGGGAGAGCCACTACCGCCTGATCAATCTGAGCTCTCATTAAAAGGCTGCCAAGCCCTTTGCAACCCGATACAATATCAATACCGTAGCACCACAGAGAGACCTCCAGAGCTGTTAGGCAAGCCACTGGCAGCTTAACTGTCATTACCGGATGGGCAACATGCCAGAAACCCCCTTCATGGGCCACTTAGGCTGCCCCCATGGTCCCAAACACAGGTCAGCGCAGACAGATGGGCTGTCTGGGCAGCTGTCCCGGGGACGAGGCAGAGAGAGATGGATACCGACCTGTAGAGGAGGAGACAGCCTGTGCTCCCTCACAATATGGAGGGATGGTGTGGGCTGTGTGTGTTGACTCTGTGCGGTTACACATCGCTGCGGTTTCACCTGAGGCTGAGTTTGTTTGCCGTGGGTATTTTCCGCGCCGGTCGCTTACAGTGGATGATTACAAGGACTGTCACACGTGTTTGTGTTTAAACTGAACAAAAGACAAAGAGTTTGGTTAAAAAAACACACTCTCTGAACTCTGTAGGTGTTGTTACAGATTCGAAAATCTGCTCTGGGTTTTGGCATACGGTACATACCAGGATTCCTGCTGGGAAAACCACAAGCACTGAATAGCGCTCTGTGGTGATTTCTGAGAAGAACAAATGGGGGAATATAAGTGGCCATACATAGAAAGCCTCTGTAATTCAGATCATTGTGTGGAGGTCTCCCTTCTGTGCTCCAGTCTTAACCCCCTGTGTGGTTCCGATAGGGGAGGGAGGGATCATTCTATGCGTCTCTAAACCCCCAGTAATCCACCGACAAAAGGGCCAGGAGAAAGCCAGCTAGTGAAGGTTGGGGGTTTAGGACAGAGAATGGGAGGAGTGAAGAAGTAAAGAAGAGGTTGTCGCCTCTCCAAACCCCCCAAGGGTATACTTAACACCAGAGAGGATGGGCCTCACAGCGCCTACAGACCCCAGGTTAAAACATCCCCCTGCTGTATGGGACCTCTTTGAGTGGTCAAGAGCCATTGTTTATCAGTCGAGTGAAAGAATCATGAGTCTATAATAGTGATCCCTTCTGCAGCAGCTGAACTGTAACTTCCAGCCAGCATATTGATTTATCTGGGCTGTCAGTAATTTATTCAGCGGGCGGGCGGCAGTTGTTTGCTGAAAGTTGAAACCGATATTGTCTGTAATCATCATTAAGTCAGGGCCATTAGGAGCAGTCCCCACTGCAGGTGCTAATTTGATGATGGGAGAGAAATGGCATGTAATTAAAATACAACAAATGACAGCTTAAAACCTATGAGTCCTGTAGAACATGATCTAATTTTGCCGACACGTGTGCAGCTTATAAACTAGAGGCAGACAGCATTGCTTAGAGGGATAATTGCATTATTCTGAGCAGATAAATATCACTGTGCGCATACCAATAATGCTCCTCCAATCAAGCTTATTTAGTATTACACAGTTCTTAGCCAATCATATTTTAAAACGATTTCTCATTGATGCTGCAGTTACACAATGTCATGCAGAAGTCACTCGGCTGGACTGAGGTCTCAGTGAGGTAGTTAGGTCGGTGGAACAATTGGCCCCGGCTGATTTGTCTGTAATCCATTTAGCTGAGATGTGACACACTGTAGGGGGGCTTTGCCTCTGGTCAATAAGTGCCAATAAGAAACAGCCATCACTCAGCAGGCTGCCCTGTCCACCAGCTTGCTCACTTGTTTCAGCTGTCAACCCCTGCCTCAAAGGAGCTGGCAATTGTGCCGCTCTTTCGGACGCACCACAAATGGCTTTCCCATACAAACCTCAATAGGACAGGAAAGGCAAGGACACTTGCAGACTGCAAAGCAGGCACATTTCCCTCCGACATCTGAATAAACCCATCTGAAGTGAAAACAGCTACGTATTTACAAAACACCATTGACAGTTGCTCATTCTCTCAGTCTTAAACCCCTGGAGGTGGGGCTGTGGGGGGGGGTTGAACCCAAGTCGGGGACAATCGGGCCTCTGTTTGTGTTTTTCTCTAACACCTCCGTGTTCTCTTTGGGCTCTCTTGGAGCGCACCGCAAGGACGAAGAGGAGGAGGGGTAGATGCCATGACCCTGCCGTGGACTCTGACTGAAGCCCCCAAAAAAACCTGCAGACCACCACGCTAGCTCTGCATGCCAGCCGGTTGCTGCTGGAGACGGAGAGCAAGAGCGAAGTGGACGTATGCGGAGAAAAAAAAGAGAAGAGATGCAGAATGAATTCAGGCCCCAAAACATCCTCGCTGCAGCAGGTTTTGACGTTGTTATTTATGGTGTGGCGGCAATCCAAGCTCATTATAAGAAATATCTTCACTGAGTTAGTTTGTTAAACCTGGAGGAGACAAAAAGGCAGGCAGTAACTGTATGATGTCCCTCTAGTGCTGCTGGGGCCAAACAATTTCAGAACAATACAACAATACGATGCTGTTCATTTCCTCCAGATTCAGAGATAATTAGCCTAACTGTGGTTCTCTCCTTTTAAGTCCCCTTGTTGGAGAGAGAAGTTTGAAGTCTGATACGCAGAGTGGGTGTGTTTGTGTGCCTGTCTGTCGCACTGCCTGTGTGTGTGTGTGTGTGTGTGTAGTGTACATTTATAGTCAACAGAGCAGATACAGGGAGTCTGTCAGAGCTCTTTGTTCTCCAGCGAGAACACATCATGACTGGGCCTTTTGTCTGAACTGACACCATCATACAGTCTCTTTCTTTTCCTACCTCTCTTTCTCTCTCTCTCTTTCTCACCCCCTTATTTTTTCCATCAAACTATTCATCCGGCATCCCATCACTCTCTCGCTTGATGAAACCATTTAAAAGATAATGACCCTTGTGGATTATGAAGTTGCAGAGATGGAGACGTTTTTTCCCCCTGTGTCTGGGTGTGGACGAAGCTCTAACTTCTAAGTGTAGTGTGACTACCAGAAGATGACTTCTGAGGACAGTGCATGCGTGTTTGCATTTATAATTTATCAGGTTGTTAATTACTCTATGGCCAAAAGTACGTGGACAAATTACATTAAGCATGACATGGGACAGCTGTAGCTCAGAAGGTAAAGCGGTTGTCCACCAGTTGAACCCTGGCCCCTGCAATCTATGTGTCAAAGTGTCCCTGGGCAAGATACTGAACCCTAAATTGCCCCCAATGGCTGTTCCATTGGTGTGAATGTATATTGCTTTGGATAAACGCGTTGGCTAAATGAAATTGGAAAAATGTAGATTATTGAATGCCTTGTTTGTGATTCATAGGCTTTAATTTGCAGCTATAGCAGGGAATGCTTTGCCACAAAATTTTGGAACCTGACTGCAGATATTCACTCCCATTAAACCGCTAAAAACAGTAGTGAGGGGAATCACTGATGTTGGGCGATAAGGCCTGACTCGCAGTTGTGTGTTCCAGTCCCAAAGTTGTTAGATGTGTTTGAGGTCAAACTGTGTAGGACAGTCAAGTTCTTCTGAAATAGCATCATTGTATGCTGTAGCATTGAGATTTAACTTGCTTATAATGAAGGTTCCGTGTCCATGCCAAGAGTGTCCGTTTACTTTACCGTTGGTCATATAATTCAGGTCAACTAAGTGGGTGTACCCAGGAACATCCATTCTTTGACTGCTGGAAAAATATATATAAACAAATGAAGTGCAGTGTGTGTGTGTGTGTGTGTGTGTGTGTGAGAGAGAGAGACATGCGAGAGCTTTCCAGCCAGAACACATCACAGCTTCACCTTTTCTCTGAGGGCAGCAGACTCACTGCAGGATTAATGATGTGTTAAGTACTAAAATTACACTCATTCATATTTCACTGTCTGGGCAGCACATTCCACATGGCATTAAAGGTTGGGGAAGAATTGAATGTATAAACAAGAAATGAAACGCACAAATGGAGAGAACCGTTTAACAGTAACTGCTGAAAGAAATATTTCACACGCGAGTCTCCTCATCACAGCAGAAATCTCATTTTCTCACTTTTAAAGTCTAACCACTGCTCTTTGTGTCTGCGTATTCAAACAGAAAATTGCTGGTAGGTTCTGACTGTCATCTTTAAACGTCTGCAGAGTGCCAAGCTTATCGGAACCTGAGGGAAATCTAAATTAAATCTTCCCGGTGAATGGGATCAGCCTCCGCATTATCTCTTGTCATTCTCAACTATTAAAGTTAGTTATTAGGAAGTAAAGGCACATTTGTCAAAAGAATGTGCAGGGACTATTTGAAACCAAAGAGCTGTTTGAGAGTTATTGAATATGATTTCAGGGTTATCATCCAGGGACTGGAGAGATTGGACGGGCCTGTTAAAAGAGCCATTGTTTTAGATGTCATCACACCAACATTAATTATTGATAAGCCGTTCAGTTTAGAGGTCATTCGTAGAACGCGTCATGTGGGACACAGCTGTGCTACCAGGATGACTGAAGCACCTGTAATGAGGAGACAGTACTCTCCAAAGAAATGAAAGTGTCCCAAGCATTGATCACTAGTTTCAACATTTTAGAACTAATCATGTTTAATTGTTACCTAAGCAGGAAAGTTCTTCCAGCACAGAGAAAAGTAAAGGCATAGGTGCTGAGATACCAAGTTAACTTTAATGTATGTAATGGAGTTTTAGTTGCCTAAACTGAATACTGCTATTATTAATATTTCTACCATAACAGCATATCAAATGACATAACAATGCGACAGTGTGAAAGGGAACATTCTTAGTGATGAAACGACATTATCTCCTGAATCTGCAGCTTCCCTTTTCAGTGGACAAGCTCTAAGCTCTCCACTGTAAATTACCTGCCCAGCAGCAAACAGCAGACAGGCAAAGCTAGAGCTTGCTTCTAAACACAGTGGAGCATTTAGCTGTTTAAGAGCCACATATTTCCCTCAGGAATTGATAGAGACCAAAACAGAGCTCGAAGATAGTAAATATTGCACTTCCATTCACCAGATGGACACAAACATGACACAATAAATTAATGACAATTGTCCTCTATGTGTAAATAAGCAACTGTTTGCTGACAAGTTGACCATATCAACGTTAAAGATGATAGTCACTATTCCACACCCCAATCCCATTATCTGTCATATATGATCTTCTAGTATCTATCATTATTTTATTTCAACCACACCTCAACTACAGGGTCATTTCAATGAGTGTAAAATGTGGATCTCTTTAAAGTATCCTGTGAAAGAACATATTTTGTCATTCAGGTATGAGATTGATGAGCCTGATTAAAAAATATGTGGTTTTCCAGATTTTGATGCTGGAGCAAAGATTTGCAAGCAGAGAATGATAGAAGAAGAATGGCGACAAACCATGGCTTCTTATTATCATGAAAAAAGCATTCCATACTGTATTGAGAATTGCAAACCCCTCCTTCCACCGACACATACTCACTCACACACACACACAAACTTCTCTGAGGGAAAGTTACTCTCACATAGATGCATGCCGTTGCAGGATTTGCATCTGAATGCAAACTTTTGTTGGTAAATTCAAGGGTCCTTGGAGATTTTGCACATTCAGTTCAGAGCTAGGCAGAGCAATGGGAACAAAGTCACACATTAGCAAAGCCCTGCCAGCCTCAATTATGACCAAAGGGATTGGCTTGATAGTGTTGCAGTGGGCTACATTCAGACCTGGATGTGTCTATTTAAACTTTTCTGGCCACTTCCTTTATGCTTTCCAGCACTAGAATACAGCGGATGGCAAATTCCTGCATTGAGCACAACGCAGAAGAGATTTGGAGGCTCTCTGCCACCACATTTTGTTTTATTCTCTTCTATTTTATATGGAAGCCTTGGTCTGTGAATCTAGTTTTCATGTTTGGGAAAAATCCATCTGCAGTGGAAGTGCTCAGGCTTTGTTCTCTACAGACTCGATGCCTAGAGGTTCTTTCCCTTTCTCGCACTTTCTGTCTTTTTCTCTCCATCTCGCTCTGTCTCAGAACATCGCTAATAGAGAATCCAGGAGTCGGGCTTCAAGCTTGTGGGCTTTCGCCTCCATATTTCATATGCATTATGAGACACAGCTGATTAAATTGAAGGTGTACGCCATGATTCGTCCTCCTTCAATATGTAATAAATGTCTGTTTTTTTCCCTCGGTTTTCTCATATTCTGTCTGTGCTTCGTGCCTTCTCGGGGGGCTGTAGATTGGATGAATCAGACTTATGCCTGTTTCAAAGCCCAAGGTGTTTTATTTATAGGGGGAAAAGTACATTAACGCCTCTGCAAAATCTTTGGAAGATTTATCAAGCACTCTCTCGGTTTCCTCTGTGCCTCGCTTGAACTGTGATACTTTGAGTACAGATGTGTGTTGTTGGGCAGTGTAACATATCTGTCTGTGTATTTTCATCCATCCACTCTTGCCACCGTTTTACCATCATGCCCATGCTGTGACATGGCCAGCTCTGTTGTCACGGCATTTATAATTCAGTCTTCTCAATAAAAGATGGACAGCATTAAGTTTTTATCTGGTGATGCAGTGCTGCTGTCTCTTAGAGCCTCTTTACAAGCGAATGACTGAAGAGCAAAACTTTCCGTCTCTGTTCTGACTTCCAGGCATCACTTGGCATTAGTATAACCCTAGATGATCCTTGTTCCTCAAACATGCTTTTAGAAGCTTATTCCCTATGATCTCATATTCGACTAGCTTTCTCCCCAGCCCTTCCTCTCTAAGCCCCCAACCTTTAATGAGTTTTGCTGAGAGTTATATTTACTCATGTTGTCTTGTGCTTCTGTCTAAATGGCAAAAATTCCTCTTTCATTCTGGGTTGTCTGGCTGAATCAGCATTGTCGTTTCGCAGCTCACTTAGTGCAAAGAGCTGATGTGGGCAGAGCTCTGTCAGGAAACCAGCTCTAAATCATCCCAGTTTACAGAAGCAACATGGCTTGCCTTGCATTATGAAAGCATACAAACCCTCACGTTGGTCATGTTGCCGAAGACTGAGAGGAGGTTGGCTACGTACTGATGTTCTCTAACGGTTGTCCATCCCTGTTTTTCCACACATCTTCAAGGTATAATGGCTTCTGTCTGTTTGGACGTTCTGGTTTCCTCTGCTTTTTTCTTTGCGGTTTCATGTAGCATCTGCCACCCGGAAAGATAAACAATACGGGTAGATAAAAGAGAGAGGGAGAGAACAAACTGGAAAGAAAGGACTGTATGTGTCAGTTAGAGCTGATAAAAGCCTGAAAATCCAATTAGTCCTCAGTATCAGGGGGAAGGGGGAGGCCTCCTGGGAGGAATGTCGGAAAATATCCACCAGCAAAGCATGTCAATAACACAACATTTACATACTTGGCTATTGATAGATCAGCATGTAAAATCGAGCGGGATGTTTTCTTGTGCATCAGGACTATATTTGGTACGGATTTTGCCCGCATCAGCTTTTTGAACAGATAAACAACCATAAACGGGAAGTACTGTACCTTCCACACCACAAACCGCTCTAAACGAGGAGCCGGTGGCAGAGAACCATCTTAATTTGAGCACACTGAATCTATTCTTTATTCCCTGTAGATGTCCTGGAATCCATTTTATCCACTGATAGTTAAATGTCTGTCTTTCTTTTACCAGGTTTTTGGGTTTTGTTCTTGTGGGTTTCCTCATTGCTGGTGTCTTGTTTTCATCCCACGCCAAAAATGAAAGGGGAATGCAAAGAGACAGAGCACAAGAAAGGAGCAAGGACAGTTTCAAACAACACAGCACCCCGGGTCAGTAGCTCATGTGTTCCTCCAGGGAAGAACCACATGCCCTGGGAGTAGGAAACCAGAGCAAACACAGCTGCTGTTGTACAGATTTATTTGTGTGTATGCTCATATTCACATGCACATGGTGTGTAATTGTGTGTGCGTAGCTTGTGTGCCTTTTGTGTAAAGCAAGACCATGGAGGAGGATGGAGGACATGTGTGGGTGTCTGGGAAGACCTTAATGAGCACAATCTGGACAACGGCGGAGAGCGGAGAGGAACAGGGAGCTTTGTGTTAGACAGAGTAGCTCTCCTACATTCAGCTCACACTTACTTCATCTGCTGTGACTCTCTGCATAAAGATAAAGATTCACGAGAGCAAAGTTGCTCCTCTGTAATCATCTCTGCCCTAAATATTTAATACATTTTTACATTTTTGCTTTTGAGGTCTTCATCTCGTGTTTCTTAAGTGCATCACTCACATATGTGTGCATGCAGGAACTGTTGTGTGAGTGTGTGGATCTCTGTATCCACCTTGTCGAAAGTGTGTTCCAGTCAGGTCGTTGTTAAGGGAGCTCACAGTCCCAGCAGAGAGAGGTTGTTGTTATTGCCTTCATCTTCAAACAGGGAACTCTGGCCACATGCTCCTTGTGGACTCACAAAAATACACACACACACGCACACAAACCTCCACCTTACTGTGAAAGTGGAACATCTCAGTGGGAACACTGGTGCTGCTGTAAACTGTCTTTATGATTATTGTCACTGGTGTGTGTTGCTGCCGTGATTGTGTGTCATGATCAAATAAACACAAAAATCCAGCCACTTTCAATGACACATATTTTTAGCGCAGGTTCTTGCTTTATTTAACAGTGAACATGGTTCGACAGCAGATATCTAAATAAGTACAAATTCTCTTCTTTCTGTTGCTTTGTTTACTATAAATTGTACTGGCATTGCTCCTGGAGCGTCATAGTAATTGTAGATAGAGCTAGCGTCCAGACAGGGAGGTACTGCTCTTACGTATTTGCATAAAGAGTAAAACCAACAGTTGCCATGGTAAACTCAGAGGGGTATGTTGTTAATGAGGAAGAGTTATTAGAGAACTAATAGGATTTTAGTGTAATTTTGGGGAACTGCATGTGGAGATTAATTAAGAAAAGCTCTATTTAACATACAGTTGACTCTAATTGTTGTATTAAACTGAGCAGAATTTGTAATTTTCTGCACAACTCGAGGCAGTTTGCTTTTGTGATATTGCCACATTAATATTGCTTGCTTTCATTTTCACAGGTATTTTTTGTCGCACACTGGGTGTTGACCTGCTATAATTTGAAGTCAGCATTTAAATCTTTAGAACTGGAGTTTTGCTCTCTCTTCACATTGTTACCCTGCTCACTGACCCCTGTCTTCAGCTTCCTCCTCTCATCCCTTCTTCTTCTGTCTCTCTCCTTCACCTCTGCCCCCCACACCTCCGCCCACCCCACCTCTTCACATCCCTCATATCCACCCTAACCCTCTCGGGGGGAGGTGAGTCCTGAGCTGGCCCTGGGCCCAGGCCCATTAGCCCCAGCCTGGCAGCCATGTGCTCATCACTAGAGATCATTACACCCAGCCAATGACACCACTCTAATGCATCATTAATGATTGATTAACGAGCTGAGCTCAGCCTAAACGGGTGCATTTGTACGGAAGAGCACCCTGTAATGGCTGTGCAAGGCTTGCATCTGCTATTTTTCACCAGATTTTGTGTGTGTGCATGTGTGTCTGTGTTTTATTCTCCTCAGTCTCTCTCTGTGTCCTGTCTCTCAGGTTGAGTGAGGGAGCTGCAGACTCCTGTGCGTGAAACGAAGGACTGAGGAGGTGACTGCAGAGTAGTGTGATGGCAGGGCCGGGGCTCTCCGCCCCTCTCCCTCTCCTCCTTCTTGTCCTAGTGGGAATCCTTGCTGTGGCCCAGGGATCTCCCTACTCGTCTGGATATCGCCTCAGGTCTCGCCTGCAGAGGGACCGCCACATCCGCAATGTCCGGCCCAACATCATCCTCGTCCTCACCGATGATCAGGACATAGAACTGGGTAAGACATTTTCCCCCATTAATCCTTCCCTGTGTCTGTGTTTACTGTGCGTTTGTGCATCTGTCTCTCTCTGTTTGCTTTATGTCCATGTCCCATGGGTATGGGTATTCTCTCCATGTGTATCCAACAGCATCAGCAAGGGAAAGTCGGCCTAATGCTGCCTCTTGGCACCATAACAACTGGCCCACTCAAAGTCATGTGCTCCCGTTGCCAACTCCTCCATTGCTGGCATGAAATGAGGGCGGCCTATGGCTTCCATTGTCTGGGTGCCAAACCCTGGCCATCTCCCTTCCCGCTTAAGTCCTTTAGCGGCGTATTGGACTGGAGTGGCTGCATAATGGCCTCGGTGACATCCTTTGTCCTCCTGTGATCGCTAGTGAGAAGACTCCCATTGAAAAGCAGGAATTTATGGTCAAGCATCTGTTTTCCCAAACAATCGCCATCAGCCTGAAAAGCTTTTAGTACACAGGAATCCAAATGAGCTACACTTTACCAAAAAGATTTGTTCCCTCATTTACTCCCCTCCTTCTTTTTCACTTACCACGTCCATAATGGATTTTCTTTCCCCCTCATGCCCTACATTTATATTTTTCTCTACTCTTTACCCTCTCTGTTTACCTCAATCCCTCATTCTTTTTTTCTTCTCCAACTGTTTTATGTCCCCCTGTGGCCCTTTCATTTCAATCCTCGGCCTTTGAATCTCCTCTCACCCTCCTGTCCCTTCTTACAACCTCCCCGCCCTCTGTCTTTCTCACACTGTTTTCTCCTAGGCTCAATGCAGGCCATGAACAAAACTCGGCACATCATGGAGAAGGGCGGCACACATTTCTCCAATGCTTTCTCCACCACGCCCATGTGCTGCCCATCCCGTTCCTCCATCCTGACAGGGAAGTATGTGCACAACCACCACACCTACACCAACAATGAGAATTGCTCCTCACCCTCGTGGCAGGCCCACCACGAGCCGCACACCTTCGCCGTGCACCTCAACAACTCTGGCTACAGGACAGGTGAGAGCCGCAAGTCTAACCCATCAACACCAGAGTAGATTCAAACACAAATGCATTGAGCCCGAGGACCAAAATAACATGCTGTCCCCTGTTCCTCACTCAGCCTTCTTTGGAAAGTATCTGAATGAGTACAACGGCTCCTATGTGCCCCCTGGCTGGAAGGAATGGGTAGCACTGGTGAAGAACTCACGCTTCTACAACTACACCCTCTGCAGGAACGGAGTACGAGAGAAACACAGCAGTGACTATCCAAAGGTATTTATACACTCTGCCTGAGAGATGGCACACCTACATTCACAGAATGATTGACTGTGTGAAAGCAAAAGTGAAACAGGTATTTTTAGATTTCTTGGGGAGATGTAGCTATCTCTAGATTTTAAGCATTTATATTAAGGACCATGTATCACCCAAAAAATGCTCAATAGTTTAGAATTTCTGAACTTAGAACTCTTATGATTTTCTTTGTAAAGAGCTTTACAGGGTAGTTTTTCATTTCATTTAATCTCTTCACTCCATTTAAAACTCATTTCCCAAGGTACCAAATATGCCTGGTTGAGTTTTCAAATTATGTATGAGGTGATGTAAACGAAATCAAATCCATTTGTTGGGATGAAAATATTTGAACAATTCTCTTAAGTGTGAGCAACCCAATACAATTTTTTATACAACTCAGAAGCAACTTAAGAGGATTTATGAGACAAAGACCAGGGTTCAAAGGGTTAAACAGTAGATGCAGCCTTTCATTAAGATATAGTAGTGCTTGGGAATCTTTTTGACTCGCACCAGGTCAGTAATGGGCACTGACCCAGCACAGTACTGAAGGCTTTGACATGTGCTGCCACTCACTGAGCGCCTGATGGACAATGTCTGCTCTCTCCGCAGGACTACCTGACAGACATCATTACCAACGACAGCATCAACTACTTTCGTATGTCTAAGAGGATGTACCCACACCGTCCTGTCATGATGGTGCTGAGCCACGTTGCTCCGCATGGACCAGAGGACTCCGCCCCGCAGTACAGCTCTGCCTTCCCCAATGCATCACAGCACATGTAAGACAATGAGTCGGCTTCAAAGTGCAAAAACCAGCCTTATAATTAACTAAGCTGTGAGTCCTCGGATTGTTGCAGGTTTTTGGGATATTCTTTGTCAGCAAATAATTTGAACTGGGCTGGCTTTGCCCATTTAATATATACTGACTTGGTTTATGTGGGACACAGCAGACAAACACGAGGGTACATTCTTACAATTTTCACATTCACAGCTATTTGCTTGCATATGAGTCATCCACACATTCACGCTCCCTTTCATTTGACCCAGAATGACACAAATTCCATAATCTCAGCTCGATCTTATCCTCCTCTGCCTGCAGTATGCTCTTGGCAGCCGAGCCCTCTCCACTCACAGCCAGTGCTTCGCTCCAGTTTATTTGGCTCATGCGTTGTTCACATTAGTGTTACCGCCGTAATGAGCCCAGCTAATTTGTACCATTTTGTCAGCCATGATCAAAGAGAGTCATGAGTGATGTATGTTTAATGCATATGTAATGATTTAGCCAAATGCATGCACATGCACACACACACAGACACACATACACACAACATTTCAGCCTTTGTCTTCCTGACCCTCCATGCTCCTGACTGGCTGTCTACTGCTGCGAGCTAATGGCAGACCTGCTATTGGCCTCCAGAGACAGATCCAAGACCAGTAATGAGACTGCAGTTTCTGCCCGCTCCCTCCAACGCCCTCACACCCTTCTCCTGCTTCATCTAATCCCTCCAGCATCATTAACCTGTGCCACGCAGGCTTTATATACAGAATATTCTGAAAATCCAGCCCCAGTGTCTTTGTCCAAACTTTTAATTGCTCTTTCTCCATAAATTTGCTCTCCCTCGGGTGATGTTTTCTGAGAGCGCTTCTCTGGCTATTTTTCTCACTCCATCTCCCTCCACTCTTATCAACCACACGACGAAAGAGATGCAGTAAAAGTCCTGCATTGCCCTGCTGATGAATGTTCTTCTCACTTTGGCACCTTGCAGACACATCTTCACACTACATTAAGGTTGCCATTGTGGACCAGGCCGTGAGACATTAGCATTTTTTAAAAGTCAGATCGATCCGCACTAAATGTTAAATATATTTTCTTCTAGGATCTCATTAGCTATTTAGCAGTGTTTATTCTCAAATAATTAAAGTTCCATATGGCTCAGAGTTAATTATTGATCAAACTCTGCTCACTGTGTTCAGGCCTATCGATTGCAGTGCTTTGCATTTTGCGTGGTTTATGTAACCCCCAGTTCAGCATTGCATAAACACTTTTATGGCTACTTTGGAAAGAAAAAGGATAGGCGGTATCAGCAGACACAGGCAGGGAATATTGCTGTGAAAGCACAATGTAACTGTGCACACATTGGTACATTCTCTATTATCCAATTTACTGCTATAGAGTATGAAAACCACATGTATAGAGATGGGAAATACAACTGAATGCAAATGTATGGTGAGTTAGTGACATAATGAAATGAGTCCAGCTTTGTGCTTTATTTTCTCCTTTTGCAGCGCAAAAGAAGCAACAGAAATGAAATGTTAAATACACCACAATGAGTTCTGTGTGGTTTAGTTTGTTGTTTTTCTGCCTCTCTCAGTACCCCCAGCTACAACTACGCCCCTAACCCAGACAAACACTGGATCCTACGCTACACAGGACCTATGAAGCCCGTCCACATGCAGTTCACCAACATGCTACAGCGCAGGAGGATGCAGACTCTGCTGTCTGTGGATGACAGTATGGAGAAGGTGGGCAGCCAAGCCGGGCAAATAGACATATGCTTAAACTGGGAAACTTAAACACAGACATAGCACACACACATTTCCTCTGACTTTCTCAAGTCCTAAGAGATCTGTACTTGTTCTGACTGGGACCGTATAATGTATTCACTGACACACTTGGTAAATTGTTCTATCTCTTTTCCTTGAAACTGGCACAGGAGGCTTGAGCTATCAAACATGAAGTATAACTTTTTACACTGAGTGAGTGTGAATGAATTATGTCCACTTCTGTAGATGTACAACATGTTGGTGGAGACTGGGGAACTGGACAACACCTACCTCATTTACACTTCAGACCACGGCTACCATATCGGCCAGTTTGGTCTGGTCAAGGGCAAATCAATGCCTTATGAGTTTGATATCCGTGTTCCCTTCTATGTACGAGGACCTAATGTGGAGCAAGGCGCTACGTGAGTGACACAGACTTATTTTATATATTCACTCAATATTCTGATATCTAGACGCTGTGTTCCAGTAATAATATACAAATGTGAGATTAATGACAGTGTGACCACATTCTAATGAAAAATATCATCATATTCTTGCTTCCTTGCAGTAATCCTCATATAGTGTTAAACATCGATTTGGCACCGACTCTGCTGGACATGGCTGGTGTTGATATCCCTGCAGAAATGGATGGCAAGTCTATCCTCAAGCTGCTGGACACAGACAGGCCAGTCAATAGGTGAACACACACATCGATTATTATGCTCAGTGTCCTGTCATTCAAAAGACACTTTAAGAATGGCATTTAAAAGTTTGTAGATTAGGTGGCTAATCAGTGGTTAGCTTGGACATAATGAAATCTACAATTCAAATCTAAATGTTTAATACCACAGTCTTTTCAGGGCTGGACAAAGATGGCATTTGAAAATAGGTGCATGTTTGTTCAGTACAAATATCACAGAGTGGTCTGACAGGGTTTTTTATTTCTTTTTGATCATTTTCCAGGTTCCAGTTGAACAGGAAGGGTAAAACATGGAGAGACTCTTTCCTGGTGGAGAGAGGGTATGTTTTATTGATTGACCTTTTTGCAGGACTTGTTTTCATTCCATGCATTGTCTTCTGGTGAATCACACTCCTTGTCCTTGGTTGGCTGAAAAAAAAACTTTATGTCTTTTCCTGTTCTTTCAGGAAGCCTCCGCACAAGAGAGCTGATGGGAAGGAAATGGCCCAGGAGCAGAACTTCCTGCCAAAGTATCAGCGGGTGAAGGACCTGTGCCAGAAAGCAGAGTACCAGACCTCCTGCCAGCAGCCAGGACAGGTACCTGACTTGCAGGAGCTAAGAAGGAGAGGTTATTAAAGTTTCAGGACAACATGGAGAGTGACTCATGCAGGGTGACAATTTGGTCGATGGTTGACTATTTACTGCATATAATATGCAGTCATTGTACTCTCCGGGTTCCACATCAAAGTCTCTTTTTTAATCTTTCAAAGTGAAGTGCAGATATGGCGTGTGTGCATAAGTGTATGTATATAAAGAGATCTCTGAATTGTTATTAAAAAAAAACTCATCCTATAAGAATATTTTAATACTGGGATATTTCTTGTATTTTAAGGATTCCACAGAGGTCTGTGTAGGACACTTTGAGCATAAGTCAATAAAGAACATTTTAAACCAGTGGGTTCTAATGAATCAAAAATTATGCCATGCTATAGCACAAACCTTAAGACCCAACATCATGAAATTTCCTTTTGCCTCTTTTCAGAAGTGGCAGTGTGTTGAGGACCCGACTGGCAAACTGAGGCTGTATAAGTGCAAGGGCATGGCTAGTCTTTATGCCCCACGAATGCAGGCTCTGATGGCCAGCGGTGCCTCGCAGCTGTCTCCTGTGTCCAACTCTGACAGCTGCAACTGCGGCGATGTGGGCCTCAAAACATCAGTCCTGAAGAGGAAGAGGCTGCTCACCAAGAAGAGTAAATTCCTCTTGTCACTTGCATGTACCGTTGTTCGAGAAGATATTAATAGATGTGATTTTGTTCAGAAAGACACTTGTGCGTTACTTTGAAACGTCCTTGTCTACAAAGCCATGCCAAACAGAGCCATTAATCTCAAACTAAAATAACCAGCTTTTGAAGTATTCATGAGGAGCATGTGTCTGTGCTGCCATCATGTGGTAGGATAAAGTAGACAAGTGAGCCTTTAATCATACAGCTTTGAAAGACACAAACACAAAAGATTGTAATTATTCATGGAACATGACACCTATTACATGGAACGTTGATTCATGTCATGAGTTTTTTTGTCACTTGCTGGTCTTCACTTGTCTACACCATCATAGACCTTGATCTTCAACATCAACACCCCCCCTTTTTTTATTTTATTCAGGTTCCTCTGTCTCGTCTTATTCAGAGATGAAATCCAGTAAGACTGTCTCTAGGAAGCGCTGGGCCCGCTCTGTATCATTTGAGCTGGATGGAGACCTGTATGCCGTAGACCTTGAGGAGGGCTACCGGCCCCTGGGCTCCAGGAACAACAGCTGGGCCAGAGATAGGAGGAGAGGAGCAGGGAGTGAGGAGGACAATGAAGAGTTCAGTGGCATGGGGGTCACAGCCAAACCTACCACCAGCAATAAACTGACAGCCCCTGCTGCTCTTAAAGTCACCTACAGGTGCCGCTGTGTCCATTTGTCTGCATTAATATTTAGAGTTTCTGGTGTTCCTAAAATGTTGAGAAATAACTTTGACTGTACATGCATGATTTTTAGTGGTGCGGTTATGTTTTTTCAGATGCTCTATTCTTATGAATGACACAGTGAAATGTGATGGGGGCCTCTATAAGTCTCTTCAAGCATGGAAAGACCACAAACTGCACATTGAGCATGAGGTACATTCTCTTATTAAATCCAGCCTATTACACCCATTTTACAGGTTGTCAGTCACCTGTGGTGCATAATGAGCTTTTGTGCGGCTGTTTGTTCCTACTGTGTTTAGATTGAAACCTTGCAGACAAAAATCAAGAACCTCCGTGAGGTCAAAGGTCACCTGAAAAAGGTGCGGCCAGAAGAATGTCAGTGTGACACTCCCAGGTGAGAATGTGTCAGAACTGCACTGTCACCTGCATGCTGATCTAATTACACATGTAACAGTTGTTTCTTGTCTTTACAGTTATCTTCTCAGTAGTAAAGAAGCTTTCAGGCTCAGTGCAGGGCGTATGCACTCACTCAGGTAATAACTGACAATGTTTGACAATTAATAAATCATGTTTTATTCCCTCTTGCAGTCTCATTGTACTGAATGTGTTTCATTCCCATCAGAATGCCGTCAAAGCAAAAGAGTCAGTGGCTACAGAAGGAGCAGAAGCGCAGAAAGAAACTACGTAAATTCCTCAAGAGGCTCCAAAACAATGACACCTGCAGCATGCCTGGACTCACCTGCTTCACTCATGACAACCATCACTGGCAGACAGCCCCCTTCTGGACAAGTGAGGAAATAACATGGGTGTATAAAGGGATTTGAAGAATATTGTTGTGGAGCTGTTCAATGTTTTCCAAAACAAGTATGGTGAAAATAAGTTTTTGGAACACTGTGTAATGTCCCTTGTTTTCCACTCTCACCCCTCCCTTCCTCACCTACTCCTGTCCCTCCCTCCCTCAGTGGGTCCATTCTGTGCATGCACCAGTGCCAACAATAACACCTATTGGTGCCTAAGGACCATCAATGACACGCACAACTTCCTGTTCTGTGAATTTGCTACCGGTTTCCTGGAGTATTTTGACCTCAACACTGACCCATACCAGGTATTTCATTTGTAGACACACTGTACTCTATGGCAGATGCATAAATAACTTACCAGTAATAACTATAACATGATCCCCCAACATGATTCATAGTAAGTTCCTGTGAGCACAGATTTTCCACTGTTTTCCAGAGATTTTTCCAAAGCCCTTGCTGACATTTTGTCCTTATTATTCCTGTAGCTGATAAATGCTGTCAGCACCCTCGACCGCAACGCTTTGAATTCGATGCATCAACAGCTCATGGATTTACGAGGCTGCAAGGGACATAAGCAATGCAACCCGGAGAAGGGTGAGTAAAAAGCCACTGAGGCAAACATGATTGATTATAGTGTCTCCAGTTATTCCACACTGAGACTAATGTTACCTCCACTTCCTTTCAGGAGGAAAAGAGCGAAACTACTTCAGTGAATACAGGTATTTTCTTCTTCCTCTTACAACACAGCTGATTACTTTTACAAACACTGCAGATGGAATTCATGTTACAGTTTGAACTCTGGGAGGTTACAGACTCCCTAGTGGGCCTTTGGCTATGTTTCCTCTCACTGCGAGTCATCTGGGGAGTCAAGAACATAAAGTACAGTGATGTGCTGAAATTGAACCTCTTCAAACTGTCATTGTTCCTTATTGTTGTGATCAAAGCCGTTTTAGCATGCAGAAGCAGAAGCCAAAGAGGGACAAAATACAAGCCTGCTTTTCAGCTTCTGCTGTTCCCTTTTTGTAATGAAGCCTAATTGCTTGTCTCTGCTGTGCGTGTGGGGATGTATGTGTGTGTGTGTCTGCCTGCGTGTGTGTACCTGTGTGTGTGTGTGTGTGTATGTGCGTGCACGTGTGTGTTTTGTGTGTATATACCTGTTTGTTTGTCTCCATGCACGTGCATTTGCCCTGCGCGTGTATACGTGCTGTGCATGCTTCAGGCCAGTTCATCGTCGAAAGAGGCCAAAAGTGAAGAAGCCTTCCTCCAAATCGCTGTGAGTTTGTCATAAGCCATCTGTTCCTTTGTAGTCAGCCAAGCTCTACTCCTATCTCCATCCAGATTTTTCTCAGCTTGGTCAGATGACCCAGCAGCATGCTCCCCTCTCTCCTCTTTACTGTAATTCTGTACTCCTATATTTACATTAACTCTCATTTACCTGCATTGCAAAGCCACATCATCTTCTTTTCCATTCACTCACTCAAGTCATACTCAGCAAAGCAATGCAGACGTTGTCTCATTATATTTGTGTTCTCAGTCCTGTTATTGTCATTTCTTACTTTTTCTCGCAGTCTTGGTAGGAACAGACCACAACTGGAGCCATGGTTTCCAGTGAATGCCTCAAGCGGCACATTTAACACACAGTATTTGTTTCCCCTGCACAGAGGGCAGATTTGGGAAGGGTGGGTTGGTTAACCACCTGCATCGCGCAACCCACCACACTGGCCTCCTCCAGCGAAGGAAGGAGAAGGGGGAGCACAGGCAAACCCAAGGACCTTGACCGCACTTCGATGGACCATAACCTGAGATACTACTTTACTCTAAACTGGGTTTAAATTCTTGAGTGAGCTGCTCTTTGTGACTCTCACCCAGGCAGAGGAGATGCTGAGACTGAGAGGATACTTAAAGACTCTCCAATTGTCACTTCTACCTTGGCACACATTTCATTCTCATGTACATCTTCTGTTACCCCCCAGCTGCCAGGACCACTTACATCAACAGGATGTTGTGAATCAGGTGAGACTGTTTGGTGTCCACAAGCCATTCAGTCTAACAGTACTGCTTGTACATAATATATATCAGCTTTAATCAGCTTTTTTTCATGTCATACGTGAATGGGTGGAAACCTGATGACTTACATGTCACCTTTGCTGCTACACAATGATGTCATGACCTTATGATGTCTCTGTGGCACATGCTGATTAGATAAATCATTAGTGCTTGGAGTAGCAACAAGACTTATTCTCTTTCTCTGCACCAACGTGTCTGCACATGGAAGCGGTATGGACTTTTAAACGACCAACTGTAACAAAGTCTTCGCCATAATCTTTTGTATTATAGTTGATCTTAACGCTGATGAATGTCCTTTATGAAGCATCATCTTCCTCAGAGCTGTGAGATGAGACGTGACTAAAGATTGCTGCCTTGATTCAACCCCATCCAGCGTCAGCCACACCTCGAACTAAACTAACCACGATCTCACAACGATACAATCCAAACCTCCAGAACAATTGAACACTGGCAGAATGCCACTTTAGTGAATGCCAATTTACTCCTTTGTATTGTCAGTACCACACTGTAGAAGTATCCAAATAGTTTGTTCAGCTTGCTATACATGGTGCTACAGGATAACAATACAGAAGTAAAATCTTGCTGTACAGTATGTATTTGAATGTATGTTGTGCAATTAATATAAATGTTTACAATATTTTTTATAATACTGAAGAGGCAGACCTCATTGTATGATATGAGTTGACAAGATGAACTTATAGAGAGAAATGTAGCTTCAGAAATTTCCTCGCCCGCAATTTGTATGTTCGTCCTCTCCTTATTTACATCAGAAAAGCACTTAAAGGGTTCACTGTGAACAGATACGTTTAATGGGTATATAGTTTACTCTGTGCCAGAGGAACAACACAACAGTATAATACTTATTGATGTGAATTTGAGCTACCTGCCTTTGTTAGCTTCTTTGATTTTTTTTTTTTTAGCAAATATTTCCATAGACCTGAGTGCTGATAGTAATTGTGAATAAAGTGTTGTTTGATCATAAACATGGCCTGCCTTTGATTGTGTGATGCCTATTTGTGTCGCTGTCCAGCAGGGGGCTCTGTCTGCTTGCCCACAGGCCAACAAGTGAGCTCACCCATAGCTTCACTAGTGAAAATGGTTATCATAAAAAAGAAGATAGTGATGATTCTCAGCTCTCTGACTGGCTGAGTCAAATAAGAGTAGGTTGTAAAATGAGCCTATCACAATCCTGATGTGATATTCAAACATGAATCCAATCATCAGAAAATATCTCTCATGTTGGTAGGTTAGCTATTTTACAAGCACATGTTGTCTAAAAGAAATGATAGAGTGTCTGCATTTTTGTCACCACCACAATATAAATATAAACAATAAACTGAAAACTAACAAGTGTATGCAATTATTTTCATTAAGAGAAATATGGATCATTTGGTAGAGTGGAAGTTTTTTACCTGGCTCCAACTACAATGTTCCCTGTCAACATGATGTGATAGTTCTGCTCACATAAGTTTATATCTGATCATTGCTTCGTTCAGCCACTAAATGTGTTGCTTGTGGCTCTAGTCTTTCCAGTCAGCCAGTCTGGGGGGGG
>JBBMOC010000051.1:2273164-2331373 GCA_037975185.1 Centropyge bicolor | reverse complement strand
AGTAGGGGGAGGGGGAGGTGGTGGGGGTGCAGACTGGGTGACCCCCATCCCAACCTATGACTCACGTGCGGAGGCGGAGACTCTACATCGGATCCACCGCCGGAGGACCGGCCCGTGTTCACTCCACGGACCGCTCTGCAACTCAGACAAGTTACCTTCATCCCGCCACCAGCCGAACAGCGTTTTCCTTCTACTTTACGCCTTGTTTACAATGTGAAAAAAATGGCCGGGACAAGGTAAGTTCGTTTTGAAGTCATTTGCAAAGTGATAGAAAGTTAACTGGAGAAAGTTTGGTTGCCTCGATATTATCACCGCGCCGCGTTGCGAGGGTGGCCAACGTTACAGTGAACAAGACCGCTCAATGGAGAGTTACACTAACAGGGTTTTAGGTGGTTTTAAAGCTTCAATGTTGACTAAAGTTTGTGGAAATTGAATACATAAATGAAAGAATTTGGTTATATTATGAGAGTCAAGGTGAAATTCAAATTGTGTTTTGCCAGTTGTGTTTGCTAATTTATTTACTGCATGTAAACGTTTGGCTGTTGTTAATGGTTAACTTGGTAACTTGCTAGCACTTAGCCTGAGAAACTGTGAGAGAAGTTTGACACTTGAGTTGAATGTTGCCTTCATATCGTATTAGTAGGTAGAGTTACATTAGCTGTGGGAAAGACTGAGCCAACTTTGTTCGTTATTTTTCTCCTAAACTGCTCCACAAATTGAGCTAACTCAAGTCTTTGAAGTGGTTACAGACCAATAACTTCAACGGAAAACAAATGTCCCACAGCCAGTTTTAACTGGTGGAAGGTAACTGGGGCGCTGAGCTGTAGCTACTGGTTTGATCTCCACATGTTGATCTTTTTTTCCCCCACCATCTGCTTTGACTGCAGATGTGCATTAAAACTTTGTTTGGCTTTCATTGGTTTCGTGAGACAGATGGTTTGCTTTAGTCCACACAGTCTTATTTAAAGCTACTGAGATGTAGCTATAGGATAAGCTCCTTTGGTTCCTTTCACATTCTCCTTCTACTGTTTTGGCATTAAACATGTTTTTACTTTACTGTTTTGTCTTGATGGGGTTTTAATGGCTAAAGCTGAAGTTTTGACAGTCTTTGATGTCTTAATATATCATTCTCCTCTGTGTGTACCTCCTGTTGAATATTCTTCCATTTACATTGTTTGACACTAAGCCGCTCAGTCACATGTCATTTATATAGCCTGAAGCTGTGAGGTTGGCACGCCATGCCAACCTGACTTCCTGGGTGCAGCAGTTTCACCATCCCCCCTGCCAGCTGGTGCTCACCTGATGACTATGTGGTGCTGGTTTCTGCAGAGGTGTTAACTTTGTCTGTCCAGCACGACATCTCTATCTGTCCAGTGCTACATCTTTATCTGTCCAGCACTACATCACAGCCAGACAAGGCAGGATGACCGGACAAGACAATGGTCCGTTTGGTGTTGCTCCCTGCTAAATTGTCTCTTTTGTTCATTCGGCATGAGGAGCAGAAATGACAATACAGTGTTGTCTCACTGTTTGCTCATTCTAGCTCTCAACTGTAGACGGACATAAGCAAACAAACCAGGCTTTTCCCGAACCAGATGAATCAAAATTTGGTCTTTGGACTAGGACGCAGCAGGATGTCCATCCCACAGAGGATTTGACAATGGAAAAGTTTGCTTGCCTGTTGAGAGGAAGTGATTTGGAGGCTTTTGTTGCAGTGACAACGGCTTGTTATGGGTTGTGACATGTTAATAATTAAATGAACATGGATGATCCAGATTTTCTTTTTGGGTGATTATTTTTTATTCATAAAGCTTTAAATAATATTTATTTCTGTATTATAATCCGGGTCACGTCTCTGTGGATCAGTGCTCTTAACACCTCCCTCTGATTTTTATTCTCTGTGGTTTACCACAATGACACTGTAATGAGGTTAAGGTGATTTACCCAAACACATTTATCTGTACCTGTACAACCGCTGACATTTCAACCCTTTCCTCTGTATGGATTACAGGCTGGGTTAGCCTCCCGGCTCACACTGGATTGAAGCTGATGCTGAAGAGTGCTGATCATCACTCACTAGTATTACAGGGGATAATAACTTGTGGGATGGTCATACGTTCAGAAAGGCTTTAAGGATGAATGAGTCATCTGCTCTGAAGAGCTGAACAAGTGTATATGTAATGGTAGTGAGCTGTCAGGGTGCACCAAGCTCGACACAAAGGTACAAAAGCACATAGAACAAAATCAATACACACAGAGACATGCTAAAAGTCTGCCTAGAAAAGGAATGTTTTTGCCACTGAAATGCAGCATCATAGTTGTGTCCCTCTCTTGCAACCTGAAAGTCTGTTGTTATTAGGAAATATCAGCCTGTCCCCACACTGTTGATCCCCTGGCTTCTTAAATCATTATCCACTCCACTCCTCCCTTGGGCCCACACAGACCCAGCGTTAACATCTTCACCAGGCTGCTCGGCACTTCTAAGTCTGGTGGGCCTGCCTTCTGCACCTTCACTTCCTCTAGAAGACAATCGGGACGATTCTTTCCTGTGTGGCTCCTCGGCCAGCCACTGACCCCCCACTCACCCTGTAACTCTGCTCTGGGATTAGACTCTGGCCTCGTTTGTCATGTCAGCAGGGGAGGATTCGGGGGGGATGGTGTGGTCCAGCTCAAAATGAAGTTACAAAGTGTTCTGGGTGGTAGACAAGCATGTCAGAATCTGAAAGAAAATGTTATTTGGGCAGCTTGCAAATGGCAGAGATTGAATGCTTCAGTTTGTCCTTGAGAGGCTGTGCAGAACATGTCTTCATTTGTAACATGTATGACCCTGAATGATCTGAGAGGATAACGTTTGGACAATGAATATGTAGGTTATTAAGCACAATTACATCCTAATAGCTTCATTCATTTTTCTTGTTTGGACAAGTGACCCCATTGTTCGTGCTCCGACAGCTGGTGTACTGGACAGAAAGGCCGGCATGTATGTGGTAAACACCCTGATCCTGTCCTCAGCCTCTTCTGCACATGTTCACTCTCGTCCAGAGTCTTATCCGACCTGAAAACCCCCCATGTGCTCTTCAGCTAAGGAAAGGGGTGGATTTTAGGAAGGACAGGGACTTCTGTTTGGTCAGGCTTACCCCTATAAAAGGGAATTTATTGACCCCGTCGCTGAGTAGTGTCTCAGACAGGCAGCGACTGTTTAGCAGAGCAGTAAGGGGGCCGGAAGTTCCCAGCATTTCTGCTGAAAGCTGCAACATTCGTGGGAGAAGAGAGGATGGTGGGACAAGACAATACTCTCTATACAGAAATCACAGAGCGCTGCTTCTCTTTGGTGAATTTGTAGGCGGACTAAAGCGAGGGTATCTGAAGTAGCATTCAGGACTGCCAACGCAAAAATGTTCTGCTGGAACTGTTGGAGAGGTAGGCACTATTATCTCACATCTCTTGAAGAATCGGTTAGATGCAGTGGGGGTGAACATTTTGGCAGCTACGGGGAATTAGTTCACTGAGGGCATGTAAAATCGCAAGTTGGAAAGCAGCATGGGAAAGATTGGCCTGGCTGAAGGTGGCTGCACGACCTTGTGAGATCCTCTCTAATCCAGCGCCAATGGACAGGGGAAACTGTCTCTAGTTCTGGATTAGGGCAGCTGTTGAAGGAGGTCACCCCAGACCTTGTGTACATGTCCCAAGCTCCTCCCCCGCCATGGCTCTGATTGGTTGGGCTCCCCTGTGTGAAGGCAACACAGAGAGTTCTCGTTGAATGAAGTCCGCCTGTTGATCTGACAATAGTCGGCATTGTTCTGCACCATCACAGGCTTCAGAATAGGGTGCATTTCACAGGCTTTGTAATGCATATGGCCGTGAGTCATCACAGGACATTCTTGTCAACTAGGTAACCATTTTTTTCTATAGCCAGAGAGCCCACAGACTTGTGTATGACAGAATCTGTTGGCAACTGCAGCAAAAAGGAACTTTTCTCTGACTTCTCAATCAGATCATTGTGTTGCGAGTCTTGTTTCCTTTGTTGGGCTGAAGATGGAGCACAGATTGGCATTGTGTAGAAAGTTTTAAAATCCAAAGACCGCTTGCATTTTTTTTTTTTACCACGCCATGATTCTAAAATAGACCATGTCCAACAATGGCACACTTTTGTATAAGCGTAGCATATAGCGCACAAACCAAACCGGACCATCTGGTTCTTAGTGGTTTTAGGCGTGTGCAGTCACTCAAATGACTCAGAATGAATCTCACTGTTCTCGGGTAATGCTAGACAAGTTCATTGGAAGTATATTTACTCATTTCCATCAAGTGATGATGACATTTGCTTTTTGAAGAATCCCTGCACGAGATTTCTTGTATTTGATTTTGCGGGAATTGGCAGAAAGGCAGTTAGCCTGTTAAGCTGTTAAACCTGCTGGTGAATTTTCTTCACCCTTACTACTGCAGCAAGAGACAAACTCGAGTGTGTCAGAGATGCAACAGCTCAATTTAATACCTGGCACACCAGTGGACTGTACAATATCCTTACTGTTTTTTTCAGATCCGTCCTGTCATAACAGAACTGTCACAGCCAGTATGAACAGCTTGTTAGTG
This sequence comes from Centropyge bicolor, assembly GCA_037975185.1. Taxonomy (NCBI): domain Eukaryota; kingdom Metazoa; phylum Chordata; class Actinopteri; family Pomacanthidae; genus Centropyge; species Centropyge bicolor. Next base: position 2,326,780 of record JBBMOC010000051.1, on the reverse strand, counting down.
TCTTATTCGTGCAGGCATTTTGGAGGTAAATCAGGTGACAGAGTGAGCTCAGGAGTCTCCCCCTCTGTTCATCCTGCCATCCTTTCCTTGTTCTTTCTGCCAGGCATGTGGATGCCAGGCTGTTCGGTCTTAAAGTTCTTTACCTCTCTTCTTGGCAACCTGCTGCACTGGTGCCTGGTTCAGCTCACATAAGGCTGCCTCTATCATGCCTGACGTGTCTCGCTGTGAAAGACGACCCCCAAACTTGTTTGCCAATGTCAGCACACGGAGAGTGAGGAATGGACACTGACAACTGCTGCTGAGGGGTGGGAGGAAATGAGAAAAGGGGACGAGGGGTGAACTGGAGAGAAAAGCTATAGATCTGTTTGAGGCCATGTCACTATTAATGTGGTTTGATTTGAAAATGTCCACACGCAATGCTTTATATTCATAATAAAAAGCAGAAATCAAAGAGAAATGCTCATTTTCAACAAAAACAACTCATTCTGTATAAGTTTTTTTTTTCAACATATTCATTCACATCTTAGTGTTATCATTGATTTGTTTCTGTTGTCAGAAGACTGCCAATGTATGAAATACATGTTTTAAAAGTCTGCAAAAGCGATGCTGGTTATTGCTGCACTGAGCCACATGAGCAAATCATTATTTCATACTTCCAGGCTGTCTGACAACACAAACAAAATATATTGCATGTCCATGAAAACACTGTGGTGTGATTGTCTAACTGGAAAAACACATAAAAATGCTTGCACAAAAATTAGTGGGAAGAGATGGTTAACTTAAATTACTGCAAAGCTAAGTATTTCAATAATGAAGTGAACAATTGACAGTCATTTGTCAGTGTTTTCGAAAAGGTTCATTTTTGCTGACCACAATACAACTGGAGCCTGCTGTTTAAACATATTTACGTCATTCAACAACTTTGGAAAATGGAAAATGATGCTGATGTTGATGGGAGAGAGTTTAGAGAAAACTATGTATTTTCATGTGTATCTTGCATTTTTGTGAGCATGGTCTCAAAGCAACTTAGTTTTTTGAAAGACACATGTGTATGGCCATCCATTCAAGGTCTCGTTGATGAAGTTCTTGTCCATTGATTTCTCGCACCAATTTCATCCTCCAACTCCTTGTGGGCTGTACAGAAGACGGATAACCTTTGGCAACAAGGCAAAGCAACCCTACAGTACATGCAGATGCACAGATAAAAACAATAACTTGCAGAAGCAGACATTCAACAGCATATCTAACATTAGCATATAGTCAACAGAATGATAAATAAACCTGTAGAAATTCTTACAAGGGGCAAAAGAGTAAGCAAGTTGGCCATTGTGCGGCCTGTGGATCTGGTTTATCAAGCATTACACTGTTAAAGTCAGAGAACAAGATAAATATACTGCATCCTAACCCAGAGCATTAACTGCAGGTTCGCCTCTCAGAAGTCCATTACCCCACAACGGACTCAGCAGTCCTTACACCGATTTGTTTGTTGTTAAATTAAATGCAAGACACACACAAACACAGGGAGTAATTGTGCCTTCAGTTTAACCGACCTCTAACCTTGGTGACACGGCAGGAACGGGAGGTGTTAAACAAAAGGGCCAAAGAATGTGTGTGTGACAGGTGCTGGGCTTTTTTCTGTCATCTGAAACATGTGCACTCTCCCTCAGATTGTTCTGGACACATGGGTGGGGCGTAGGACCTACTCACACATCCTGCACAAGAGACAACCCACATGCACCTCGTCCCAGCTCTGTTTGTAACCGAAACATTTGGTTCTGTGGAGACTTCATGAAACAAACATATATCTTTTGAAAGGCTGAATTATGCTTTTGATAAGGACAAGATTAGCCACTCTCAAACCTGATTCCTGTCTTGCTGTCACTATCAACAAACACTACTGAGAACATGTAAGAGGAAACAGCTGACCTGTCATTTCTTTTCATGTCCTGTGGATTTGTTTGATGTTGCTACAGGCTCTCCCATACACACACCCTTAAACAGATCATTTTAAAAAGAAATACCAGCAACCAAATATCCCAACTCAAGCATTTAAGAAGTGAAGTGGAAAGTGAACCCAGATATCATTTTCTCTAAATGGGCCTCAGCATTTGTTTCAGTGCACTCATGTCTTGCACTGCTGCTGATGGGCTTACACACAGTGGAACTGCTGCCCTCTTCACTCCAGTAAACAGAACCGTGGCCACAGCACTCAATATGCCAGGCTTACGATTACCCTCTTCGTTAGTCACAGCCGCTGGAACTGCTGCCAAGCACTCAGTAGTCGGTCCATGTCCCTGCTCTTGTTTTACAATATTTAGATAAGCAGGTTGCCTAGCAGCCATGCTGAATAGACTTTGTACATGGTTTATACATAATCAAACAGAAGTCTGCTTTCGGCTGATCACTCCTTGTATTATATGGAGGTACAGGCCCTGGCTTGCTCTGAGAGCAAATTACAAGTGGATTCTCATTGTCGCTACTTTTATAATAGTTTTGCCCCTGTGTAGCTAGGTTAGTTTAAATTCCTTCCTCTTCTCTGAGAGGTGACTTGTTTTAAGGCCAGTAGCTGAGAATAAAGAATGTTTTGTGTCTCTAAATAAGAAAATAGCAGATCTGTAAATATACCAGCCAGGGTGGACCTTGGCACTTGTTGCCGTGCCTGATGAACAGAGTGCTAAGGTTTCCTAGATGAATGGCAGCCCCTGTGTGAGAACTCAGCCTGCCTCGGTCCACAAGGAACAGTCACAAGCAACAGCTCAGAATAGTCTGTTGTTGGAAAAGGTTAGAGGGTACCTTACAAGAGTCTGCATTAGTAAGTGGGAGCTTAACTGGCTAGCTGGTTTTGTCTGTTATCTCACCTTAAGTTTATGGACAAGTGAATGCAGTGATACCCCCCATTTAGCTTTCTTTCTGAATGCTTCCTATCTGTCCATCAGAAATGCCACAATGGTACTGAAGCATAAAGCTGCATTTCAGCCAGCGCTAGATTATCTGATGAAACCCTGCTGCCATAGTTTGGTCAAAACTCTAGGCTACGCAGAGAAAACAATCTTTTTTCCATCTGTGTTGTTTATCTTTTGGATGAAATCAACAACCACAATTGGTATTTGAGTTTGTTTGAAATCCAACGCTGGACAATGACACAAGGCTGCTTGTTGGCCTATTTCTAGTGAATGTATTGTCCAGTCCTCTATGTTTACTGCTGCTGGGAAAAGTGCCATTTACACTTTGGCGTTGGCTTCGAACAATGGGGCAGATTCCATGAGCTATATTCTGTTGTTTCCCTCACTCTGGGAAACCGCTCTGAGTTCCAGTTATTTTTGGAGCTGACTGTAAATTGTGGATGATAGATGAAGTATTTCTCCTTCAAAAGGAGACCTCTGGCACATTGGGACCGGGAGCAACAAGATGGTTAAGAAGGTGTGCCTGTGTGCACGTCTTTGGTCTCTGTGGCAGGCTCTGTTTGCAGAGATTTTTTTTAACAATTTGACAAGCTTTATTTTTAGTCGCTGTGCAATAACCATAGGCTACTGAAGCGTCTCCTTGACCCAAATGGGAGACAGCGTTCCTGTGTGCCATGGGACAGCAGAGGGTGTTTTACTCACAAGAGTAAAAAGGACATTGGATTTCATACATAATTTTCTAAATATTTCCAAGCCGTGGACAGTTTTTGAAACTAAATTGTAGGCAAATCATAAACCCACTGTTTGTTCAATTAAGCAATGCAGGTTAAATGAAAAATTCTGAGCAAGAGATGCTGTCGGAAAAATTGTCCAGTCCAGTTTATATTTAAGAAAGTCTTGTCTCAATTCAAAGTTGCCATTTATGAACATATTTCTGATGGAATCTGTAAAATTCAACTACTCTTCATCTCTTTATGTTTACATGTTTACTGAAGGCAGTCAAGTGCTGGTTTTGGACCGCTCAAATCCATAACATGGGTCTCTGGCATACAAGTCTGCTTCAAATAGATTGAGATTCCCCAGAGGTAAATCAGGTGCTGTGTCCTTCAGTCGCAGGACTGTGTGTACCGAGTTAATTTTGTTTCAATATAAAACATCTCTGTTGGAGTTAAACTTCGCTGAGCTGGTGCAGACTGCATTCCAAACCATTTATGAACATTTGCAGCATGAGGCAGACTGCCTCGGTTGATTTGAGTCCTGCACTATACTTTTGTCTGCTTCTCATGTCAGGGAATAGCTTAAAGCTGAGTAGGCTGAAGTTCATCTACATGGTGTTAAAACTAGTAACTTTTCACCTGAAATTTATAGCAGTTAGGATGGTGTTCTTTTAAATTTTAGTTTCTCCACTTCAAGCAATGGAATCACTTTTATGTGATTTTTTTTTTCCAGTCCTGGTAAATCCCACGGAAGACAAGTCACTTTGCATTAGGCAAATGTATGTAATGGACATCTCTCATGTTGTTTGAGTACTCCCAAAAGTGATGTTCCAGGAATTTCAGAACCTGAACACCGTCCTTTCTTCCTGCTTATCTGGTCGTGTCAACAGAGCCCAGCAGGTTCGCTCTCAGCTCTCACTGCTGTTTATTTACCCAAAGGGAACAGTCCTTATGCAACCACTACGCCCCGTGCTGCTAAACTCGTCAGCCATGGCCTCTACCGTTGACCCTCAAACCCTGGTTTCCTGTTGGGGTTCTCTGGACACTGTCTGACATGTTAAATTCTGTGCTGGTTTCCCCAGTGTAATCACTGCTGTGGAATTTTGGGATCTCACACACAGCCTTAGCTTTCTTTCACTCCATGTTCATAAGGGATTGGTTTATTTTGATTCACACACAAACATTGCATTTACAGCGAGTGATGTCAAACACAGGGCTGAATAACAAGGAATGCAGCATGGAGAGATCAGTTTCGCAGTGTGGGAAGGCCTCTTTTGGAGGCTGGGAGCAGTAAAAGGATGAAGACTCTGGTATGTGTGGGGTGGTAGTGACTCTTTGGCCTCTGCTTTGAATGCCCCATTATTTGGTAGACTTCCCACCCCTTAACTGTTGCGGATCTAATCAGTCTGAAAGTCATCTTCTAATAGTTGGGCCTCATTGTGGGACCTCTCTCTTTTAAAAAGGCAGACTGTAAACACTAGTCCGCTGTGTTGAATCCAGCCCCTGAGACACAAACAAATGTATTCACACAGACATTTGTTGACACGTCCATAAAATATTCTCCTAAATTTCATCTCTCTTTCATCTTCTTGTCATCTCAGGTTGGTTTAAAATACAATATAGAAACAGCCTACACTAAGGTCAGTGCTGCTTGCCTGTGTGTGAGGGACTGGACAGATGGCTGCCCAGCATAGGGCATTGGAACACATGGGTAGTCAGGAGGGCTGCCCCCAACTAAAGATTTTCCTAGTTGAATAGTTGTCATTAGTTGGTCGACTAAATGTTAATGGTTTTAATTTAAGTACTTACTTGTCTGTGTGTGTATGTATATATGAATGTGTATGTATGTATGTATATATGCATGTATGCATGTATGTATGGAAGTATAGGGCACCAGATGTGTGATGGGTGTGAGTTCCAAGCTACATAAATAACATGGTTATCACAATGCTACATTACAGAAAAATACAAAACCATGATAATGCGCCTTTAAAATATACATTTTAGAGCAAGCTGCCTGTTAACAAACAGCAAAAGCGACAATGATTAAGAATGTGTAGGAACAACCAGCAAGGAAAGTCAACATTTTGTTAATTTATTTCAACACAATTTAACAAGTCTGGTTGTTCAAAATACAGGAATAATTAACTTCCAACTTCACAAACACAAATACACGCAGATTTGGGATGTATACTTATAAATTTGTGTTGCAACGTCGCCCCTGCCCTGACGACAAGGCGCAGCTCCCAAATGGACTTTGTAGAGCCTGGGCCTGGCATCACATAAAAGAGATATAGACTCATACTTTATACTTGTTGAACAGGTACGTCAAAGTTGCTCATGGCCTTGCAGTTAGAGTGGAGAACAGCTGCAGTTCCCAGTGAGTTGTAGTCAACACTGTGACATTGTAACCCTGGCAGACCTGACTGGCACCACACTCCTCGGTGTCTATTTCTGAGGCCGGGGGTGCACACAGGGATGATTTGGCAGACACACGAAGAACGAATGTGGGTATTTGGTGGACATTGTAGGCAGTCTTATCCACACTAAGCTTTGTGCCCCTTCTGATCATCACAGGTAGCTTGGACAGCAGGCTTGCACCACAGATAACTGTGACAGGGAGGAGAAAAGCTTTTCTGTCCTGAAAAAAGAAAGCCTTGGGACAAGATCCAAGCCTATGGCGGATTGTTGTGACACTAATTCCTCCCCTCTTGCACTTTTCTTTCAGAGACACTAGGCTAGAGTTGGGTGGGGTGCTGAAGAAGAGAAATGACAGAGCCATGCCAGGACCCTCAAGTGGTCATTGCGAGAGGCTAGAAAGGAGCGTTGTGAGTCCTTCCTCTGGCTCTGATCTAAACATCTACTGTGTCTGAAACTTGGGAAGGGACTCTAGCTGGCTGTTTGCAATGTTCCTGTTCCCACATGGATTTGCTGGCACAGTTAAGGCCTGCATTAGGGAACTAGATCAAAGGAGACATAATGGAGCCCGCCAAAGGGTAGCATGACCTGGATATATAGCCCCAGCAAACTGCAGTTCTTGCTTATTTGTCATATTTATTGACCTTGATTTTATATATAAAGCTATGGCACGTGCCTGTAATATGAGGTGACATAATTTAATTCCAAAATGCCACACACTTTATTTAACACAGATAAATGGTGTGTCCTAATAATTTCACTGATATCCAGTTCATGGTCTAATTGTGTGTAATTGATTGTCCCTCTTATCTGTGCATGTGTATGTGTACTTTTCTGTAAACTGGGTTGTCTTTCTCTCTATTTTCCTCTCTGCCTTTTTTTGCACCTCCCCTCTCCACTGTCTCTTTTTTGTTGTCTGTGTGTATTGTGCTGAGCTGGCTGTTGCCACTCTGTGATTGTAGTTAAGCTCGGTGGTTTTTGCGTTAGTAGCACTCGGAGCGTATGGTTCTCTTTGGGCCCTGCTGACTCCATGCCTGGTGTCTCACTGAGCGTGTCCACCTGTCTCCTTATTCAGGAAACACACATACACGCCATCACTCCTGCTGCTCCATTGCCTACCAAAGAGATGACATCACTGCTAACACACACACACATGCAGATGGATACATGTAGGGGACACAAACATTGACACTGTCTCCATATGGGCAAGTGGGCATTTTGGGCCTCTCAGTCTGTCAAACAGTGTGAGTTGTTTATTGCTTGTCGAGTTGATTAGTACTCAGGCGTGACCATGGCCTCGAGTGCATCATCGTATCCTGTTGCTGAATAATCTGTTGCCATTCTCAGCTGTAAATTACACTTTCCTCTTTATCTTGTTTCTTCTCATTCAGCTCTGATTGGGTGGAGATCCTGGAGCCACGCTCCCGTGAGCATATGTATGTGAACTTGACCACTGGTGAATGCGGCTGGGATCCCCCTCCAGGTGTTCCTGTCCGCCAGGCAGACGGTAACCAGTGGTGGGAGCTGTTTGACCACCAGAGTGGACGCTTCTACTACTACAACTCTTCTGGGCGCCGCACAGTCTGGCATCGACCCCAAGGAGCCGATATAGTGCCGCTCTCCCAGCTCCAGGCCATGAGGCGATGCAGTGAGGCCAAGCGGGCTGGAGGAGGTGTGGAGAGGCACCACCATGGGACCACAGGGAGTATCAGCAGCATAGGGAGCCAGGGGCGCTGCACACCTCTGCCCGAGCAGGATGGAGACAGCCCTGTCCCCAGAGCTGTGGATACCAATGAAGAGTCTGCCAACCCCAAGCTGGACCCGGCAGTGGACAGCAGATTGCAGGGAGACGGAAGCAGCACCGAACACAGCACAGATGGCAGTAAAGACCCACAGAGGTAAGCCTGACCAAACTTTCAGTAGCCTCTACAATAAGTCTGGAAAGGGATTTATACTTAATCATTACTGGATCATAATACCAGGAGAAAAGTGGGGAAATGTGATAGTCATCACAGCATGTGGCATAGTGAGTCGTAATGACTTTCAAATGCTGCTCCTATGAGAACTCGCTGGATTATTTTGACTTTTAGATACTTAGACCAAACTCAAACTGCTTTTTTATTTTCATTCCCACTTATCTGAGCATTCCATATGTCCCGTGTTTCCATACTATTGCCTGTGAACCGTGCTCAACCATTTCAGCAAATCGCTACCAAATGGGGAGAACGGTCAGTTAAATTACAGAGCACGACATTTCCCCCCCTCCCCTCCCTCACGCTAGGGTTACTGGTGCAGAACGGCCGCTAACAGTAAGTCATTCCATCATGTGCTTGGCGTTGTGGCCTTGTCCAAACCACCATCTCTTCCCTCCAAGCCAGATTCCAGACATGCCACTGCTGTTTCCCCTGGCACAGGGCCACTGAGGCCGTCTTGAGCCCCTTTCACACATGCAGTCGATCCCTTACAGTATATGGGGTCATGTATGAAAGGGAGCAGGGATCGATATTAAGGGAAATCTGAACCAGTAATTTCCCACCTTAAGACCTAGTAAAATCGCAGGTAAAATGTCAGTACGGCTGAGTTGTGAAATTAAAGCAGTAATATTGCAGGGACAAGCATGTAAAAGGATTACGTCCATTTGACAAAAGACACGTTCACATGTAGCAAGCAAACCAATCACGAGACACAGATGATGTCTTCTTCAAATTTGTCTCTGCTCTTACCAGTTCAGCATCCAACGCTTTTAATGTTCCTTTTAATGTATCAAATCTGTATTTCTGATTCAAGTAGGGAAAAAAACACCACTTGTCTCACAAACTTGTTAATATTGATTACAAAACAAGAATATTAGAATATACAAAAACAACTCCTCTCCTACCATGATCCTGAAAACAATACTAGACATCTTCCGACATATACACGTACATCCAGCCTTTCCTCTTCTTCTTCTTCTGTTGGGTTTTATGGTGATTGTCATCCATAAATGTTGCATTACCGCCATCTGCTGAATTGTCTATTTCCCCATCTAGTCCAGTATTGCCATGGCATGTGTGAGAAAACACCCAAGAAGGAAATGTTGCTGAATGTAGCTGCATATGTGAAGAGTGAAAATCACTAGCAGGGCCTGAAAGGCTTTAGTGTCCTTCTGTGTGCTCACTACTACATCCCTGCTCCACTCTGCTCCGATGCTCATTTCATTTTCCTAAAACAAATTTAGGCCCCAGGCCATCAAAGACTGTAACGCCTCTTATGGGTGAGAGCTTAAATGTGCATGCATGAGAGGCATGTGAGAGAGTGTTGTCTGTGGTTAATAACAAGCAGAACCACTACATTCCAGCTGCACATAAACAAGGCAAACCCTGCTGGTTTTCAGAGGCTCTGCTGTGGCGACTCTGGCTCTCCAGTTCCTCCTGACTCTTCTTGTACCTCACCTTGGCCATTGGGAGGTCTCTCCTCTGACCCTTCCATCCTTTGGGATTACGTAAAGGTGGAGGGGAACTAATTGGTCAGCCATGGCTGTTTAAAGACATTACTGGGGGCCTTGTTGCATTGACTCTGGTGTGTGTGGGGAGTGTTAAAACACCCCACAAGATCCCACTTTGCCCCAGTGATTCAACCTTTCCCAGAACCTTTGCTGTCTCCGCTTAAAACAATGGCCAGCTGTGTTCCTCAGAGGAACGCTGAGGAGTCTTTATCCCATAGAGGCTTGATACCCTACTTAGCCATATGGCCCTTCACATGCTCACCAGCCTCCATCTCTTAGCAGGTAATTAGAAACCACCACAAAATGCACAGAGAGGGTGGAATGTGACAGCTCAAAATGGATGAAAACAAACTCAAGAGACATGCTTGTCTTCACTTAGTGGCCTGCCTTATTGAAAATGACAAGGATCAATGGGTAAGCGCAAGAGAGAAAGTTTAAATGAAGAGTTGGAAGTGGTTTGAGGTTGAGCTAATTGTTCTGTCCCACCCAGAGTGTTAGGAGCTGTCATGAGAACGTAGTCCTCTTCCCTTTATTTGATCACGCTATTTCCGGGCATAACTAATTTAGTTCCATAGAATACTTGCGTATTTCGTTGTTTAAAGTTCCTCTATGTTTGGTTTGAACCTCTTAACTATTTTAGACATGTCTTCACATGTTCCTTTTTTTCTTCCCCTTTTTTTTTTCTGTGAAATTTCAGTGGAGATGAAATGTTATTAACTTATGACCTTTGAAAAACAATATTGTTCCTTGTGGAGACTGGCACAATCCCAGTTCTTCCAACACCAGTTTCCTTTTGTTATGGCCTATTAATAAATATGTGCATAATAGATAGAAGAGTTTCCAAAGTTTCCACACAACACACCCCGTGTGTTATTCTAAGTAGTGGTTGGTTGATGCCGCTTCCTTTCTCTGTCCTCCCTCTCTTCATAGAGTTCCAGTCTTTGTATTTGTTCATGGTTATAGTAAGTGTAGGCATATGATTGCACTTATGTGTCGAGTGCCAAATCTGTTACTCATTGGCCAAGTCTTATCATATGTCCTGGGAATTTCTGATTACTTTGAGCCTGTGGAGCTCATCAGGGAAGTACCGTGGTTTTCAGGGGTAAACATGTCAGTCACCTGTGGTTATGAACACAGGAAACTGAAGCAAGCTGATCTCTTTCCATGATGTAGGACCTAAAGGTGTTGCAGATCAACCAGCTTATAACACCTGCATTGAATTTCACCCATCTTACAGTGCAGGAGTGTGCCTCGGTGTTCTTATCAACCAGATAACATCTGTATAGGATTTCACCATAGATGGTGTGTGATCTGTGGGTATGCCTGTCTTCAATGTGTGTGGGCTTCCTTCCACTGAGCTTTCAGGTTACAGGAGACCTGCTGAGGTTGAGTAGATGTTAAAAGTCTGTTGAGGACACATGACAGCGTGGTGTAAGACAACCCAGAAGTGACCCAAGGTGGTTCACATCAGGGTCTCAGCACTCCTTTGTCTCATGGGCTGGCCTGGGGCATATAATGGACCACTAAAAGGAACAAAAGCTCTCACTTAAACCCAGTTGCCCCCAGTCAACTGAGACCTTTCTCTAAGCAGGAAGTCTAGGTATACTGAATGGAGAACACCAAATGGCTTGTATGTGCCCTCTCATTTAGTTCTGTAATGATATAGTGGTGCACCAGCATTCAATCTAAGGCAGTCACACTGACATTAGGCACTTAAAACTCGCCTTTCCTGATTGTTCTCTGTCTTTAGATGCCTTTAAAAAGATTCAGCTTCCCCAGAGTTGAGTATATCAAAACCTAAGCGAATTAAACTCACTAAACTTATTTGTATGTGCTTATACCAAAGTCAAATCAGCTTCTACATCGCAAAGAGGAGACAAGATAGCAGGCTTAATGTGAGTGTGGAGCAAGTTTATTTAAATGAATGTTTGGTTTAATTTTAGAGGCGTGTATTTCAGGCAAACTAAAGTACAAATGTAAGCCCTTTTTACAGAGAGATCCTGTAATTCTGCCGTAAAGAAGTCATTACGCCGGCTTTGCTTTTTCACACTGAAGCAAACAACGCCGGCATATTGCTGCCCCAATGTGGGATTTTAGATAGCATGCATGTTCCAGAAGAAAAAGAGGTATGAGGTTAACACAAAAGTATCTGTGTTTAGTGTGAGGTAAAAAATAATCACAGAGGAGCGACATTTCTTTTTTAACAGTAACAATAATAAGCTGTTGAGCCAGCCTTTCTAATAACGGGCCATCCTTTACCATTCCTGTTTTGTTTTTTTTGTAGGTTGATCTTGTCCTCTGCTCACATGATGAGTAGCTGTGGTCGGTCGTTCCCAGACATAACACGTCATCAGACTTTACCCCTTTCCCATTTGGCATTTTTGACATTTTCTACAGAATGTTGATGCAGAATCACGGCACGACCTCTCCCCAAAGGTGTCAAGTGTCTGATGACACAACTAACCAAAAAGCAGAACTGCAAACTTGTTTTACTTTTTCACTTTCTGTTTCTATTTTCAGTTTTTGGTGGGATTTTTTTAAAGATCCTTTTTTTAAAAAAAAAAAAAAGCCATGTGTATGAAAAAGCCAAAACAAAACAAGCTTCCCCTCATGTGCTTGTGACTGGCTGTGAGTCATGTAGGAGAAATCACCAGTAGGTTTATTTGGGAAGCGAGGGGGCGTCTTATCGGTTAGATAAAGTTTTCAGTTTTTAATGAGTCACACATTGTCTGCACGTTAACTGCGAGAGCACAGCCCTCTCATGCTTTTCATCTCCCACCACTCTTGAGGATGTAGCCACAGCGTTTTTACACACACTGGAAAGACTTGTTTTTATCTCTACACTCCTGGTGTGGTAAGCTCATTTTTCAGCTTCTTCCAGATGGTGTTTTAAGTCTGCCTATAATAATAAAGTCTGTTTTCTTTTTTCTTTTTTTTTTCCTTTACGAAAAGTTGCACTTTGAACTTATGATCCTGTTATACACCAGAGTGCTTTGGTCTAGTTAGCAGTGACAATATCCCCATTCGGTTTTTATCTCTGTGCTGTTGCTCCAGACGTTCCACATTTCACCCTATCTTTCTCATAGATGCAAAGTTTATGGCATTCTCAAGAACTAGATTATAGAGCTGTAGTTTTATGTGTCTCACTGAAACAACCTCTTTTGTTTTATTTTCAATATCACTGAAACACTGCCTATACAGTTAACTTCTCTCTCTGGTGCTGTGATGGAATATCTCCATTGTTTTCATGAACAGCCTATGGTACCACACGTGAACTGGCCTCAGGCATGCTGCTCCAACTGTCTCAGCTGACTTGCAGCATGCAGAGATGGTCTTTTTCAGAGTTTTTCGACTAACATCCATTTCAATGACACATTATTTTTTATTATCATATTGTTGTTTTTATCCCCTTTTGTGTTCTTGATTGTACTTTTGGGACTTAAGACTGACTAGAAGAGGTTCTTGTGTATTTGAAGAGGATCCTGTTTAAAATAAGTTTCAAACAGTGTGCCATAATGGGATCTGCCCTCACAAAAAGACTTGCAGATACACTTTCAAATTCCAGAGGCGGGTCTCTCTGGAATCCACTTGGGTTTGGCCTCATCCTGTCTCCTCACAATAATCCTAGTGGCTGTCCTGTGGCCCAGCCCAGCACTCTTCGTAGGGTCGGGCCGAGGGAGCCACAGACTTGCACAACTGGTAGACATCCTGGCTCAGAGGAGGGAGGTGCGTCAATTCAGCTGTTGCAGGACAGCTGGCTCTCTGAAGGTGTCTGACAGGAACTAGGGGCTACCAGCTTTGCCTCAAGCCCAAAAGGTTATTTTATGCTTCTGCTTGATATTTTTATGACAGATTGTTCAGAAGGGAGCAGAAACATCAGCTTTGAACATTGGCAAAGTGGATATGACATTGTCCTCAGCGAATCCTCTTTGTCTTTTCAGTTTCCTTCCTCTACGCAGATCGCAGTGGTCTCATTGGTCTGTACACTGAGGTGTTTGTGTAGCAGAAGCTTGGCCTGTGTGACCTCATTTCCTCTTCCCGTCCAGCCAATGTTAATAATAACCCCTGTTTTTCAGACCCTACTATTCTCAAGGGGTATATTTCAGAACATCCAAATCCATATCCCTATCCGTCAAAGTGACTCAGCTGATGGCTTTTCCAACAACCGTTATTCCGGGCAGGAAAGAAAGGAGAGACAGAACATCTGCTGACAGCAGAGTCCCCATAGTATATTTAGCTGGTTATTGAGACGACCTGACCACAGCAATATTCAGAAAAGTGACAGAGGTATCTGGGACTGTGTTTCTGGGTGTGAGACACCAGAGCTGCTCAGACTAATTGAAATTTGCTGACCGTTAAATGGATTTGCTGCCCCAGAGGCCAATCAAATTACCCTGTTGGTTTCCAAAGGGCCTCTAACTTCATTTTATCTTACATTTCTCTCTCTTCCTGAAGGTTTCACATGCTAGCTTCAGGCTCTGAATGAAAAGGTTTGTAAGTGCATATGTGGGCGTAACATAGGTGTATGCACATGCTCTGTGTGTCTAATCATGCGTGCCTGAGAAATTGTTGAAATGGTGGTTATCTCTTTGCAAACAACAAGGGATTTAGAAAAATATTTTTACAATCCCAGAGATAATTATCGTGTCTCGTTTAACCTCTGTGATAAATTGCTGTGCATAATCCCCACTTTCAGCTCACATTCAACAAACACCTGGCGGGGAGGCTACTAGTAGGCAACACACCCTTTTTAAACAACTTTCATTACGTGTTAAATAAAGTCCAGGCCTGTTCAGTCTTACGTAAGAGCCTCTCTGTTTGCCTGACTGACTCTGGAGGTTGAAGATGGCTCTTTCAGGTTCAGCCTCTTCCCTGTCCTCTTACACTCCCCCCCCTCCTGCACTCCAGTGCTGTCGTTGAGCGAGGCGTCTTCGTGACAAAGGCACAGCCATGCATTGTGTGAGACTCCCCACACTGCCACAGAGGCCCCTGAATGAGCACTGAGGAATGCTAGCCTTCCCGCTCATTCCCTTACGCCTCTCTCCCACGACTAATCCCCACCCCTTCTCATTTACACATGCTCACACCCTCCTCTCTTTTCTCTCCTGCCCTGTTCTTCCTCACCCCCCACCACCACCAATCGTCTCCTCATTCTAGGCCTGTTTTTATTTTCTCACCATTGTACTGTCTATGTCCCTCTTTTGGTTCAGGGTTTGTAATCACACTTTATTTTGTTGACCTGGGGTTTACTGATATGCGAGTGTTGTTCTAGCTGTGTAATGGGATTAGAGGCTTTGGATAGATATCGAAGACGCTGTAAAGCTTTACTGTTGGAATTGGCTACCGTCCCCCATGTGATTGTGATGTGTGATCATCGCACCAAACTCCCTGCTGACATCTAACATAATGTGCCAGCGCTCGAGGGGTTGAACATGCTAGACCTTTGCTCAGCCTGACTGGAACAATGGTAGACAGACAACAGTGACGACGCCTGACAAAATCCCTCCCTCCCAACGCTGTGAGCTGGACTTAGCAGGATGCCTCTCTCATGTTTTATGAATATGTTCTCAATCCCTTAAGAATAGGCTGTTTAATGTTGCTCCTGAATTTATCATAAGGTTTAATGTAATGTTTGTATGGACAGGAAGGATATGGTGTTTTTTGAACATGAAGATAAAGCATGTAAGGGGATATTTGGGTCCAAGGATATAGAATTTCTGAGGTTAAATCTTTTCAAAGCTCTTTATAAGCTCCCTATTATTAAGAGTTAGCCCACGCTTCCGCCCCAGGCACAGTGTGCGAACATTACATTAGGCATTTCCTGTTTGTGTTACATATGGGGAAGCCTGTTTCCAGCCCTCCTCAGACAGGAAGTACTGGTCACTACTATCTCAGGGTCAGTCCCCATAAAGTACGTCATCCACCCATCAAGGAGATAGAAGACAGATTCATGTTTTCGTACAGTCGGCCATCACATGAACCCCCAGTGATTGTTTTATGTATGCTTGATTTGTTTGTGGATAATGGAAAGAGGAATTTGATTATTGTGGTTTTATGTGTGAGGTCCAGTGTGTTCTTTGGCCTTCCATCTATAAGAAAAGCCTTGATGTTACATGTGTGAGCTGTTCCTGCCGTAGCAAACCGGTGCTAAATGGTCAGCTGCTGAGGTGGGAAGGATTTTGTAGCGTTCGTATCACCTCCTCCTGCTTGACAGGACCAGAGTGAGAAAACATACACTGTTTCAAAGAGTACAAACAGTGGCTTCTCATGTTTACAGCTGTCACCTATCAAACCCCCTCCTCCACCCCCCTATAACCATACGCACTCACACATGCTTGTAACAACCAAACAGCAGTGGTTTGAGGTGAATCCCATCCGTCAGAGCTTCTTGTCTTCACACGTGTCTGTCTTTCTGTGTGTGTGTTATTTAGGCAATAAACTTTCTTGATTGGTCTCAGTGAGGAGGGGGCTTTGGAGCATTCCCAACAACAGCGGTTGTGGCAGGCTGTCCTGGAGCTGTGCCAGGTGGCTAAGACCCAGCTGTTTATAGACCCTGCCTGGATGGCGAATCTGTGGGACCGTTTGAAGATGAGAGCCTGTTTACATTCAAACTGCTGAGGTGGTGTGACTCACTGTATAGATGGGGGGGTGGCACAGGGTCCTGAGACTGAGACAGAAAGAGAGAGAGAGAATGCCAAGCTGTAGCTAGGAGGACTACAGGAAGTTTGCCGTTGGCTTGAGGACCTCAGGGGAATTGTTTCAGCATTGTTCCAGAGAGATGTGGGGAGGAGAGGGGGGTCACTCCGCCTCTTTCTCTCCTCCCTCTGCGTCCTCTTACTGCCGTTACAGCCTAACTCTCAACTGAATACTCTTGGAAAAAGGAAGCCTTTGAACACTTGCTGTGAGTCTACACTGATTTGTGTTTGTGTTTGGATTTACGAGGACAGAAGGTGATCAGCTTTGATCTAATTAATTACCCCACAGAAGGTTAAGTAGAGTTAGAGAGGGAGGTAAGGTAAGTCTCCTTTGCCTTAAACTTATTTACCTGTTTGAACTTTGATTTAACATGGAAGTCTGTTGAGCTTCTGTACTGCGTCACATGTGTCCTACTCAGGCCAGCCGCCAACTCTGTCCATGTGCGTATGTGTAATAATGCCCGCTTTAGACGGACACATTGGTTTAAGAGGGCAAGTTTTTGATCAAGTTGAGGAATGAAAAGTCCTGCTTGCTGGGGAAGATTATGAGGCGACAACAGAGTAGAGGGCAGCAGACCAGAGCAGCGTGACCAGATTGATGGCAGATTGTTTTACGTTGCTGGGATTAGCAGTGGGCCATTGGGTTTGAAGTTAGCCCAGCCGCTCAACCGAAAGGAGAAGAATTAACCCTTGGACCCGGGTGGAGATCTTCTCAGCTGTGAACTACTGCAATCCTGACTTTTCTCAGATCAATTTCTTTTCATGTGGCCTGCTGGTTTACTGTTCAAATGTTAATTCAGTGATTCAGACAGCAGACTTTTATACCATGTGGTAGTCGTATGTAAATGAAACCAACATTTTAGCTACTTCACAGACAGACAACTACCAGCAGTTATTATAAATAACATTACCCTATGTATATCCTCCAGACGTCTGAGTCCCACGTGTTAGGAGGAACTGTGGATGTTTTGTGTTCAGTCACTGAGCATTTTTAGGCACAACACACACTGGAGTTATTGTCTCATGGTTTTGACAAGGCTATTTTGACTGTCAGACTAAAAATGGAGTCAAGTCTTTGGAGGTCAGTGAAATGTTTGGAGAAGAATTTGTGGATTGCTGCTGATTTTCCCAACCCTACCAGCTCTGGATCTTTTATAGATAGAACAGATGAAATTTTGCAAGTGGCACAATGCCTATGAATGATTGTATATGATGATAGTGCAGTTATAGTACTGTCTGTTGACTTTGAGGTGTTTATTTAGATTTGTGTATACTTTGTTACTTTGACCTATGTCAACTCTCATTCTGCTTATGTTTTCTCTCCATCAGGGATGCTTCCCAAAGATGGCAGCCTACCCCTGGCTCTAAGGCAGCCATGTTGGTGAAGGTGAACAGCATGAGCCGTAACCAGCCCAGCCCAGCCTTGCAACAGCAGCAGCAGCAGCAGCAGCAGCAGCAGCAGCAGCAGCAACAGCAACAGCAACAGCAACACCTCCACCACAGCGCACACAGCAAAGCCAACACTTTCACTCTGCACCCCTCAAGCAACAAGGCACAAGGACACTTAAGCTCCACCCAGGGGTATAAAACTGCCCCTTCTGGCAAAATGGCAGCTGATACACGTCAGGCCCATCACCTTAGAAAAGCCAGCAATGGCAGCTTTTGTGTGGTGTCATCAGACAGTAGTCATCCCAGCCCGCTCCTTCACAGGTCACAGACCAGCACTCCACGCCCTGTCTCTCCCCAGTATGGCTGTACTGCCCCAATCTATGATGAGCCAGTTTCAGACTGTCCCATATATGATGAACCCCCGATAGACATGGAGGTAGAGGGTGCGCACCTGTACAACGGACAACCTCTGTCTCGCCTGACACCTACCCATAGTCTCCAAAAGCCCAGACACCTTCAGCACCCTGGTTCATCTCATTCAGGGTCCAGACACAGGAGGAATCCCTCTGCCTCTGACTACAGCCCAGCTGGTCTGGAGTGCATCAAGCACATGGTCAACGTGGACCCCAAACAAGGGCTCTTGTCTGGCTCTCCTGTACCCACACGTACCCCTTCCCCTACCTCCAGACAGGATTCTGTCTTGACCCAGCCTCAGCCACATCCGCAGCCTCATGCCCACTCTTTGCCCCAAGCTCGGGGCCAATTTAGGGACAGAGAGCCAGGGACCCCAGGCCCAAGTACACTGGACAAGAAGCAGAGCTGGCGGGTCCTTGAGGCCACTGTCCAGCGTGCCATGGAGGCACGACACAGCAGGCAGAGCAGCCAGGCCTCACAGGACTTCCCCTCGTCAACCCCCCAGGCCACAGCAAACTATCAAGACTCTGGTTACTCCACTGGCCCCTCACCAAGTCTGAGAAGAAAGAGCAGGAGGAGGGTGGGAGCCGGTGGCGGTGCAGGAGGCAGGCCAGGGTCAGTAGGCAGCAGCGGGGAGCTGTGCGCCCTCAACGAGAGGCTGATGGCTGAGATGAGAGAGGTGGTGAGTCGTTCGAACACCATGAGGGAGGTGAGAGCGGGGCTGGACCCGGAGATGGGGGAGAGGGTAG
Source organism: Centropyge bicolor (assembly GCA_037975185.1). NCBI lineage: Eukaryota > Metazoa > Chordata > Actinopteri > Pomacanthidae > Centropyge > Centropyge bicolor. Next base: position 2,308,012 of record JBBMOC010000051.1, on the reverse strand, counting down.
TCATACCTCGGACACGTTCCCCTGCAGACTCACTCAGGTGGTATGGAGCAGGGGGAGGGGGGTCAGCAGGCAGGTCGGCATCACGAGAGGACCTCACCCCCCGGTCACTGAATAGGGCAGGTAATCATGGCAACCCTGCACTGACCCCTCTGGAGATACCAGGGAGGCAGAAAAGGACCTATGAAAAGGTGGACACCTTGGAGATGAGTGTGAATAGCCAGGCCAGCCTGTCATCACCAGAGACCCCAGGACCGCCCTCCCAGGTAACCTTACCCCCGTTACATTTGTGTTTTTCTGTTTATGTGTGTGTGAGTGTGACACATATAGCAAGTTAAATTTTTGACAGAAATTGCAAGAGAATACATCTTAGCTAATCCAATATTATGATACGTTCCTGTCTGATTAAGAGCTCAGTTCCGTCTGTGTTATTGTGTGCTCTGTTTACCTCAGCAGGTTTGTTTGGATTCAGCTTTGTTTGGTCTGGAAATACTGATGTCTCTCCAGATTTACTATCAGATTAGAGAAGAATTCGGTCTCACAGTGTCAAATGAGGCAGAGTCATGCCTTAATAAAGCATCTGTAGATTATGGGAATTGTTATCTGCTGCTTTTGTATTGTTTAGTGTGTCTAGTCCTCAAAGAGCTTTAAGTGAAGAATACACAGATTGTTAGACTGAGCAGACATATTCCTCTTGACTGTTAAGGGAGATCAGATTTTTAAAAACTTGAGACAACTCAACAGATTTGATAATATTTTGACACTGCATAGCACTGAAATACACAGAGACATATGTGCAGTAACCTTAGGTGATGGCTTATCTTCACTTCAAGGGCCCTTACAAAAGTTGCACATGAACTATTTGACTTCTGAAAACATTATATAAGCAGTAGCATGTGGAGCCAGTTCCAAGATCTGCTACTTCTAATCTCAGAATCCCCTCTTGCAACAGAATCACACCCCATACCTCCATACATTATAGCGTTGTTTTCAGAAGCGCTCCCACAGCACCTCTGCAACTAATAATGAATGTTTGATTCAACAGGGAGCTCTGGGATGAAAACATTAAGGCTAATCTGTCTCTTTTGAAAAGAACAGAGAGCATTTTGTGAATAATGCCTCTTACATTCCAGTCTTTAGTGCCAAAATGTCCCCAGGACATTAAGCAGTGGGCAGGCTGGGCACCGCTGACTATAATGGCCACAGTCCCAGCATTACCTGTCATCATCTTACCACCGTCCATCTGCTCTGCACTGCAGGTACTGTATACTCATATGCCAGCTCTGCACTTGGGCATATGGGCCCATGCCAGACCAGAGAGAATCAGGACATGGCTTCCCTGGGTCAGGAAGGAGGGCCACTGTGGCCCATATGGTCATGGCTTGGCAGGGACATGAGGAGGAGGAAAGGGAGGCAGGCTGGTACCAAGGCTTATTGGTACCACTGTAGCTTTAGCATGTTAGACAACAGCCAAGGAGCACTGAGCGGGCCCCCTAAGTCTGTCCTGGAATGTTCTTCAGACCTGCTGTTATATCACTCACTCACACTCCCAGATTATGACTTGCTATGTATGAGCAGTTCAACATTTTCCATATTTGAACATTTTGTTCTTGCTGAAAGATCTTTGAAGTAACTTGTTCAAACGGTGCGCTGAAACTCTGACCATTTCCACAAAGACCATGAATAATTCATGTTTTTATAAGTTGAGAGCATTTTCCGCTGTTTCACTGTTGTGTCTCAGTTCATAGCACGACTAAATTATCCTGTCCTCATGCATCTGTAAGCTATCTACGAAACAGTGTAATTTACTGAAAGTAGAAGTTGTACAGCACATGTACCATTCTGTAGTTAAACGCGTTCTTTGTAGCTTTTGATCTTCTGGGCTTGACCTTTGTCACCCATTTTAGAAACACATCAACTCTGTACGACCGTAGAGACTTTCTGCCAAAGCGAGACCTCAGATCCGCTCCATTTGATTGAGAAACCAAAATCTAAAGTCCAGCTTGTCTGGCACTCATCACCTCCATGTTACATCAGGGTCTCATTGAAAAGACATGTCAATGCGTTTTATGTTCCATAAGTTAATTTGAGCTTTGATTCTGGCTCAGGTTTCATGTTGTTCCTGGCTGTTTGCAGAGCATTTCTGGGTTACTGGCTTTCTCTATTAAGGGATGTGAGGTGCTCCTGACAGTCATAAACTCCACCGCAGGGATCACAGGGAGGTCTTGTGTAGTGTGTAGCTGTGGTTTTGCAGGGGAGCTGTGCCTGGTATGGGGCAGGGGTAAGAACTGTTATGCCACTGTCTGGTCACCTGCTCCCAAGGCCAGGGTTCATGAGGATTTGAGGAGATTTCTTTCCTGATATAATTCCTCTGTGGCAAGGGGGAAATTAATGTGCCGGTCCTGCAACAATTCCCCCTCGAGCCCCAGCACTGCAGAGCAGAGCACAGTAGGCGAAAAGCAGCCCAGCTGCTCGTGTGACACAGTGAAGACTCTGCAGCTGCACACACACACAGTTTGTACCTCTGCTGCACTCGTGCTTCACCCCCTCTGTCTCCTCTTCTTCTATCCTCCCCCCTCCTCCACCTCCTCTGTATAACTCTTCTTCTCCGTCTCATGTCCACTGCTTATCCCCGTGCAGGTGGGCACCCTAGAGCTGCAGGCTCAGTTGGAGAGCAGAAAGAAAGGCATGGTTGATGGGAGGACAGCTTCTCTGGGCCCCCACCGCCCTGCTAACCATGACAGCAGAGAGGGTGTTGATGGAGCAGGAGAAAGAGCACGAGGATCCTCCTACCAGCTCTCCTATGCCACCCTGCGGCAGCCCCCACCTCCCGCCATGGGCATGGAGGACTGGGCCAGCAAGCACCTCAACATGCACACACAAGGCCTGTTCCGACGCCGTGTCTCCATCGCCAACATGTTGTCGTGGAACCGTGGATCCATCAAAAAACCCATGCTAGTCACCAGCAACCGCGCCGTCAGAAAAGAGGCCTGCGAGATGTTCAAGCTGGTGCAGGCCTACATGGGAGACAGGCCTTCGCGTCTGGACCGCCGTCACTGTGCCCTACTCATCGTCACCAAGTGCTGGGACATGCCGGGGCTGCGGGACGAGCTTTACGTGCAGCTGGTGAGACAGACCACAGGCAATGCCAGCCCCAGAAGCTTGGCGGCAGGCTGGGAGCTGATGGCTGTCAGCTTGGCATTCTTCGCCCCCTCGCCCAAGTTCCGCTGCTACCTGGAGGGCTACATCCAGAGACACACGGAGCCCACCAGCGACAAGAAATGTGAGTCTCAGACTGAGCAACAGGGTGGGTCACCTTTCTTTCTTTTATACCTCCCTGTATTGTCTGACAGTCAGTGTTGTTTGTGTAGTATAGAGAGATGTCTTACTTTTTAAAATTAAATTAGCATTTTCTTCTATGCCTTTCTCTATCTCATCAGGACTTGAATATAACTTAGTCAGTATGATCATGATAGAAAGCACAGTATTGTTTTTAATGAGTCCACTAATCTGATTGTCGGCCTTGTGTTTCAGAAATATGACCTTTGCTATCTTCTGTTTCATAGTGACTCAGTTCATATTAGAACAGCAGGAGCTAAAGCTGAAGAAAAATTCAAAGTCCAGGAAGAAGCGGAAACAAAATACAGACGAGGAAGAAGGTAAATCCTTTGTTCATTTACGTGCTCTTCAGTCCAAAATATTGCTTTAAGAACATTGGATCCTCAGTAATTCCCATTTGTACAAGCTTATCTGGCTGACTGAGCACAAAGTACAGTAGGTAGGGGTGGGAGTCCTAAAGATGTTTTTCTACATTCATCCAAAGCTGTCTAGAGTCTCTAAGCAATGCAAGCCATAACAAATCTAACATATCGCTCCCTGTAGAGTGACCATTCTGAATCAGATGGAAAATTCAGTGCTGTGCAGTTTGTCAGATGATGTGCTTGCAGACACAATGAATGGGTTTCACAGAAAGTTGAGCTGGAAAAAATATGTAGGATGAGAATTTCAGATAGTTCTGTACACGCACAATGGACCACACTGTGAATCATATTAGCGGTCTCTCTTGCCACTTAAGGGGATACCTACTCATTGGCACGCGCCCTCATTAGAGCAGCCCACAGTGGGTTCTGTGACCAGGCTCTGCTGATGATGTCACCAGAGAGGAACCCAATCGTCTAACTTGCAGACACCACAGCAGTGGCCTCGCACATTGTACTTGAGTGACTCAGACTTGGTGCTTTATGCTGGAAAAGCTCCAACTGACTAAGAGGTCAGAAAGAAGGCCTACTGAACATTTCTGACTAACTCCAAAGGTCTTTTAGAGAGAGGAATCTTGATGAAAGCCAAAAAGAAAAAAAACGACTCACATGTACAAAAACAGAATAATGAGAGCTGCTGTTTGCTTGATGGATGGAGGAGCTGGAACACGTTGTGTCTGACCAGAGCAATGAGCAGCTGTGAGTAGCAGGAGTAGGAGTCGCATGTGGGAACTGGAGGCCTCTTGTCAGGCCAGACCGGGCCTGTTCAGCCAGCGCTTGGCTTAGCATAGATTTGTCTCATAAACAATAACGAAGACTAGACTGAGCTTCCTTTAATGGTGTTTTTGTTGTTTAGCTTCAAGCCATGTGTAGACAGGTGTCATGCCTTTCTCAGCCTGGTACAGTACACTCAAGCTCCTAATGAGCTCGTGTTTCTCCAGGGCTTTGGTTGCCTGGTTGTTGTTGTTTTCATGCCATCAAACCTGATGTAAATATAGACCACCAGTAGTGGTTAAACCCTTTCTCACTGCGTCACAGAGGCTCTGCACTCTTGCTTTTCCATGAGTAAGTGTACAGCCTCTGCGTTGGGAGCCTTGGGAAAAATAGCCCAAGATCAAGGGCAAATTATTGGTATGATCTCTCTAATTAAACATAATTATAGTCGATCTTGGTCAAATTAGCATTAGTTGTAAGCGTGCATTGGAGTCACCTGTTTGCTATAAATCTGGGGGCTTTGAGTGTAGGAAACATGCTGGAAAGTGTTTGTGCCTTTTTGTTTAAATCCCATCAGTGGGTTTGTCCATCCGGCCCTGGTTCATATAGCTAATACAGTGGAGATTCTGGGAACAGCAATAGATTTCATGAGAGCTCAAGTGTTTGTTGTAAACCTGAGTAACCACAGCATTGAAAGATGGGGAAGATTTATTTTCATGAGCGCACATGATGACCCAAAAATCAAGGGTTTTTTTTTTTTATTATTATTATTTTGGCTTTTTGTCTGAGAACTAAAATTGTCAAGAATCTCTAACTTTTAAAGAGACAGATGGGGTTCTTATGCAGCATGTGTCTCTGGAAATACACCCCACCTCAGAAAACAGCATTGATGCTCTAATGCAGTTGACGTCCAAAATAGATTTGGGTCCCACAGTAGCTTCTTAGGGCAGGTAGCAGACAGGGAGCTGCTGTGTTTCTCATTTTCCTCTGAGCCCTTTATGTCTGTGTACGCTGATGAATCACCTGAACGTTGGATGTGTGGGCCGGATCCTGTCTCTAAAGCTTTTGTTCAACAGCAGTAAATCTTCCCTCAGCCTGGCAGTTTAGCCAGGCCTGCTCTAATCCCCATATGCCAGAATCACACTGTCAACATGTCTCTCCAGTTACTACTGCCTTCCTCTCATACACCATTTGACATCTGTGGGGGCAAAGACATTGTTTGTCCTGTTTGTGAGAAAGAATTTAAATCATTTATTATTGTGTGTGTTCAGTAATGCCTGATGCTTAAGGGTTTTATTTTGTGGTCATAAAATTCTGTGCATATTGTCTCTCATGGACTTTGGCTTTATTGTTTCTCAGCCTTAAATTTGCCTCTGTCAACAGGTCTGCCTATTAGCACATATGCCAAGTTCTGCCATCGGAAGCTGCAGAAAGTTGCCATCACCGGAGGCAAAAAGGTAAGCTTGAAGAACAGAAAGAAGAGCAGTTAAGCTTTAGATACTGCATTTACATGCTATCAAAAATATGTCACTTTCCCATGATAAAAATAGGACGAATCAGTTTCTAAGTTATGATTCGGATCTGAGTCATCCTAGATACAGTCACAGCCAGAGACATAATTACAGGCACACTGGCACAGTCACAGGTAGAGACATAAACACAGACGCAGTCATACTAGCACAGCTGCAGACACAGCCATGATTAGTATCATAGCACCTGACATTCCCAGGTAGTAAATCTCCTCTCCTCACTTCTCCCCCCTTCAGGGTCTACGTAAGCCCACCTTGGAGGAGATCGACCACAGTAGGCGGGCCATCGTCACGCCCTCCCTGTTTGGCAGCTCCCTGGAGGAGGTCATGGAGAGGCAGAGCGAGCTCTTCCCAGACAGGAAACTGCCCTGGGTGCAGGTTCAGCTTTCCCAGTATGTTCTGGCTCTGGGCGGGGCTCAGACAGAGGGCATCTTCAGGTAAGATAGACTTAACTCAGCCAATTACATGCCTCGACTTGAGCAGTGTGATAGAGGTGGAGTTTAGGAAATTAGAAGGGGGTCTTAGGTGCTGTATCTGTGTGTGTGTGTGTGTGTGTACTTTATTGTATGTATAGTGTGTATAAACAAATGTGTGTGGTCTCTCGTAGCCCTGTATTTCAAAGTAGGCTTTCCCTGTGTACAGTACACACAACAGACAGCAGAACAAACACAGCCCTGCTTTGCTCCTTAGACCAGCTCTGTTTAATTTGATACTTCATGATATGTGTTTACATTACTGCTTAAGCTTACAAGCACGTGGGAGCTTCACAACTGTGTGTTTGTGTAGGGTTTTCTCCAGCAAATTTAATTCTGTAACATCTTGAATTGCTTAGAAAAGTGTTCCCTCTCGTCAAACGTACCATATATGGATCTCTCTGCGAAACTGCGCTTCAGCACGGGGACTTTCCTGAACAGTTCGTCGTTTGGTTATATTATGTTTATTCTGTTTTTGTTTTGTTCTAAAGTACTGAAAACAAAGAACACAGTACTTTCAGCCACCAGGCCATATTTGAAGCCAACTGGGTGTGCAAGTAATGGATTTGCCACAGGGCTTGCAGAAAGAATAATGGTGGAGGTAGAGGTCCCTCTTGTGGCCATTGAGTGTAACTATCATGCTGTGTTCTCTTTTTAGAGTGCCTGGAGACATTGATGAAGTGAATGCATTGAAGCTTCAAGTAGACCAGTGGAGAATCCCAGAGAATCTCTCTGACCCCAATGTTCCAGGTGAGGAAGGATGAATTTTGCATAAAGAATGTGGTTTGTTGTGCTTCTACGTAAACATATAAGTTGGGCGTGAATATAAATAGTAAGAAGATGTTTGTCTTGTTCAGCCTCTCTCATGAAGCTGTGGTATCGGGAGCTGGAGGAACCTCTCATCCCAATGAACTTCTACAAGCAATGTGTCAGTAACTGTGACGACCCAGTGGCGGCCATTGCTGTGGTTCAGTCTCTGCCTGAGCTCAACAGGCTGGTGCTCTGCTACTTCATCCACTTCCTGCAGGTAACCAACATGTTGACAAAGATTTATAATCCCCTCAAACAGAGCCCTTACTCTGTTCCACTAACACTAATATCACAATATATCAAGATTTTGACCATGTTTGTTTCTTGTGTTTCCATCTTAAGATCATTTTAATGGATTGGTTAATGGTTGCAGACACACATGCACCTATTTGTAATATTGTATTCAAGTAAAGAACTAAAATAACAATAAACCACAAGTCATATCACTTTATATTTTTATGTTATGTTATGTTTTCACATATGTTTTTTTGTTATTTCAAATGACTGAAGAACAAATGTAGACAATTATTTTAGTAATTTACTAATTTTTGCCTTAAAATGTATATTTTGATTGTTATTTTCTACACATTAACTTGCATGCAATCCTTGTCATGAACTTAAATCCTGACAGTTGTTTTAAACCTCACAGTAGTTTTAAAGCTAAAAATGAACTCAAACTGAACTATGTACTGACAACAAACCTCAACTTGGACAGCTGTACATTTGAACTGATTTGATCGATGAGCGTGACTCATACATTACTCACTGCAGTTCAAAGGTTAGTCTGTACACTCAACTATGCTCATTGCTCTCTCTGCTTCCATCCTGATTATCTCTAGGTATTTGCTCAGCCATCCAACGTGGCTATAACCAAGATGGATGTGAACAACCTGGCCATGGTGATGGCCCCCAACTGCCTTCGATGCCAGTCCGATGATCCACGGATCATCTTCGAGAATACACGCAAGGAGATGTCCTTCCTGAGAATGCTCATCGTTCACCTAGACACCAGTTTCATAGAAGGGGTGGTATAGACACTGTAAACCACAGAGCCCACCTCGGGGTGCTGAGTCAGCCCTCCAGCATCTAGTTACACATTTGGAATCATGCATAAACACTGTTTCTGTTCAGACCACACTGGAAACTCTTACAACACAAGGGGTGTGAAAACAGCTTGGACTTTGGACCCTTGTTCTCACTTGCTTTCTTACTGAGAGACAATACACATCACCTTTAAGTTTCACTGTGTTTTTGATACTTAAATCAACAGTGATAGCTTTCAAGTAGCTCACTTGACTGTATTTTCTAACCCCTGCATGTGAAAACAGATTTACTCTCTCATTTCTTTCTGAATGGGTAGAACTACAGTTTAATTTGACGACTGGGCTGTGAAGTGAGAATCGGTGGTGTGCTGGACATCTAGCACACTGGGACAAATACTGGTGGTTCGGTGGACCATCAAAAAAAAACAGCCGTCTCTGTGTGCCTGATATTCAGGGTGTGCATGAGAGCGTGCTGAGTGCATGTTCCAGGGACTGGGCTCACTAGCCAATCATCCCCTCCCCCAAGAGTCTTACAGTATTTACTTCAGAAGTATTCACTTGCACAACAAAAGTAAAGACAGCAGTGTTGACATTCTTTTTTTTTTTTTTTGCTCTGGTTTCATTCAAGTGTGTTTGTGTGTGTGTGTGTGAGTGTGAACAAAAGACACAGCCTTCTTTTATCATGTACAGAAAAAAATGAAAATATGAAAAATAAGAGAACTCTTGTAATGGTGTCTTATTAATAAGCTTGCCTGTGCTGTTTTAAGTAGTTGTACTGATAGCTGGTCTCCTCGTATTTCATTTTTACGAGATCCAAGAAGCTGCGCCACCACAGCTATTTTGACAGAGTACGGAGCCATCATTTCAAGGCACATCCTGGGAGAATGTGCAGAAAGCTCTTTTTAACGGATGGTGGTGATTTTCTAAGAAAATAAACTTGGACGTGCTTCGATTTTACAACTCTAAACACTCAAAGTGAAGCCAGGGTGTTGTAATTGCAGTTTATGTCATAGTGATGTGGGAGGTTGGTTATTCAACTGAAAATACTCTTTCTCTGTTCTCTAGTCTTTCAATCGGAATTGTGTTCTCTTTTGTTTATGGTCTGTATGTATTTTGGCTCAGGTCTCATGATAAAACGGGTGTTGGATGTGATAACTGTACATGGCCTCCCTCACAGACTGAGAATTTGATTCATCTACCACAATCCCCTGTACTGAGAATATGGAGTTCTGTTCAACTGTCAAGCACTATGAGAATGTAGATGAAGCTTTTTGTGTCCCCTCTCAGGCTTTGCTGATGTAAATATATTCTGCGTGTAAATAGTATTAACTCTCCTTAAGTGTATTCTAATGATCCAGGTTGAGGGTGAAGTTAAATGTTGCTGTAAAGAGCAATAAAAAAATGTTTTTGTAATTAACTGTTAATTTCTCTGCTGTAACCGCCTGCCTTTTGAACATAGGACTGATTCAAACCACTTTCCATGTGTGTATATGTGTGTTTGCATACTTTCTTGTTATAATATGGAATGGCTGTCCATAAATAAAGGTTTGTTCAATTGTAGACTGGATGCATCCTGTTTATTTCTGAGACATGCCTGCCTTTATTTTGATAGTGGATCACAGAGAGGAGACAGGAAGTGAGGGGGGGCTACATGCAACAAGACCCCTAACGGGAAGTTGCATTCACATGGTCAGTGTCACTAGCCAACACTTAAGTAAGAAGAATAAATTCACAATAACAATATCATCATTGAATAACAATAAATCATTGATGTAGCAAAATTAGCTCAACAGACACAGTGCGGCACAGCTGAACTTAACACTGAGCTCTTTCATTGTTACTCATTCAGAATGTTGTTTATTTGATTGGGATTCTCTAAAATGTTTTCAGGTGAAATGTAATGTAAATGTAATATTTGTACAATGTATGTATTTACACATCACATTTGGATGTAATCATGACTAAATTAATGTATATAATTAATGTACATGTATAATATAAACTTGCATATATTCTGGCTTTTAAATTGACAGTATACACAGTTTAAGGGGTCTACAGGGGCCAAATTCATTCATTAAATAGACAACCCTGATTCCAAAAAAGTTGGTTAAAACGTAAATAAAAACAGTCATTTGCAAACAAACTGTGTTTACTGACAACAGCTCAAATGTTCCTGAGCCCATGTAGTAATCTCCTTTCCACGATCATGTGTTCACAAAGTGGTGAATTTTGCTTGTGAACAAGTCTTTCCAGGATGAACCTTTCATACCCAATCATGATACTATCAACTGTTACCAATGAACCTGTTTACCGGTGGAATGATCCAAACAGATGTTTTTGGATGAGGCCACAACTTTTTTTTATTGCTCTTTGGTTGCCTCTGTCCCAACTTGTTTGAAACGTATCACTGCCATCAAACTCAGAATAAGCATTTATTTACAAAAGTCAATGGTGATGAGGTCAAACATAAATATATTATCTTTGTACTGTTTTCAATTGAGAACAAAGGATTAGCAAATTATTATATTCTGTTTTAATTATTTGTTTATGTTTTGCACAGTGTCCAGATGCTTTAGGAATCATGATTGTGTTCCTGAATTTGGATCTTAAAAGGAACTTAAATTTTCAGTTAAAGTGAAAATCAATGATTTTGACAATGAGCATTGATAGATAATGGATAAATTAGTGCACTGTAACAAATACATTTACTTTTAATGGATTATATGCATGTTTTCACCATCACCCTAAAATCACTTAGAATGAACCAAAAACATCCAGAATTTTACTCTTAATAAAAAAAAGAGGTCTTTCTGAGGAGCATCAAGGTTTTAGTCAGTTTTTTGGGTTTTTACTCACTAAACTGTGCATATACGTCATTAAATATCTTAATATATCACAATGCATACATTTGCCTATTAATTATCCCCTCAATATCCTATTAAAAATAGGTCACCTATTTACATCATTATTAATGGATAAGTCAATAGATTTATAAGTAATAAAATGAAAGAATTTGTTTTAATGAGGTTCTGTCTGGTCTGTATGGGACATAATTTATTTTTATAATTTCGATTCGGCAGTGAAAACTCTAAGTATCCCTTGAAAGCAGAAGCAGTTACCCGTTGCATTTCTCAATCCACCAGTATTTCCCTGAAAGGCTTTTTAAATGGTACACTTGCACCGTGTTGCACAGTCAGACACAGAAAATAAGGATCTGCATGAATAATTTAGACACACAACATTCAGAAGGCTTTTAAGTCTATTTGCCCAGAGTTATGAAAGCTGTATTCATCTTTTATCTGTGACTCACAGGTGAAAGAGTTAGCAAACAGATATAAGCCACTCCACATACTGTCACACAGCATCACCCTCGTTCATCCAATATGTACATATTCAGCTGTTTATCCTTTCATGCACATGACTGCACAAAACTGCCACCTGCTTCGTCTATCACTCTGCAGCAATCACGTACCTGTCTGCCACTGGTGAAAAGCTGGACATGCACTGTGACCGTGACAGCCTGGTGGAAACTGCATGCTGGACTGGAATAAGTCAAAGACAACAGATAGAGGAGAAATCAATTCTGCCTCTTTCAGAAAACACACTTAGTGACACAAGGCATGAAAATGGCAGATTTTATTTTCTAATTATTCTAACTGCAAAAACATCTATTGAGAGAGCAGCTGTGATTTCAAAGCACTGCAATTTTATGGGGTTAAATACATTTTAAGAAGGTAAGTTACATTTATTATGAGTTTACAGTTTCATTGTGAAAGTTGTATTATCATCATCAATAGTTCATCAACTTTAACTTTAACTAACTATATTATTACTATGAGCACTGCACTTAAGTATAATTTTCAACATACTGGCATTTTAAATGTATATTGTCATTTTCCACAACTTTCACTCTTTACTTCACATTTGTTGTATTCAATCGTTCCATTACTCCCATTAAAATCCTGCTTTTTGTTGGACAAGCCAACTTTAGGATGAGTTTTGAAATGAGAACTTTTACTTGTAAAGTATTTTTCCATTGTGGTCTACTGGCGCTTTTATTTAACTAAATAGTAATCTTCCAAAATAAATGATAGATAGATAGATAGATAGATAGATAGATAGATAGATAGATAGATAGATAGATAGATAGATAGATAGATAGATAGATAGATAGATAATGGATAATAAGGCAACATTGGGTTAATGGTACTCATTATAATATACATTTATCAGTGCTTTCGCTTCTAAATGTTCATCAACACGGGCAGTTGATGGCGCATGCGCAATGCGGCGCCACACAGCCCGCGCCGGTGCTGAACGCAACGGGGAGAAATTCAACTGCGTGATCTGGAGTGGGCAGACGGAGGCGGCGGTACCTGCACTTTAAAGGGATTACACTGTACATTTGACACCCAGCCGGACAAAGAGTGACTGGAGAACAGGTAGGAAACTGAAATGCTGTCTAACCTTCACTATAATGCGTAATAACACCGTGAGTTGGCCCCGTTTGTTGACCGCATCAGCAGCGGAGATGGAGCCGCATGTCGGCTTTCTGAGTTCAAAACAAACGTGACGAAGTAGGTAACAAAATGTTACGCTAGGATATTTCGTTGTTCTGTTAGTGTAGCTACTAATTTGTCTTTTCTTTGCCGTGTTATATTTCACTGGGTGTTACTAAATCTGTCGGTGGTCCGTTAGTTGGTCAAGTTTAATGCTTCACATTTGCACGCCGCTTCGCTCTCAGCAGGAAAAGTACAAGAAGTAGGCCTAGCGCGAGGCCCCGAGGAGCTCAGTGACTGACAGCTGCCTCGCCAATCAGACGCGACCACCCGCCCGTCGCCGACTCTTTCGACCAGTCATATTTGCCCAAGGCGCTGACGTAAACGACGGTATTCTCCCGCTACGCCCACTGGTTATAAAACACCGGACAATAAAGTACAAATACCAGGAGAAGTGGTCAACAAAAGGAAACCTAGAGGAAGATCAAGCAACGGCATTTAATTTAATTTATAAATAAATAATTTGTAATTCATAGTGAGTGTGTGCTCAAAAATTAAAAGGCTGCAGGGTGCTGTTTTTTTCCCGATTATTACAGTGAATACCAACGATTTAATTAATCAATGCATAATATATTTCTTGCAACACATTTAAATAGATCACAAAATAAGATTAATGAACTGATCACTCATAATGTGCTTCCTGGCTCTTGATTGTGACATCACCAAGTCCCGGTTTGCGCCCTGCCTGTGTCTTTATCTTTCTGCAGGCCAGAAAAAAACACCCAGTTTGATTTAAAATCTTGAATCTCACAGGCAGATTATTGATCCCTCTCTAATATCGTGTTCGGTTTCTGCCCGCAATAGACGGATAATAACACGGATCTTTGCCATTGTCTCCTATTGTGTCTATGCGTGAGATCGGCTGACCAGAAAACACGTGGGCCGAGTAGTGTGAAGATATCCGGTTTGTAGGTTGCACAGAAAGCCAATAACTCCAGACTGTCTTCGCTATGATGAACCGAGGCAGCCGTTACCCGGACAAAAGTAAGACGTTTTCATATATAATGCAAATCGTTTAGCTCTTAGTAAAGGATGCCGATGTCTCAATCCGTTCTGTGTAATCTGTGTGGCCGACAAAAGAGGCGCTGTCATCGGGAGGGAATTGAAAATTTCCATACAAGACAAAAAGATTATCCTCCTTCGCCGAGCCTTTTATTACAGGGGCTGGACATCAGCAGTAGACCACGGGCCTGTATTTGATGAGACTGCATAGACAAGGACCCAGTTTGAGGAAGCAGATATTGTTTAAACCAGTCGAGCATTATCTTGGTGCATGATTGCATAATTGCCTGCCAACTGACTGGTGGGGGCTTCAGAAGGAAGTGAAAGCTATGAACATGTTATCTTGTGCCATTTCTCATTGTTCCTTTTTGATTTGTATTATAATGATGAAATACATTAAATATTGCTCATTTTGATAGAGATCCTCATGGGAACCTGTGTGAGGTGGTTCTTAGGCACCCTTGTTGTCTTAACTAGTGATCACTGAACATCTGGTATTGGTTACACATTTCACCACCATTTAAGGGGCATGGCTCACCGTTATATACGTGTAAGATTTCCCTAGCTTTACACTGTGTTGTACAATAATGCAGCATGTGTAATATGTAGCTTGTGTATGATTGCACTGGTAATATCTTTTAGCCTGGATTGCATTATTGTTCTGCTGGCATTCAGTGGGAGTGGCATACTTGTCTTTTAACACCAAAATTGCTACTCAGGTGCAAAGCTGTGATTTGCCACAGTATTCTGGTGAAATAATTGTTAGTGATGACCCGAGAGAGACAAGGCTGACTGCAAGGTTGTCTGTAAAGTCCTCGATAGTCACATCTATTGTGTTCTTGGCTAGACACAATGTGTGTTTCTCAGTAGTGTACCCAAGGTCATACAGGTGTAGTTTTGATTGGTATGCTTATTGGTTAATGTGTGTGTGTGTATGTGTGTGTACAGGAAGGGAGCCTTGATGTGGGCAGTATGAGTAAGACGCCCCCTACCAGAAGAGGGATAACATTTGAGGTGGGAGCTCAGCTTGAGGCCAGAGACAGCCTCAAAAACTGGTGAGTCATGGCCTCGCTCATTCCTCTTCATCCCTGTAACTGTCCACTTCCTTCACTCTCTCTCATCAATTCTCATTGTCTCCTGGGCTGGAGTTAGCTGATTTGTATGTCTATCAAACATTAAAAGATGAAGAAAAGAGTGAAGAAGGCCACTCAAACCTTTTTTGGCTCCTTTACCAGTAATCAACAGCTGCTGATGAATATGTTCTCTCAAACAGCCTTTGTTCTGGATTGATAGTGAAGGACAGTAAAATAAATCAGTGAATGTTAAATAATTTTAGAAATCATTTTAATGGTTACAGTCTACTAAAGATTGAAATTAAAATTGTTGGAAAGATTGTTTGGTTTTTTTTTCAACAGAAACCCCATGACAGTGGCGTCACAATCACCACAGTGTGAGCAGCCTTTTTGAATAGACCAATAGTCCTGCTCCTCATGGGATATGACAATTCCTGTATGAGTTACTCAACAGTATCAGTTATTCATTGCATTACTCTTGCATTACCTCATTCAGATGAGGCATTTGATGGATGCATTTAAAAACACTGTTGATATTGGCTAAAGGATAAACCAGCTCACCTCCTGAAATACTGGGAGTAGTATCATGCAAATGGAGGTTGTAACTTTATCGTAGTACTAAATTTGTAGTCGATAAAAGTAATCAAATTCTACTAGCGTGTTACTGCTCGACACTGTCCCCAGCACAGCATCCTCTTAAGTTAAGGAGCATCCCATGATTCATTGTGTTTCTTTACGTTTAACATTTTCTGGATTGATTTCACCTGACTTGCCACCCTCATAATGTTATGTGTTATGTTGAGATAAAGAACAAGGTGCTTAGATCTCACCATCCCAAATCACGCATTATTGAAATTCTTTTGTCATGCAGGTATGCTGCCAACATAGAGAAGATTGACTACGAAAGTGAAAAAGTACTTATCCATTACCGCCAGTGGAGCCACCGTTACGACGAGTGGTTTGACTGGACAAGTCCCTACCTGAGACCCGTAGAGAGGGTTCAGCTGAGGCGACAAGGCCTGCAGGACGACGGACCTGTACCTGTAAGTTAAGAACATTATTCACGCTTGCTTTGCTTGCTGTGTTGCATAGAGCATTTGTAAGTTTGTCCCACTTCTGGATTACCCTGTGTTCCTCTAGCCTTTGTTCCAAGGAGTTTTTCTGCACAAAGAAGTTCCTTATCTTTCTTTCTAGCTAAAAAAATGATACTGGGGTTTTATTTTTCACACACTAAATGGACATGTTGTAGTGTGTCTCATGTTTACATGAGAGAAAAATGTTTACATTGTGCGGTTTTAGAACAGATGTAAAAACAGTGATGGTTTGTAGGCATTTACTGCTACCTACCATTATATGTTGACAAGATGTCTACAGTCTGTCAGTCCTAGATCTAATGTCTCTGTCCTTCTTCCAGGGCTTTCATGTGAATGACAAGGTCCTTGCCAGCTGGTCTGACTGCCGTTTCTACCCCGCTAAGGTTATTTCCGTTAATAAAGATGGTGGGTATCAATAACCTCAGGTGTTAAACATGTTCTATGTGTATTCATTTTATTACTATTTTATTACAAGTTAATGATTATAATAAGTTAAAATAAGCAAATTTTTTCTGAAAAATATAAAAACATATTTCTGCTTACTCAAGTTGTATGTTCTCAGTGTAAGTTGAATGCCAAAATGGCATTTCTGTAACTGGTGCAGCAAATAGATCTGTTTAATGAACAATTACAGAACTCTAAATTTGAGAACAAAAAGAACAATTGAAATGCTGCTAGTTAAAATCTAGTCTCTAATCAGCTGCCTGATGAGCAGCTGGCACTTGTGTAAAATATGGTTTACACCAGTTCTTCTTTATCCACCTCAGCATCCTACACTGTGAAGTTCTACGATGGCGTCATCCAGAAAGTAAAGGGAATACACGTGAAGCCTTTTATTAAAGAGGTACATGTGATTTATTGATAAAACATGTCCAAAATGAATCTCACTGTCTCGAGTGCTATTTTTTGCTCTTGTCTCCCTAAACCTCTTCTTTGTTCCGCTGAAATAGAGAGGTGGTGTTGGTGGAGGGAAGTCTAGGTCCACTGAAAGAAATATGGTTAGGAGGATCCCAAACCGCAGAGACAGGAGGCCTCAGGAGAATGGCGGTCCCAAGAACAAGCGAGCCAGACGCAGCACCTCTGACCAGGAGGAGGACAGCAACAGTGAGGATGAGGAGCGGGAAGAGATGATGGTTAATGAGAAGAACAAGAAAATAAATGGCGAGGTCGAGGCTGCACCCACTATCAAACAGGAAGAGGAAATGGAGCAAGCAGACCAGAACAAACCCAGGGATGCAGAAAAGGGGACAGCACTCACAAATGGGGTTAAGGTTGAAGGAGATGAGCACAATGAGAGATGCCACATAAATGGAGAGGTAAAGAAGGAAGAGGTAGAATTAGAACAGAGTGGAGCAAAGCCATACACAGAGTCGCCTAAGCCATACACAGAGTTACCCTCTCAGACGTCAGCACAGACGGCGCAGGTGTCCGTCACTATGACAACCACAGAATCCAATGGAGATGTGGAGCAGAAGCCAAACGTCCAATCAGAAAGCTCTCAGCCTGCAGCGGATGTGCCACCTCCCCAGCCTGTGAAACGTAAGTGTTAATGCAGTAAATTAGCAGAAATGTCATCTGATCTGTAGGGCTGTGAAAATGACTGTCTGAGCACAGTAAATATCACGTGGAATATGGTCCTATTTTGAACACTTAAATGAATAAACAAATGTCTCTCTCGTCTTTGATAGCGGTAAGGAAGCAGGGCTTCCACAACCCCAACAGATTCAGCAGAGAACCATGTGAGTACTCAAAACTGAAATGAATACACAAATCACTTCAGTCTTTGATTAGAATTATTTATGCTATAATATACTATTTATGTTGCTCTTTGTTTTAGTGTACCGAGTTATCAAAAATCAACCTCCTCCAGTCCTGTCCATCAACCTCGACCACAACCCGTTCAAGTGCAGCGCTCCTGGCTGCACAAAGTCATTCCGTAAAGCTAAGCTGTTGCACTACCATATGAAATATTATCATGGCGAGGAGCAGCCTCCAGAGGGGGAGCACAGCCCCACCAGGAGTGTCCAGACCAGGGCCTCTGAGAAACAGGTTACTGCCAGTGGTTTGGACGGCCCAAAGAGAAGGCGCACCATCTCTGCCTCTATGCGTAAGTTCCCCTCTACATTCATTTCTGTCCCAATTGAAGTGATAGAGTCTTATTAGAAACTGGATCAGCTACTATTTCTACAAAATTCAAACTAAACACTTTTTGCTACAACAAAATCTGTAATGCTTAATCATGACAGACTTTAATTACTAATCACTCACTGATTAAACAAGGCTGCTTGGTGAATGTTGTAAATCCAGTCTTGCTTAAATATCAATGCTTTCGGCTCACTTCTGCTCTTTTCTTTGATTTTTCTCAGACTCTGTTGGAGCTGCCAC
This sequence comes from Centropyge bicolor, assembly GCA_037975185.1. Lineage (NCBI taxonomy): Eukaryota > Metazoa > Chordata > Actinopteri > Pomacanthidae > Centropyge > Centropyge bicolor. The sequence goes on along the minus strand of JBBMOC010000051.1, from coordinate 2,289,575 downwards.
AGCTCCCCGTGGCGAGGTGAAGACTGCAGGCAGGCGCACATCAGCCCCACCTGTAGTCAACACACAGGGCCATCAGCAGAGGGCACTGCTGAGGGAGAAAAGCAAGGAGAACCAGCTGGACAGGAATGGATGCCAGCAGCAAGACAAGGACTCGGACAAGAGTTGCTTTGACATTGGTCAGTATCATGCAGTCAGAAGGTGTTGTTTATTCAGTGAGAGAATTACTGACTGTTTTGTATATTACATAGAGTCCTAGAATTAGTTTCTTCTTAGTCTTTGTACAACACAGTTTATCTTACAGAATAGTAGTAGTAGTACAGTAGAATAGTATTTATCTTATGAGAATAATACCTTCAGTATTAGTCATACACAGAGAAGACTTAACTCTTGCAACTTAATGTTCCCCAGGGTCAGTAAAAGACAAACTGAAAGAGAAACCAAAACAGAAGGACTTCCTCCGCATTAAACTAAAGAAGAAAAAGAAGAAAAAGAAGGCCAAGTCTGGTAAGAAGGGGTCCCTGGCATTGGGCCTCCTCACATACCTGCTGCTCTGCATGTGCACTCACTGTGACATTGTGGAAATGGCTAGCCTGCAAAGCATAAAGTTCTCCATTCACTCCTCTTGGTGTGGTGGCTGAGCCTTTGTGTGTGGGAGAAGTGTCACATCTGGGGGTGTGTGCGTGCGTGGAAGGAGGCACACCTACTTTTTCTGAACAATTCTTAAATAATACCATATATTAGGTGCTCCACTGCAAACATTTTAACTGACAAGTGCTTTGTGAAAAATAATTGAACAATATATACAGCTCCAGCACATTGTCTTTTATACCATAGCTTGCATTAGGTCTTGTGTACAGTTCTGACAGTGTTGGCCAGCTTTTTATTGTGGCACTGATATAGACTAATCCATACACAAATCCAACACTGTTCTCACTATTCTTAGTTGCCATTCACGTCTTATTGTACTTTTGGCATGCACACAGATGTATAGTTTACCTTCCACATTGGTTATTTTATACTATTAAAAGGGCTGAAGGGCCGGTATGGATTTTATCAAATTGATTGTCCCTGACTGTTATTGAGTCTATTATTTGTCCGTGTTTGTTCTGCCACATTTTGTCACCTCCTGATGGGCGTCTGTTTAGCATTTTCACATTTGACATTTTGTTCTACATCTGCTTCCCCCCCTTCCCTGTATTAACAGACTACACAGGTAGTGAGGAGAATATTGACATCTCAGTATTGGGTCGTCAGTCCAAATTGAATTTGCCATTCAAACCCCCCCCCTCACACAATCACAAGCCTGAGGCCTACCCCAGCAGGCCCGGATACAGCTACTCAGAGCAGATACATGTGGATGGTGGGTATCTCTGTGACTGTGTGTGTGCGTATTTGTGTGTGTGACTGTACATGGCTTCCTCTCCCCTCCATTCTCCTATTTCCTCTGGATTCAATCCATCATGCTGTCATTTTAGTTTGAACTGCATCACACTTGGTATCTTTGTCCAAATGTTGTTGCTTACAACACATCATGACTTGCAAAATTAAATTTGCTGTCACTGATGAAACCAAATTTTTATGGCTTGGTTGATTGAATCCTGGGCTGTTCTTTGCTGCTACGGCTTGCTTCATCATGTAATCTACACCCATTCATTAAAACTCGCATAGTACAACAAATCTTGTAGAGTTATGAGATAAAATTTAGGCAACGTTAAATCCTGACATTGAAGTTGTGCCATTCCCTTTTTAAAAAAATAACATCATCTGTCACTGTTATTGTAGATGAGGACAGCATCAGTGACTGGTCCACTGACAGCTGCGGCTGGAGCGACGATGACTTTGGCGTTGATTTGGATTTCACCACGCCTCCCCTGAGTGTGGACTCCGGTGCTGTGGACACAAGTGACCAAGAGATTGTGCGGTGTATCTGTGAGGTGGAGGAAGAAAACGACTTCATGATTCAGGTGAGCTGGTTGTTCTTTGTCACTATACCCCATCTGTTTTTCAAATTCATACTTTTATTTTTGGTATCTACTAGAATAGATTTGCATCTTTTAATGTTCAGAAATACATTTTCTTCAAACTGGACATTGTTCCCCTTTAAGGCATTGCAATTTTTAAATCTTAGGGTTGCACTAATATCCAACATATTTTTCCTCCCCTCAGTGTGAAGATTGTTTGTGCTGGCAACATGGCACCTGCATGGGCCTTCTGGAAGACAATGTTCCAGACAGATACACCTGCTACATCTGTAGAGACCCACCAGGTGAGAGGAAAAACACCACCTTTAGCTATAAATTACACACAGCTGTGATATAGGTTTGTTGGCATCAACGCACTAGTATTCACTATCTGGTAGAGTGAGTGCTTCCCTTCTTCTTCCTCTTTCCTTTTTTCGCATGTTTCCTTCATCTAGTGGACAATAACAAAAAAGCATTGTGTACAAGTAGCAGTGGACAGTGGTGATTTTTAAGTAACTGTTAGACAGTACATTATATACTTACACTTCCCAAGTAATAGTTTTAAACAATTTAATCATAAGAAAATCTACATTTTTTAAAAGAACTGGATGGATGGATTACACTGATTTTGTACTGATTACCAGATTTTGCTCAGCATCAAAACATCCTGTTTCTTTCTAAAAGAACTAAATGTTAACCACAGGATACAGTAAACTGGATCCTGGTGTTGCAAGCACAGCCCAGAATATGCTTTCAGTTATAGGAAGTAATGCTATAAGTAGGAAGAGAAGAGATTATGCTTGAGATAAACCCTGAAATTTATTTATTTGAATCTGTCAATATCACAAAACAGTGAAACTACAAAATGTTTGAGCTGCTGATTGCCATTTGCCTATATTGTTTGTTTTTTTTGTTTTTTTTAAGTGGATACCAGAAATAATGAGCTGTAACCATTGTCTCCTGGCCTGAACACTGCTGGCCACTGTTTTTCAGCATTAATCTGAACATAGTCCTAAATGATACTGACTTGTAAATTTCAGGAAAAAGAGCAGCATGATTGTACGCTAGCTGTTTTCAGTTTAAGAAAGACATTTATTTTAAGAGACAGAGCTAACACTCTGAGTGCCAGAGTGTAGTAGTGAGCTGGTATGCATTATTGGAGGAAGTGAAACACATTGCTTATAAACAAGAGAAGTGTAGTGTTGACTTGGCACTGTGCACCACATTAAAGCTGCCTCAGATTTGTGTCTTCTGCTGTGCAGCCTGGTGTAATAGTGCGCACTGCATTTACATTTGGACTCTCCACCTCTTAAGGAATGCACTCAATAATTCCTTTAATCCAACAAGTGTTACACCCCAACCATCAAACTACAACAGCAAGCAAATAGAGCCTAGATCTTAAAGAGAGACCTAACAGCAGCTTTACTTGAAAAACCTTTTCAAAAGAGTTTCTGAACAACTCACTGAAAATTTTTCATTGCAATTTGCCAATCACTCAGGTCAGAGGCAGAGTCTGCGCTACTGGTATGATCGTGAGTGGTTGAGCAATGGTCACATGTATGGCCTCTCCTTCCTGGAAGAGAACTACTCTCACCAAAATGCCAAGAAGATCACCACCACCCACCAGCTGCTGGGAGACGTGCATCACCTGGTAGAGGTTCTCAATGGTCTGCAGCTCAAGATGAGCGTCCTACAGTGAGTACAAAGGAATTGCATGAAGTGATTTTGAACGTACAAACTAAATATGGATCATGACAGAAAAGATTGTTGCCTTGGATGATTTCAGTTAAACCAAGACACCTTTGTTGTAATTTTATTTTCTCTCTTATTCTTCAGGAGCAATACTCATCCTGACTTGCAGTTGTGGCGGCAGCCCTGGAAGCATTTGGAGAGGTTGCGGACCATCTCCGACTCATGTCGTGGCAGTGATGCAGCTCCATCTCCTGTGACTCCCGATGAAGACATGAGCCGAGGTGAGATTTTAATGTCCAATGCCCTGGAGAAGCTGAGCCGGGCTGCCACAGCTGCCACCTCCTCTTCGTCCAGCTCGTCCTCCCCCTTCCCATCCTTCCAGGACTCATACATTACCAGCGAACATTGCTACCAGAAACCGCGGGCATATTACCCAGCGGTGGAGCAGAGGCTAGTGGTGGAGACCCGCCAGGGCTCAGAGCTGGAGGACAGCATGAGAAGCACAGAGGAACTGTTGGAGCGGGAGCAGCGCTATGGAAGCCTGCTGGAGACAGACAAGCCCAAATCAACAGGAGCCAGTAACAAGGTTAGATCAGACAAGGATGTTTACAGTACAGCTTGATCTTGAATTAATCAATATTCTGTTTGTGGCGTGATTATAGTTGCTGAATGCTCAACTTCTTTTCCCCTCTCCTGCTGTTAGTGGCATAGCCAACACATTTTTTTTGGCAGTTTGTCTAATGTTCTTTTGGACTCATCAGTGACTTCTTTCCAAAGGTTTATGTACACAGTCTTGATTATAGAGTGGACGACAGATCTTTTTAAATTAGAAGTAGGTAAGTAGTAGGTTACTCAAGTATTTTAAGGATTTAGCTCGGTCTTTGTTTAACCACCAATCATGGTGTAACTATCCCTTTTGTTTGTTTATTGTTTGTGTGTGGGGAAAAATGTGCATTGATTTGGCAGAAAGCTTTTGTGGAATGAGGTCTAAACCTGGTTGTATCTCACTCTTGTCGGATGATTTCACATTGATGTGTCTAGGCTTCGTTGGGTGGCTCTTGGTCCCAGGCTGAGACGAGGGAAGAGGAGGGAAGAGATCCTGGAGAGGCTGCAGACAACAGCAGGCAGCATCAACAGAGGCAGATCAACCTGTTGGATCACATTGATGCAGTCCAGGACGAGGTCTCGCACAGAATGGACTTCATTGAGAGGGAGCTGGACGGTAAGACCTGTAGTGGCCTTAACCCGAGTTACTAACTTAGCAAAATGATCCTAAGATAGTTTTTTAATTGAAGATAATACCCACTTATGTCAGTCTATGAAGATAAAAGCAATCAGCTGTTTCATGGTAGTAAGATTGTATCAATTTTTCTATGCAACTATGTCAGTTCAGAAATTTTTGACCAGCTGAATTCACACAGCATTAGTAAGTAGGTATGGCTAATAATTTGACTGTGAGAACATGTCATTTAGGATATGAAGCATGTTACCATTAAAGCCAGGACTGCATCATACCTGCTTTGGCCTGATCCAGCATACTAAAACACCCCCATGCTGCATGTGCTTGAGAACAGGAGTTCTGTTCTGTTCTCTTTGGCTCACCTCTGGTTCTTCTTCTGCTCATCCTCCTCAGTGCTGGAGAGCTGGCTGGACTACACTGGGGAGCTGGAACCTCCTGAACCCCTGGCCCGTCTGCCTCAGCTCAAACACCGCATGAAACGGCTGCTGACACAGCTGGGCAAGGTGCAGCAGATTGCCCTGTACAGCTCCACATGAGGGCGCCAGAGAACAGCAGTGGCCTCGGTCCCCACACAGCATGCAGAGGAAAAAGTGCAGCGGAGAAAGCCCACTGCTGTCTGACTGCAAAGATAACGATATTAATGCAAGCGCAAGACTAGGATTGTTCAGGACGTTCTTTCTGACCTGACATCTGCTGCTGTTTGTCTATTTGAAAAGGTTCTGTATGGTGGGATCTGATGCTGGAGCCAGCCAGTGTCATATATGAATATATGAACATTTATGGAAAGTCAGCATCTTAAATCAGGATTAAACACAAAAAGTAACCTCGTAAATGCAGAAGAAAATCCTTAGGACCAGATTACACTTCTATGGTTCCCATGCAACTCTAAATCTTATGAATGCCTTTTGTCTGAGCTACTGCTTAAGGTTGCCCTGTCTCTCTCAGTACACAGTGCTTTACACGCAGAAGCTTTATATTTGGAATTGCAATCAATTTCCTGAATCTACATGGCCTCTTTGCAATAGTTATTTTTTTTTGGAACACGTTTTCAAATGGTTGCTGTTTTTTGCATTTCACCCAAAGTTAGGTTTTGGTCACATGTCATGCCACACTGCATTAAAACTTGCATTGTACAAGCAGTCTCTACAAATACTTTGTTCTGTTTTGTTTTATAATACACTGTGAAGTTATTTTTGCCTGTGATCAAAGGCATGTTATTTTCATTTTTAGACATGACAAGTGTGTTTTCTTCCTTTGTTTTGTCTTAAACTGTAATGCTTCTTTCCTAACAGTCAATTATTCTTTGTGTTTGTCAGTTCCCTTACTTCAATTTACTCTTTGCATTGTTGTTCCTATAGCACTTGACCTATGAATCACTGAAAACTGTAATGTAGGCTTGTCTTTTCTTAACCTTGCATCTTGTGCTTTGTCAGTGACAAATACTACTTAGAAAACCTGTAAATTTCCTTTTTTTCTGTTCCATTTCATCTGTTTATTTACAGTGTTTTGGTTTGTAAATATGTTATTCAAAAATGTGCTCTTCTGTATTGAAAACATTTTCCAAACTCAGATATTCTGTCTGCTACTGTACTGTAATTGTCTGGCTTAGAAGCAGGGAAATGTCAAAAACAATGCAAACAGATTTGCTGGTACATAAATAAACTCATTGTTATTACTCACTATGGACACATTCTTGCATGTTTTCTCACTGTGTCTGTGTTTTCAGAAGAGCAGCCCTCCTCATCCTACTTATCCAGCTGGCAATAACACTGCCAGTGAAGTCAAAGGTTGCATCATTCACAGTCACTCAGTTTGATGTAACATGTTTTCTTCACAGCTGATTTGTGCTCTTACACAATCAGATTGAAGTTAGGGGCAGCAGCTAGTCTGGAGGTTGACGGCATGAGCTTGTGCTTGAGTTTTCCCTCAAAACTAGAGGAAATCATTGTGAATGCTTTCCTGCAGAGGGGCCATTGAGCAAGGCGCCTAACCTCCAACTCTACAATGGAGCTGCTCATGACCTGAAAACAGCACTGGTTGCACTGGACAGCTGCAGTTTGGATAACTATGAAGGAGAAGAGGCTTTTTTGTGAGAGAGAAAAAAAATGCCCAAAAAAGAGATTGCGTGCATACTTGATGTAATGTTTTTTATTGCACAGCCGATTTGTGCGGTTACATAATCAGATTGAAAATAGAAACTTGATGGGAATTCTAATCGGTTAATCTCCAAAATTTGAGCCAGCATCATGTGGTGACAGAGCAGGGCAACTGGTATCATGATGCGAACTTGTACAGTGTGAGGACAACATGTTCATCTCTTGACTTGAAGGGCGTTGGACTGCACGATCACCAAAAAATCAAAAAAAAGAAAAAGAAATACCCTTGATAATAAATAAATAAATGCAATTATCTCACCTCCCTCACATCAAAAGTGGGCGTTTACTCTCAGACATGCGCTGTTCGCCCTTTACTTCATTTCAAGACTTAAGCAGCTCCTGATCATAGCTGTATTAAACGGCAACAGGCATAAAAAGAAACATTTGGCTTGGTTGTAAGTGCAGATAAATTTCAGCAGCATAGTAGGCGTTAACCTTTTTGTTCCCCCGTGCTTCATGAGTCTCGTCCTAGTTATTTCGGAGCTGAGTGAGACCTCTTGCCTCCACCTCCTGTCTGTGCTGAGTACCGCCTCCTCTCATTGGCTCCTCCGCGCTGTCTGCGACGCAGCGTGTAGTTCCGCCCAGAGTCACATCGAAATACTAGTTGAGGCAGAGGAAGCGGCAGGAAGCAGCAGTGTGGGCTGTGTACTTAAACACACGCATTCCCGTTGATATTAAACAACACAACTGGAGAGGAATTGACTGGAAAGCAGCGGACGGCTATTTTACCGACGAGGTAAGTCTCACATCCGTGTTTTGGCGGTAGCATTTTCCCCGTTTCTCATGTACAGATGTGCCCGATGCCACAGGAGATCATCTCCGCTCGTTGGGTTTCCCAACCTGTTCACGTTGCTGTCTGTGTATCTGCCTCGTTTGTTCAAACAACAACGACCTGTTTTGTTGTGCTTATTAAAACACACGTTAAAACACCGAAGCGGCTACTTGACGAAGCGGCTCAGGTAGAGAGAGAGAAAAAAACCTGCAGCTCAATTGAAACGAGTTCATCGCTGCTCCTCAGTAATGCGACATAACGACTGTTTTCTCAGCCTGTCTTCGTTTTGTCATCGCTCTTCGTGTTGCTGCTACTTTGTTTTCTGTCACACTGTGTTCCTGCTAAATAATAACTCAGCTTCCAGCTTTTTGTCATAAAATGAGGCCTGTCACGATGCGTTACATCGTCAATTTACCAGCTAAAAAACTAAAATAATGTTAGCCGACTAGCTAATAGCTTGATGAATTTAATACAGTGATACAATACAAAGTTCACGCTTAAATCCCTGTTAGGATAAGAATTATTTCTGTAAAAGTGACACCATGTTTAGGATATAAACTAATTATTGAGTATAATTAAAATACAGATTTATATACAAAACCATATTAAGGTTTTTCAGTAAGGATTTCATTTTGTCTGGAGTTTCAACAGGAAACCCTTAAGCTAGCTTTAAAGCCCCTCTCAGCTGTGTGTTGAATGTGTGGCTCGTCTTCTCCCACGGTCTCACTGTAGATCACACTCTTAATTCTGCACATTTTCCCCACCAACACTGTCCGAGTCTAGACTTGGCAGATCCATCATAATGAATCAGACCAGTCCCAGTGATGTAGCTGCCGGTGTTACACCGGTCAGACACCACGTGATGGATGACAATGTCACTGGTGGCCATGCGAAGGTCACGCACAGGTGGGAACTGTAAGAGAGTGGGCATCAGGTGTTTCCCCTTACTAAAAATAACCATTGTCATTTTGGGATGCATTTTAAAAGGACACTGTGTTCTGCAGTTTCCCAGTGAAATATCAAGAACAATGGGGATATTAAAGTAATTGTCGTAATAGGAGATTCAAAAATACCTTGAAGTAGAAGGTCATTATAACCTTTGTGTTACACAAGTACACTGTCTATATATCAACTGTGGTATTCAATAATTAGATTTTTAGTAGGTTGTAGTTTCATGGTGGTGGGGTTAAATTCAGGTGTTCTATCTCCCACAATGCCCTCAACAGTGTCACGTGGTCGGTAAGGCTTGAATGGCGCTTACACAACAAGCAACAACCAGGGGTTTGTTGTCACTCACAACACTGGCGCTGAAGACTAATGACGAAGGAAAAGACAATAGATAACAATCTATTAACAGAAAGTTTCTATCTGTAAGATGATCCCTAAGCCAGTCTTTTGTTTTGAAAGCAGGACAAAGAGCAAGCACTTTGAGTTTTATTGTCGTATCGTTGCATTCAGTCCTGGTTGATTATTACAACGAAAACCTGCTGTCTAACTAATGGGAGTGTCAAGTTGTTTATTAAGCCACACGTTGTACTCGAGATCTTGAAATCTCCAGGAAATGTGTCCATCTGGTCTCTCTAGGCTCTGATCATTAGCCCCCACAGAAATGTTGAATCTTTTTAAGCGGGTTTATCTGCATTATTACAACACTTTGTTTTAAAGCTGTCAGTACCTTTTCAGCTGTGGAGGGATTCAACCTTCCACATGTGCTCAGAGGAGTTAATACAAACTTAACTGAACATTCAGAGTGAAAACAAAGGCAGCACAATGCAACCGTACCGTACTTTACACAGCATTAATACTGTAACTTAATGATATAAAGTCATTTCAACATGTTAGCATCAGGAAGCGACACTATTAAGGTGCCTCTCAGCGAGGATTACAACTTGCATGTAATTTATTATAGGATTACAGAGTACATAAAAAGTGAGAAATGCTCTTGTGTAGAAGAGGATTTCTTGCAGGGATGAATGTCAGGGAATAACACTCACTGGGGAGATGGAGACAGTAATTAAGCCACTGTGCTGACAGCCAGCCTGCCTTGTGTTCACTCTCACCTCAGCATTACTGTCTGCTGGTTTGCCAGCCCTGCAGGGCAAAGCATAACTTGCGCCAGACGTGGACATTTACTGCGACTTCTTCTCATAATTGGAATAATAATAACGTTTTTTTTAACAGCACATCCACGTCACGTTTTCTGTTGTTGTCTTTCAGTCATCTGGTACCATGACAGTGTTTCTGAAAGAATTGTAGCCACCACTATAACGTTCACACCATATCGTCTGTCTGTTTCTAGTCTGACCCTCCTGGAGCTCTTCTGCTGCTGCTGTGTTTTTGTAACTGAACTGCATCTGTAATTTAAGCTGTACCAGGCCTAGGGTTACAGCACAAGCTCCGCACAGCAGCTTCAAGCTTTCAGAACAAAAAACAGCTGATGCATTCACACTTCTGCTCAAGGTTAACTTCTTGAATTTCCCTTGACCCCAGCCGGACAGCTTATTCAGACAGAGATCCCATTTTCTGTGCTCCCTCAGTCTCTCTGCAGAGATGGAATTGAGCGTAAATGTACTTACAGTAAACAAAACAAATGACAAAACACTATAGACAGTTGCTAGCAGGTTTGTGGGAGGGGGCCTGTGTCCACACATTTTCACACATCCAGACAGTTTTATCTGCTGGATCACACCCCTGCAGGAGGGAGGGCTCTGTCTGTCTCCATTTTCTTTATCAGCATCAGCAATATCAGCAGGTGGTGATGAGTAGAGGCAGAGCACAGGTGGTAAGCTTGTTGATCCAAAGTGTTGGATGCGAGCCAAGCTGGACCTCAGGATGCACCGGACTGTCCTCCTTTGCCACTGTTCAATTAGGATCATATATTTTACCAATTCCTCCTCATACAACTGCTCATGCGTATATATTTACTGCACAAAGTGTATCGCATTCAACCTCGTTTTTCTCTTTTCCTCTAGTTTCTCTGAGGGTTGTTGTTTGATTTCTTCTTCCTTATTCCCTTAAGTAAGTGAAAGTGTGGCAGAGATGGGAAGCAATTAAAGAGGATGTTCCAGTTCCCAACTGAGACAAATCCCGGTTTGTCATAGATACATGCACACACACGCACACACACACACACGCACACACACACGCACACACACGCGCACACACACACGCACACACACACACACACACACACACACACACACACACACACACACACACACACACACACACACAACAGCATGAGTTGTTTCGTTCTTGGCTTGCTTTAATGGTCTAGAGAACACCTAGGAAAGTTAAATTCTTTAGTGATTATGATGGAACAAATGGCAGATACAATGCCCTGGTGGTTTGAAGATCCTCCTCATTCTGTGCTCCTGCTAGAAGAAGTTCAGTTCAGATGGAGATTATACATCAGTCATATGCTGGAAATTCACGTGGCGAGATTGGGTCCCTGGTTAGTGTGTGCGTAGCTCAAAGTGTGTTGTGAATTGTACATGTTATACATTTATATACAGTATAATGTTGATGCAGTTGCGGAAGAGAAATAATTGTCTCTGCTTTTTATGACTCATTTGATGCCTAATTGCTACTTTGAAAGTTGAGAACAACTGCTTCGAGCATTCTGAGAGCCAAGCGGGAGCTATACTGACTGGTAAAGCCTTCCACGTTGCGTTGGTTGTCGTGATGAGAAGAGAATGACTTTATGTAAATGGTGGTGAAAAAGGTCATTCGATTTCTGCGGCGCCACCAGCTGAGCTGAGGATGACTCGGGGAGGGGGGGCCCCCTGTGGTTGCCAAGGACACCGCCAACCTCCACAGCGAGCATTTGCAGGGGAAGGCGCCAGAGGAGCCACCTCTGTGTTTCTGTGGGAGATTGAGTTGTCAGTAATCAGTCATTGTGACAGCCAGGCTGACCACATGGATAACTCTATTAGCAGAGGCTGTGTTCCTGTGAGGCAACGGACCTCTTAGCACTGATTCATACACAGACACAGGCTGAGAGTCGGATTCAAAGGCCTGGGTTTATTCTCAGGCAGAGGTCTCTACTATCTCTGGGCACAAGCCTTCTCATGTCTCTGTTCTGTGTTAATGTTTCATGGAGGTGGTTTCTAATGTTTCCACCCAGCTTGTTGAGCTGATTGTGTGTGTGAGCTAGTGGCCGGGCTACGCAGATGGTCTCACTGCTGCCTCCACAGCTGCCTTTCGGCCAGTCTGACCGCAGTCTATAGATCCCGCTGAGCCTCCTGTAGGACTCTGCTGTTCTGGAAACTCTGCCTGCTCACATCAGCCAGCTGGGACCCAGGACACATACACACACACAGCATCCCTCTTGCACTTTGTCTTTCTCTGTGCTGCCTGCTCAAGTGAGCATGGCAGAGGAAATCCCCACAGACTGAGTGGCAGCGAGCCTAACGTGGCGGAGTAGGGGCAGGTACTCTGTTAGCAACACAGAGTGCAGGGCCGACAGGCCTGGCCATTCACCCTTATTTATAGCCGGATAGAAGCAGGAGCTCAGCCAGGAGAGACTCATTCAGACACCTCACACCTCTCTCTGACCTATCACGGCAGATTTATCAAGACTCATTTGCCAATTGGCGCCCACCTTAGTAGTGTTATCTCCCCCCTCTTTACTTCATTCTCCCTCCATGTTTTCCTTTGTGTGAGATCTGTCTATGCCAGTGTGTAATGATTTATTGATGATGTATGTCATGAAGCTACAGCTATCTAAATCACCGTTCTCTTATTAGTCTATCATCGTTTGAAGGGATCAGCCGTGGCAGTGCCTTGTAGGGTATTCTATGGTGTCAAAGGAAAGATGACAAACATCAGTCATGAATGTGTGTGTGTTTGTACTAAGCACAGAATGAATATATGGTTTATTGATCACACCATTTAGAACTATGGGTGCTCCGTTCGATTGGCAACCAATTTCTATCAGTCAATAATCATTTTAAATAGTCTGGTAATCTCTATAAAATTCCATCAGAAGAGCTGATCAGATAATCACAAAACATGTGAAACAATTTCTGTACATGCTGCTGAAATGGCGTCAGTGGTCTGGCAGTTCTACCAGGGGTCTGAAAAAGCCTTAGTCGGTGCCTGTGTTCTAAGGAAATACCTTCTGGAGGAAACTAACAAAAAAAATTCTATACCACAAACCTCATTACACATTTGAAAGTTAGTCACGTCAAGGATTATAACGACATTTCAAAGCTAGCTAGCACTAACAGAGAGAGAGAGAGAGCGGGGCTGTTTAATAGCTGGATTGCCACTCACTCAGCTGTCAGTAACAGAGAGAGTGTAACCACCCTACCTACCTAACCCAACCCTACGACAAGGACAGCAGGAACCCAAAAGACATGTCAGCCAAAAATAATGGAGTTTCTATACCTTGATCACCAACCGCAGTCTGTTTTGGAAGACGAAGGATTCAGATGACTCATGTCCCACTTGGATCCACGCTATGCCTGCCACACTGATACCAAACAGTGTTTGCGCATATCGACAGCCTTACAACGGCTGGAGTGTATGTCATATGTCCATCTTGAGCCTAATTGTGCAATTTATTGGTTAAAAAAAATTAAACTACACCTTCATTCTCAAGAGTTCTCACACTGAGGAGGCTTCTGCTGCCACATTCAGCGAAATGTTCCAAGTATGGGGAATCGCAAAAAAAAACTGCACATTATTCAAAGGATAATGCCAAGAACAGGCCATGAGGGATACAGATTTACTCAGCCTGTCGCACATGGCTAATACACTCCAGCTCCCCGCTGCCAAGGGGAGTTTTGTCACAGTGTAGCCTTACTCTTATGATGAGCCTTTGGAGGACCCATTGTCAGTCATTTCAAACACTCGCAGCTTGCCTGCTACCGACTTGACAGTATTGAGAAACAACTGGGCCAGCCTATGACAAGGCTGCCACAAGATATAGCCACGAGGTGGAACAGAAACAGGCACTGTCTGCATATGGAGCTGACTATGACTTGCCTTCCACGTTCACCGGCAGCCAGTGGAAATCGGTGGAACATATGATTTCCCAGCCTGCCCACTTAGAAGAGCTCACACAACATATTGGCTCATCAACTACATCAGCAGCAGATGTCATACCATCCATCAGAGCTTTAACCCGTCTTCTTGAGAAAACAGCAGAGACTGTCCATGGTGCAAAAACGTCAAAAGCCAAGTTGTTGGAGGCCGTCCAAAAGAGATTCTGTAACATTGAATCTGAGCGCCTTTATATCATTGCTAAAGTCCTTGATCTGAGGTGAGAAAACTTCATTCGCACATTCTTCCCATTGCTGTGTGTGTATGTCCATGTGTCCAGTGGTGTTACTCTGAGAGCGAATTCAAGAGCAGATGAGAAAGGAGGCAAATAAATATTGACAATTCTTTAAATTTCGATGGATGAAAATTGAAAAAACAATATTTTGGATAACACTAGTATGCTCCCAAATTCATATTGCATGCATACCTGTAATTTCCCCACTGTGAGACGAATAAAGGTTTATCTTATGTCTAATGTTGGCCAAAAATGCTGTAGGAGGTAGGTAAGTTAATAAAGTAGGTTAATTGAATAGAATTGTGCTTTCCTCCAATTTGGCTAAGTTCAACATCAGACTACAGAATAAAACTACAAATTTGGAGTATGCTACGAGGCTAAGCCTATGACTAATCAAAACGCACATTAAGCATAACCTACAAAATGCATAAAATAATGTAATGTTCCGTTTCTTGTTACTAGTTAACTTAATTATATAGACTTAGAGACTTAGACTTTCTTTATTGTCATTACACAATATACACAGCAGTGCAAGTTGGGTAATGAAATTCCGATGTCAGCAACAATAGTGTCAGTCGGTGGAGTAAAAAAAAAAAGTTATATATATATATATATATATATATATATATATATATATATATACATAGGTGTGGTACTGTGGTAAATAATATATATAGTTGTGGCAAAACCAAAGCTTGCAATGGGCCAGACTTGTTTGGCCTGCCCTGATAGATAGATAGATGGATAGATAGGTAGATGGAAAGAAAGATGGAGACCTAAGGTTACAAGTTTATGTTTTCGTTTCTTGTTTCATGCTGTGCACTTTATTGCCTGTGGTCTGTTAACTCCAAAATACAATTGTGGACTGTCTGACTTGAAACAATAATTTGGCAATAGAAATGTGTTGTTGCAGTTTTTATAGCCGGAGTAAATTGATAAAGGTCTTGTGTTTTGTTCCATCTGTTGGAAATTATTTTTTTTGCCTCAGTATTGTTTTTTCGAGCTTGGTGTTTTTCGCACATTTAACTTTTATTCCAATTTTTTTTAATTCTATAGAAAAGCAAAATTTGTTTAGCTCTAAACTGCTTCCAATAATGAAGCATAGGCTGCTGTGGATTAAGTTGTGTCTCAGAAAGAGAGAGAGGAATGTGTTGCAAATGTTTCTTACCAAAACATTTCCTCATATCTTAATACTTCACTTAAAACTTAATATATAAAGAATAGTTATGTTAATAATGTAACAGGATAAAAAGAGCGCTTCAAACAGACCCTGTAGTTACTGATTGGTGTTGGCCAATACTGCTTCCAGGGAATAACGATTTGTGATGGGCTCCAGAAATCCTGATCGGAGCGCCCTTACTTAGAACCTGCAATGTAGACAGTGTGTTGTTGTAGAGCTGGATGATGTGACTAAAAACCTATATCATGAAATAACAGTTTCTCATGATAAAGTTTTTTTTGTCTTTTAGCTCAGAAGTAGAAAGTTTTCTCTTTTTGGGAATATTTGTCCAGATTAATTACAGATGAACAGTTAAGGGTCTGTCACACAAGTGTTTTCACTTTGGCTCATTCAACCACGGCTCAGGTTTGGGTGGAGTTATGTGGGTAGTTACCAGAGGTCACCATGCACTATCAGAATTGTTAGAGTGTAAGTTACCCCACCCTAATAGGAGAATATTACATTCTTTTGGCGCTTTTGTCTGAAGTAACTCACAATAAGTGCAGTCAACCATCATTAAACAAGAACTAGAACTCTGCAACCAACAGGATGGTCAACAACAGGATCAGCCAAGTATGATCCATTAATGCCCACAGTGCTTTGCAAAGAGGTCTAAAATGCAAATAATTAGTGAAAATACCTGTGTTGTAGCCATTCTCAATTTAATTGTATCGCATTCAGACAAATTTTTACTTAAACATTGCGTCATGAATAAATTTAGGTCATCAAGAGATTATGGATTTCATTACTTTGCAAATTTTTGTTAATTGTCCACTCCTAGATTATAGTTCAATAAAGGAGAGATGGGGAGGGCAGAAAGAGGACACAAACATGTCTAAGAATCAAAACACATTGACTCAAAAGACTCACTTAAAAAGTGATATGCAGCTCAATGCAGGGACCACTTCTTTACTTATACATGAAGACCAAAATAGATGCCTGGGTGACTCTGTGCCACTATATAGTACAATGTACTGAACAGGGAGGAACATGGGAGGGCTGACTCACATCCCAGCTGCTCTTTCTCCCCCCTCTCTCCCTCTCTCTCTCTCTCTCTCTCTCTCTCTCTCTCTCTCTCTCTCTCTCTC